>CM038682.1:138841604-139280393 GCA_021605205.1 Aegilops longissima
ATCGTTTAACGCCCTAGCTAGGCATAAAGGCAAGGATAGATCTAGGTATTGTCATCTTCGGTATGCAATCCATAAGTAGCTATCATAATAGATTCATAAGGTAATTTTATTTTCTTTCTAGGAAAGTGTTCCATGCCTTTCCTTAACGGAAATTGGAATCTAATATTCCCTTCTTTCATATCAATAATTGCACCAATCATTTTAAGGAAAGGTCTACCAAGAATAATAGGACGTGAAGGATTGTAATCTATATCAAGGACAATGAAATCTACGGGCTTCCTATTTGCAACAATAAGAACATCATTAATTCTTCCCATAGGTTCCTTAATGGTCGAATCCGCAAGGTGCAAGTTTAAATAACAATCATCAAATTCACGGAAACCTAACATATCACACAAAGTTTTTGGAATCGTGGAAACACTAGCACCGAAATCACACAAAGCATAGCATTCATGATCTTTAATTTTAATTTTCATAGTAGGTTCCCACTCATCATAAATTTTTCTAGGGATATAAACTTCCAATTCAAGCTTTTCTTCATAAGATTGCATTGAAGAATCAACGATATGTTTGGTAAAAGCCTTGTTTTGACTATAAGCATGTGGAGAATTTAGCACATATTGCAACAAGGAAATACAATCTATTAAAGAACAATTAACATAACTAAATTCCTTGAAATCCAAAATAGTGGGCTCATTGCTATGTAAAGTTTTGACCTCTTCAATCCCACTTTTACCAATTTTTGCATCAAGATCTAAAAACTCCGATTGGGACGCCTTTTAACTAAAGTTGAATCATCTCCAGTCCCATCATTATCAAGATTCATATTGCAAAACAAATATTTAATACGGGACACATCAATCACTTTTAGATCTTCATCCTTATTATCATGAAAACTAGAAGAACGCGCTTTTACAAAGCAATCTTTCTTAGCACGCATCCTAGTGGTTCTTTCTTTGCACTCATTAATGGAAATTCTCATGGATTTGAGAGACTCATTGATATCATGCTTAGGTGGAATAGATCTAAGTTTCAAAGAATCAACATCAGGAGAAATTATATCCATGTTCCTAGCCAACTCATCAATCTTAGGCAATTTTTCTTCAAGCAAAGCATTGAAATTCTTTTGAGAAATCATAAATTCTTTAACACTAGTCTCAAAATCAGAGGGCATCTTATTAAAATTTCCATAAGAGTTGTTGTAGGAATTACCATAATTATTAGAGGAATTACTAGGATACGGCTAAGGATTAAAGTTTCCTCTATAAGTGTTGTTACCAAAATTGTTCCTACCAACAGAATTCACATCCATAGATTCATTATTATTCTCAATCAAAGTAGAAAAAGGCATACCTTTAGGATCAGAAGAAACACTCTTATTAGCAAATAATTTCATAAGTTCATCCATCTTTCCACTCAAAACATTAATCTCTTCAATTGCATGCACCTTTTTACTAGTAGATATTTCAGTGTGCCATTGAGAATAATTAACCATAATATTATCTAGGAGTTTAGTAGCTTCTCCTAAAGCGATTTCCATAAAAGTGCCTCCCGCGGCTAAATCTAAAAGATTTCTAGAAGCAAAATTCAATCCGGCATAATTTTTTTGTATAATCATCCATAAGTTCAAACCATGTGTAGGGCAATTACGTATCATTAGTTTCATTCTCTCCCAAGCTTGTGCAACATGTTCATGATCAAATTGCTTAAAATTCATAATATCATTTCTAAGAGAGATGATCTTAGCGGGAGGAAAATACTTAGAGATAAAAGCATCTTTGCACTTATTCCAAGAATCAATACTATTTTTAGGCAAAGACGAAAACCAAGTTTTAGCACGATCTCTAAGCGAAAAAAGGAAATAGCTTTAATATGACAATATCATTGTCCACATCTTTCTTCTTTTGCATACCACACAAATCAAAAAAGTTGTTTAGATGGGTAGCGGCATCTTCACTAGGAAGGCCGGCGAATTGATCTTTCATGACAAGATTCAGCAAAGCAGCATTAATTTCACAAGATTCAGCATCGGTAAGAGGAGCAATCGGAGTGCTAAGAAAATCATTGTTGTTGGTATTGGCAAAGTCACACAATTTAGTATTATCTTGAGCCATCGTGACAAGCAAGCAATCCAACACATGAGCAAACAAGAAACAAGCGAAAAAGAGGTGAACGGAAAGAGAGGGCGAATAAAACGGCAAGGGTGAAGTGGGGGAGAGGAAAACTAGAGGCAAATGGCAAATAAGGTAATGCGAGGGATTAGAGTTTGTGATGGGTACTTGGTATGTCTTGACTTGTGCGTAGACTCCCCGGCAACGGCGCCAAAATCCTTCTTGCTTCCTCTTGAGCATGCGTTGGTTTTCCCTTGAAGAGGAAAGGGTGATGCAGCAAAGTAGCGTAAGTATTTCCCTCAGTTTTTGAGAACCAAGGTATCAATGCAGTAGGAAGCCACACACAAGTCCCTCGTACCTACACAAACAAATAAGAACCTTGCAACCAACGCGATAAAGGGGTTGTTAATCCCTTCACGGCCACTTGCAAAAGTGAGATCTGATATAGATGATAATATTTTTGGTATTTTTAGATAAAGATTGCAAAGTAAAAATAGAATGGAAACTTATATGATGGAAAATAGACCCGGGGGCCATAGGTTTCACTAGTGGCTTCTCTCAAGATAGCATAAGTATTACGGTGGGTGAACAAATTACTGTCGAGCAATTGATAGAAAACTGCATAATTATGAGAATATCTAGGCATGATCATGTATATAGGCATCACGTCCGCGACAAGTAGACCGACTCCTACCTGCATCTACTACTATTACTCCACACATCGACCGCTATCCAGCATGCATCTAGAGTATTAAGTTCATAAGAACTGAGTAACGCATTAGGCAAGATGACATGATGTAGAGGGATAAACTCAAGCAATATGATATAAACCCCATCTTTTTATCCTCGATGGCAACAATACAATACATGTCGTTTCCCCATACATCCTTTGGGATCGAAACAGCATAAGATTGAACCCAAAGCTAAGCACTTCTCTCATTGCAAGAAAGATCAGTCTAGTAGGCCAAACCAAAGTGATAATTCAAAGAGACTTGCAAAGATAGACAATCATACATAAAAGAATTCAGAGAAGTTTCAAATATTGTTCATAGATAATCTTGATCATAAACCCACAATTCATCGGATCTCGACAAACACACCGCAAAAAGAGTTACATCGAATAGATCTCCAAGAAGATTGAGGAGAACTTTGTACTGAGATCCAAAGAGAGAGAAGAAGCCATCTAGCTAATAACTATGGACCCGAAGGTCTGTGGTAAACTACTCACACATCATCGGAGAGGCTATGGTGTTGATGTAAAAGCCCTCTGTGATTGATTCCCCCTCCGGCGGAGCGCCGGAAAAGGCCCCAAGATGGGATCTCACAGGTACACAAGGTTCAGCGGTGGAAATAGGGTTTCGTGGTGCTCCTGGTTGGTTTCGAGGTACATGGGTATATATAGGAGGAAGAAGTAGGTCGGTGAAGCTACGAGGGGCCCACGAGGGTGGGGGCTCGCCCAGGGGGTAGGCGCGCCTCCCTGCCTCGTGGCCTCCTCGGTTGTTTCTTGACGTCCACTCCAAGTCCTTTGGATCAAGTTTGTTCCAAAAATCACGCTCCCGAAGGTTTCATTCCGTTTGGACTCCGTTTGATATTCCTTTTCTCCGAAACACTAAAATAGGCAAAAAAACAGCAATTTGCACTGGGCCTTGGGTTAATAGGTTAGTCCCAAAAATAATATAAAAGTATATAGTAAATCCCATTAAACATCCAAAACGGATAATATAATAGCATGGAACAATCAAAAATTATAGATACGTTGGAGACATATCAGTAGTCATCATACCGAGCTTTGTCAAACATTCATAACGTCTGCATCTGCTCCTGCAATAGTTCTGTCACCTAGCGGTTCATGAAGAACATAATTCTTCTGTGCAGCAATGAGGGTAATCCTCAGATCACGGACCTAGTCCGCATCATTGCTACTATCATCTTTCAACTTAGTTTTCTCTAGGAACATATCAAAAAATAAAACAGGGTAGCTATACGCAAGCTATTGATCTACAACATAGGTATGCAAATACTATCAGGACTAAGTTCATGATAAATTAAAGTTCAATTAATCATATTACTTAAGAACTCCCACTTAGATAGACATCCCTCTAGTCATCCAAATGATCACTTGATCCATATCAACTAAACCATGTCCGATCATCACGTGAGATGGAGTAGTTTTTAATGGTGAACATCACTATGATGATCATATCTACTATATGATTCACGTTCGATCTTTCGATCTCAGTGTTCCGAGGCCATATCTGCATATGCTAGGCTTGTCAAGTTTAACCCGAGTATTCGGCGTGTGCAAAACTGGCTTGCACCCTTTGTATGTGAACATAGAGCTTATCACACTCGATCATCACGTGGTGTCTCGACATGACGAACTGTAGCAACGGTGCATACTCAGGGAGAACACTTATACCTTGAAATTTAGTAAGGGGTCATCTTATAATGCTATCGCTGTACTAAGAAAAATAAGATGCATAAAAGATAAACATCACATGCAATCAAAATATGTGACATGATATGGCCATCATCATCTTGTGCTCATGATCTCCACCACCGAAGCATCGTCATGATCTCCATCGTCACCGGCGCGACACCTTGATCTCCATCATAGCATCATTGTCATCTCGCCAACTATTGCTTCTACGACTATTGCTACCGCTTAGTGATAAAGTAAAACAATTACATGGCGATTACATTGCATACAATAAAGCGACGACCATATGGCTCCTGCCAGTTGCCGATAATTCTGTTACAAAACATGATCATCTCATACAACAATTTATATCACATCATGTCTTGACCATATCACATCACAGCAAGCCCTGCAAAAACAAGTTAGACGTCCTCTACTTTGTTGCTTGCAAGTTTTACGTGGCTGCTACGGGCTTCCAGCAAGAACCATTCTTACCTATGCATCAAAACCACAACGATTTTTCATCAAGTGTGCTGTTTTAACCTTCAACAAGGACCGGGCGTAGTCAAACTCGACTCAACTAAAGTTGGAGAAACAGACACCCGCTAGCCACCTATGTCACTAAAAAAATACACTTCCGTGATGATACGTGTTTGTCACAGTAGGTCACATTTTTTGTCATGCATGTACATCCATGACAATTTTATGACAGAATCAAGATAGTCATACATGTGCTGTCATAGAAGTGTTCCATGACATTACCAAAATTATCATCACGGAAGTGTCCACTTCCATGACGATAAATCGCACGTCACAAAAGTGCTTTCGTCAAGGGTGACCGACACGTGGCATCCACCATAACGGAACGCCGTTAAGCTATCGGGTCCGGTTTTGGATCCGATAACCCGCTAACAGCCCCGACCAATGGGGATTTTCCACGTGTAAAATCATCATTGGCTGGAGGAAACACGTGTCGGCTCACCGTTGGGACAGATGTCATCCACTCATTGGACCGAAGGCGCCTATGATACGTCAACACGTGTACGGCGAGCAGAGGCCCATTCTGTGAAAAGGCGGCCCGTTTGACTTGGTCAAAGGTGGCGGGCGGCCCACGAAAGCTTTGTTAACGGCCTATTCGCATATAGCCCATTTACAGATCCGCTAACCGAGGCCCGTTATGACCTATACGAATTAGGCCTAGTAGCGTCATCTGGGCCATCCAATATGATTCCAGCCCATTTTAAGTTCCGGCCCATGTATGGCCCATGACGTCTTTCGGCCCATATGAGGCCCTTTGTAACTCTTGGCCCATTAACGGCCCATGGTGAAACTGGCCCGTAATGAATAGTGTATCACTTTATACCCATTAACGGCCCATTAATCCATTGGGCCGTTTGCAGCCCATGTTATCTTTCGGCCTTCTCAGGGCCCATTTATTCTTGGGCTCATTTCGAGCATTCGGTTACTTATGACCCGTTACTGGCATTTTCTGTTTGTGGGCCAAATTCAGCCCGTGGTTACAATCGGCCCATTTGTGGCCCGTTAATACGTTGGACCGTTTTCATAGCATTATCAAACACGACCTATTAACGACGGCCCGTTATGGTCGGCCCATGAACGGACGACTCCAACTCTAGCCCGTTTATGGCCATAACGCGATGCATTTTTGGCCCGAGTTTGTGTCGATCATCTGACTCGTCTAAGGCCCATTGATGATCTGACCCGTAGAAGGCCCATTGTTTCTCTGACCCGTAGAAGGCCCATTGTTTCTACGGACCGTAGAAGGCCCATTGTTTCTACGGACCATAGAAGGCCCATTGTTTCTCTGACCCGTAGGAAGCCCGGTGTCACTACTGATAAATATGTAGCCCATGGTGCATTAAAGGCGGAAACTACTATAGGTTTAGACCTGCTAATGGCCCAAGATGATTATTGGCCCACGTTTTGGCCCATATGAGTAACGGGTCGGCCTGAAGATGGACAACACTGAGATCCACTGAACCTTCCGTCCTAAATTACAGCATACCGACCAAAGAATAAACCTAGACTATACAATAAAGAAATTACAGCATAGTACATCCACTGGGAATCAAAGTTCACTACTGGTGATAATAAAGCGCAACATGACCGCGGATTACATACCTTTGGGCATAAAAGGTGCCACCGATTGCATATAAGCAGCGACAAAAGAATATACAAAGCGAGAGCACTTGAAGGCACTAGACACAGCAAGCTCGGGCCCATAAGCAGCGAACAAGTGATGAGACCTTAGTTGTGTCAGCGATAGATGCTTCATCCCTAGCTGTATGGCACCATAGTGCATAAGGCAGTCCCGACATCTTCATTACATCTTTGACTTCAAGTCGGAGCTGAGCTGAACCAAGCCTTTCCGCTTTAAGTTGAGACTGAAGAAGTCAAACTGATTGAGGCAGCGACTGCACAGAGGTTGTCTCACACCTGCTGGTGAGTAGCTTCAACTCACTGTCTTCATCAAGACAGGAACATGGGGTCATCTCGCTGTCCTCAAGATGGTTTGGCTCACTATCTTTCCTCAAGTTCTGCCTGGCATAAGAGATACGACTCTGAAAGAGAAACAAGGAGACAGTGACAGGTTTCACAATTATATAAGCAAATAAATGGATCTGTTCTGCATAAGGAACATGTTTTTACAACTACAATTTAAAATTGGTAGTTACAAACATCCAATCAGATGTAAACAGCAGTGGAGGAAATGATGCCTATCCAAATCTATACTAGAACAAAGTTTGAAGGCTTGAGAAGGATGAACTTACATTACATGTTAACACGGGCTGGACAAAACCCTTCTCCATGTTGATGGAAAGATAATTCAATAAATTCCATTCTTAATAAGCGTTGCCATTATTCTACATTTTGCAAAGAGTAAATATAGATCAAATAATATTGGAAGAAATGGAGGATAATGAAGCTCAGTCTGACGATGATACATAATCAAATAGCAATTAATTAAGTACAGCGTTACAAGGCAAAAGTCTTGACAAGAGGAATCTGAGACATCAACGTGTGTAGTGGCATTGGCTTTATTCAACATTTTGGTAAGAGTAAATGTAGATATGATAATTTGGAGAAAGTGGAGGGCAGGGCAGATAAGATGCAGAGTAATGCTAGACAATCAACTATCTTGTGATGCATGTACAGTTACACCACCACCGTCCGTTATTAGTTGTCGCTCAAATGGATGTATCTAGCCCTATTAAGTTCTAAATACATCCAATTGATCAACAATTAATTCGATACAGAGGGAGTACATGACAACAGGTACTTACATGAGCAATCCAAAACTTCATAACCATTTTGTTAATTCTACATTTATCTAAGAGTAAATATAGATCTTATAATTTCAAGCAAAGGGAGGATAAAGAAGCGAACATTTACAGTGATGCTACATAATCAAACAACAATGAGTGTAAGTATCTTTGACAAAGGGCAAGAGAATCTTGACAAGAGCAATGCAGAGCCAGTATTGTCGTGAGATCCTATGATCCTTTGAGCAAGGAGATTCATCTAAAATTAGTTTTCATACAAGAGATAAGGTAAGGCACATGCAGAAATATAGGAGTACAAATTTTGAATTGATATCATAGACAGTACCTGACGTTGGGCTGTCAGCAATTCTAAAAGGGTTTTGGCCACTGGAGTAGGGGTAAAGTCTGTTAAAATTGGGCTTGTGTTTTCTGTGGCTGTTGATCTATCTGATTTAACAGGTATCACTACCTTCTCCAAATACCTAGTTTGTACTCCTTGAGGATCTGCACTCACCCTCTTCCTTTTGGACATCTATTACGAAAGAACAACATTTGACTAGAAAAACATAGTATGACGACACATGGAATAGGTACAGAAAATGGATAGGTATGGCATATACTCATATATGATGCTTAAACTAAGCAGATGGTGTAAAGTAGAAGTAATGCAAGAGGTCAGATGCAAAATATGTGCGACCAATACAACCTTGCCAAGTTAGAGCATGCACCTTGATGGGTGAATAATATAGGCCATCCTCCACCATGCCAAGTTTGTTAGCCAGTGGATTGTTTCGCAATATTCCTATCGTGCGCCCATTCTCATATTCATTTTGATAATGTTCAATACCTGACATGCATGAAAACATAAAAACAATGAGACTATTTTTATAATGCAGAAGTGATTCTAATCCAATACTTCCTCCCTATAAACCCCTTTGTGCTATCTCTGCAATTCTTCTAAGAGGTGCCATGCATGCTGTAATTTGGTGTGTGCATTAATATAATGTGGCCTACTACTCAAAATATGAGAGCTCGAAGTGATGATACTTATGAGATGACAACTTCAACATATAGTAAAGAAGAACAAGTCGACCTGACCTGACAGATTCAAAATATACTAAGGGAGAATAACTCGACCTGACCAGTCGACCGCAAGAGAAGAGGATCATCTTAAACAAGAGCAGAAGAGTAAGCAGATTGAAGATATTACAAGTCTTTCTATACAATGTCGGTTGGCCACCCATGATGAACCAGAGCACACAGAGAAATACTATTCCTTCCGGTCTCTCCATATGTGGCTCACATGCATTTTGAAACTAAAGTAGGAACATTTCGCTAACCAATTAAACATCTCTCAGTTTTACTAATATCAGCATAATATCATATTTGAATTTGTACAACTAAGCTTGTTTAGCTCGATGGGTGGAGCAGTGCTATTACGACACGAACCACGTAGGCTGATCGTGGTCATCATAAAATGGGGAAACCATAAGCATGATGAGTATAGTGTTGACCGTGGCAGTGGGATGACAGATCTGAAGCTGCAAACCGCACAAAGGGTAGTTAGCAACCGATATTTGCTTTGAAATAACAACTAAGATTTGGTATGGACAAGAAAGTACAGCCAACAAGTGACAAAGAAATGCAAGTCTGCTGTCTCTCTATATGTCGTGACATGCATTTGGAAACTCAAGTGGGACCTTTAGCTAACCAATTAAATGTGTCTGTTAACTAATATCAGTATCATATCACAATCATATTTGAACAACTAAGCTTTGTAATTTTGAGTGTTGTGTTGTTTAGCTTGAAGGGTGGAGTAATGCTAGTATGACGAAAGCACCTCGCAGATCATAGTAGAGTAGATAAAGGGAAAACCCTAAGCATCAAGAGTAAAATCAGGAAAGTGGAACTAGCTGGACGATGGGTGGCGCACATCCTTTTGAAACGAATATAGGAACATTAGGTGACCAATTAAGCGTTCTCTGTTTTAGTAATATGAGCATCTTATCAGATTCAGTATTTCAACACGTAAGCTTTGGAATTATGAGTGGCATGTTGTTTAAGCTTGATGGGTTGAGGTCTTGAGGAGCGATGTTAGCACGACACGAAGCGGTGAAGCACCTACGATGATGGTAGTGAATATAAAGGGAAACCATAAGCTTTACGAGTATAGTGACCGTGACATGGCGGATCTGAAGGTACAAACCGGACAAAGCTACTTACAACCAATGTTTGCATTCAACTAGCCACTACGATTTGATACGGACAAGAAAAGTACAGTAAACAATTTAAGATCTATTTTTCGGGTGATATCAATAACTTAAGCACATATGGAAGAGTACCACCTCTCTTGCGACACTGTGTAGGCCCTTGCTGATACGTTGAGGGTACTGTGGGTGCGATGGCTGTTGGCGGCGGGGAAGAACACTTCAGATGGCACACGGCCGGGTCGGGGGATAAATCGTGTTGCCGTGGACGAGGCGGTCATAGGAGCGGCAACGACAAAGTGCACGACGGCGCCGATGAAGCGAGACGACGCGATGAAAGGATCATGGTCCGGCGCCGTGGATGAGAGACGTCCATCTCTTGCAGTGGACGACGGGGTAGGGGTAGCGGCTCCGGCAAGGTGGAGGATGGGGTGGCGGATGGAGGAGGCTGGCGCGGGGGGAGGTTGTTGTGGCGCCGATGGTGTATGAATGGGGAAATGGAGGGAGGGGATCTCAAACTTTGGGGCGCTTATGCGAAATGTGGGAAAGTTCTGAACTTATCCCCGTTTAAAATTTCGGACATCACGTCGGTTGGGTATAGGACGGTAATCTCGCATATCCCAACTATTTGCCGGTAACGATTTCAGGCGAGGAGAGGGTGTTTTTCCGCCCATGGTTGGTGCCCACGGTGTATGAACAGGGCTGACAGGTAGGGCGGTTGTGTCACGTCTGAGGGAAGTTACACATCTGCCCCTATTTAAAATATTATCCTACATCAATTTCGAGCGAGGAGAGTTTGTTTTGCCGCCCACCATGGATGAATGGGGAAATGGAGGGAGAGACACATGTCTTTCGGACGAGCTTGAATCAAATGTGTTTTGCCGCCCACATTTGGCGACCACCATGTCTAAATGGGCTCAGAGGCCGTCGTGTCATGTCTGGTTGAAGTTACTAGTCTACCCCTATTGAAAGTAGTGTAAATCCGGTCGATAAGGATGTCAAGTGTCAGGGGTAGACAAAAATTTCCATCTCGCAAACACTTGCTTCGGGCAGCCCACAAATGATAGTGGGTGTTTAGACGCTTCTTTCAAAACTTGGAAGAATTAGCATTCACGTTTTCCCTGGGCCCTCGCAATTAAATCCAAATCCAATTTTTATTCGATTACGAATATCCACAAATAATTCTATGTTTTGTTATTTATTTGTTCAAAACCACTACAAAGATCACCTTTATATATGATTATGATTTACAAATGTCGTGATCCTAGAATTCAGTAGGTTGGATACACCTTTGAGTCAAACAGTTATTTCATCCAATACAATATGCTCACACGAAAAACAGTTCACCTTATGTCAATCATACAAGTACTGAGGATTACCTCGCCTAAAAATTCAGATCATTACAACACATGGACAACATAGGGGGACTTACAACATAATCCATTCAGAGACATGACACAACATGCAAGTACAATAATCTAATGACAATTTCAACTGCTATCTAAAGACAAACTGGGATTACCCTGGGCTTCAGATAGCAAAAGCAGTAGGACCTCCTCCATCTTCAAATGCAACATTCTTACTTCCTCCAATTCTTGGGTTGCTTACATAATGCGTGCAGCTAATTGCATAATTTCCAGCTTCAAGATCGAGATTAGCTCATTCATGGCAGCCACACCATCTCTTTCTGCCTCTAGTAGAGCCTCAAGAACTATAATATCTGTGCTCAGACTACTCTCCAGCGGTGTTGCCTCTGAACTGCTACCATCTAGTAACATGGATGGCACACTGCTTCCACAAATAGATTCTGGGGTTGTACATTGTGTCCTAGTGTGAACGGCATCCTGAAAGGTTTCCGTTGGACATAAATAAGAGATAGTTTCGCATGATCCAGGCAGTAAGCTTACATGGTAAATGACATATGAATTATTGCCGAGCATGGCAAGCTATATTTAAATGGTTCGAAGTAGCATCAGTCGAAAAGAAATTAAAATGGTAAGATGAAACTAGGGATGTAAGTGGCAAATAAATGACATTCGCCAGTCCCATCTAGTTAGTTTTTGGTAGCTCCCTGGTTCATTTTCCTCGAAAAACAAAAACTCTTTTGAACTATCATACCACTAGTGAACCTTATTCGGGATTAAACGGGACCCAGTTGACATCCCTAATTGAAAGGGAGTGTACCACCGCTATCTTTAAGTTGCCAAGGCATCTAAGCAGTTGAAATAATCTGAGAAAGCACTTAATAGTGTGGCCTCATATAAACTACGAAGACACACTTGTGATGAAGTTCAGAGGAAAAGTTAAGGACTCAAATGAACTAGGCATGCATTTCTTTACGATAGTACAGCAGCACTGCTGACATATTGGACAACTCAGGTATAGCGTAACAAGTAACAAACAAGCATTCAAATCAAGCAATACAGCAAAACAGACAACTGAACTATTTGTTATTCTGTAGGATTACAGGTTGAGGGCACAAGCCAAGAATGCAGCCCACACGCATTACATTTCACATGTACTAAAACACACTGGCTTACCATATGCTGTTGTGAAGCCTCGCTGCTATTGCAATGTTCTTTGAAGATATCGTTTCCCGTGGTTGCAAATCTACTTGTTGTAGTTTATTCTGCACCCTCTATTTAGGTAAAATTAATTTTAATTGCATGCACTGGTTCGAATTGATCATCAATGGTCCATCTAAACTAATGAAAGAAGGGGGTGTGCATACACGACAATATATCTGCTTCCCCCTATTTTTATGCTTGTTCCAGGTCCCAGCCCCAAAAGAACAAATATTTTGCTTGATGGGGTTGGCAGCTCCATAATTAATAGAAGCATCAAATTAGTCATGCAACTTGGGAAGATCAAGAACACACAAAAAACTAATGAACATAGGCTCGTAGCAGTGATGTAATAGCTAGCATTAGAAAATGTAGGGTAAAACGAACAAAAACCAGCGGAACTACATGCTAGTTTGCTGATGTGTAATTAAGCATAGAGGACATGAAGCGGTCTGATGGAACCAACAGGTGGCATCAGAACAAGACCATTATCATAAATATAGCATGCAAGAAGTAAAATAGTAGGCAGTGATATCTAGGAAGTACAGTAATGCTTAGGACAAAACTAAAGCATATTAACTATATGTGCACTGGTATGTAATTTAGCACATGTAACATGTTCAATGCCAGAAGTATGGCCCTACAGGTGCAAGCAGAATAACGCATCTCATGAAAAACTGAATGATGCCCTGAAGAAATTCAAAGATGTGGTGCTTATGCTAAGAAAGTGAACCTAGGCGCCGGCCGTTGGATAATAGTACCTGATTCTCGGCGGCGTATGGGTATCGTTGGCATACTTGATAGCTAAGGATCGTTGATGGTGCTCGTGTTGCGGTTGAGTTTGGGCCGGCTGCCGCCGTCGCTGAAGCGGCTCCGGTGCTACTGTTGCGGCGCCTGTCGACATACAAGAAAGCTCATCTGTGGTAAGTGAACAGTTGCACGATAAAGAGAAAAACCGAAGGAGTATAGATTGAAATAACCTGATGAGGTTGCGGCATCGGTAAAGCAGGGCCGGTGGAGTTGAATATGGCGTCTGGAGGCGGGTCGGTGCGATGGGCGAAGGCTTGGTGGTAGCGTTATGCAGTGCTTTCGGTGAGGCGGATCTGTTGCGGCGGACGAGGCTTGTATGAAGGATGGGCGAGGGAGTCGATGAAGGGCCTACACTGTGGTGGGCGAGTCGCGCCGGTTAAGCAGATCCGGTGCGGTGGACCATGATGGCGGTCAAGGAGATGCGGAGGCGGTGTACAAGCCGATCGTTGAAGCGGCTCCGGTGAAGTGGTGAGTTGGCGGTTGGGGGTTCCAATGTGCGGAAGGTAGATCCGTCGGGTGTGAGGTCCACCGCTGCGGCGGAGGACTAGATTCGACTGACTTGCCGTGGTTGAGGCGGGAAGGGGAGGGAGGGCTCTGGGGAAGAATGTTGCGGGCAAGAGGAAAACAATGGAGTTACCAAAGCAGCCCTTTTCCGTTCATGTGGCAGGGTAAAACAGGAATATCGCGGGGCTAAACTTTCGGTAGCGAGATATTTCAATGTGAGAGGAAGTTTGAAAGCTTTTGGCGCCTGAAATTATATTCTGCTCTTATGCGGCCGACTATGATATCATGGCGAGAATTTGTTTGTTTTGCATAAAAAAAGTGCAAGTTTTGAAAATCAATGTCTCCAACTCGAAACTTAGATCATCCATTCAATTCAAATATGGATCATTGAGCTACTACAAGCAAATACCATCATACGGTCCAATTCAAATGAAATTCCAAATGTGTTTATCCTAAATATGATGACAAAAGCAAAAATGTGTATGTGTATGAATAAAGTGGATGATTATAAAGTTTGAACATGCTCGTATGTGTATATCTCTAGGTTTGATATATGAATTTGAAATCACGAAATCCCGGCTTAAAAATGTACCTCCATTTAAATGAATTACAAAAGCTAATGATGGAGTCGAATTCCAAAATTCCAATCTTAGGTTTGTAATTCTGGTACATCAAAGTATATCACGCATGTTCAAAAGTATCGTTATCTCATAGTCCAAACTGTGAAACAAATTGATCAACCTTGAGTGCACACACTATTGACCATGTATATCTCAATTACGCTAAAGTCCCTCAAATATAGACACTTCACTCTTTATCTGAAGCCAACCCCCCCGTCGCCCCACCCCCCACACACACATAGAGAAAGTCGTTCTCTCCCCAAACACCAACACACGAGCACATAAACACCCTCTCTCTTCTAAAGTCCGGACCCCAATATAGGTCTCTATCACTTTGTCTCTTGGGCATGCACATCTCTTCTCCCACTCTCTAGCTAGGTCTCCCGGCATCTCTCATTCCCAAGCACATGCACTATGTAGAGTGTATCTTTCCCATACACACAAAACGTCGCCCCCAAACGTCTATCTCCCTAGTTATGTGGTTCTCGCACACTCACCTCACACACCACCCCCACTGCAAAACAAGCACACTTTGTCTCCTTGTGCACCACTCTCCTCTTTCTATCTCTCCCACATGCGGACCCTTGAGCTCCTCCACAGTATACATATATGTAGTGACTCTTTCCATAGCTCCCTAATGTATCATCGTTCTCGATCTCGCACATTGTTCTCTACACCATCTATTCTAGATCTCTCATGAAGTCCCTATCACACACACGATGACTCACTTCCCTTGCGTCTCCGTACATAGGCCAATTTCAAACAACATCAACATTGTCTCCCTATCTATACGCCATTTATGGACACAAACACCCCCTCTCTTCCTCTCTCTCTCTCTCTCTCTCTCTCTCTCTCTCTCTCTCTCTCTCTCTCTCTCTCTCTCTCTCTCTCTCTCTCTCTCTCTCGCTCTCACACCCCTCTCCCACACACACTCGATGTCTCTTCCAAATAGTCTGACCCCCCCGCCCGCACCCATGCTATCCCGCTACTACACATGTCACACCATTCCCCCTTCCCTTATACTAGGTTTACATCATTACTGGTCTCTCTACTCCACATATACACACTCGCTCTCACACACAAGCCTTCAAACAAACACACAGACACGCACAAACACCCATTAATCTGGATCCTCATCTCTCCCCATGTCCGCATGTGTATCTCGCACACTCACTCTCTAATTATGTATATGTGTCTCCACGTTACACAACACAAAGCCCCATGTACATGTATCTCTCTATCCTCCACACACATAGACACAAAGAATCTATTATCATTGCCTCCATCTCTAGACATATCACACACGCAAACTGTCTCTCTCTCTCAGAAAAAACGCTCAACAAGGGTTTCCCCATGAATAACTTACCGTCTATTCATCAACAGTCATGGCAGTACGACGAACACGAGACGTGAAAAAGAATAAATCTACATGTGCTTAGACCACCTAGTATGACTACTAGGACTAGAGCAAGCCAAAAAGCACGCCGCTGTCACCCCCTCCTTATCAGCGACGGGAAAACCTTTGTTTTACACAGTCGAGAAGTCATTGTGCTAAGGCCTCACATGCTGAGGCGTTGAATAGAATGTAGATGCTAGTTTACAGAAACAAGTATCGATAATACGTTTGTATCTCCATACTTATATTTCTTCTCTTATAAAAACCGAGTTGGTGATGATGGTACGCGTGCCATCTTGCAATATAGACCGTCCGATCTATATCGGACTGATGGAAATTAAACTAAAAGATACCCGCACCCCTCTCCACATTTGCAGACAAGGCCTTCCCTCGTTCATCCTTATCTCCAACAACCTCATTGTTGAGCAATTAAGAAAGGAAGCCTCTGGAACAAACTGGCCTGGTGGCCGCTGCCGGCATTGTCAATCCCCATGCCTCCGCTCAGCCTGACCACCAATCACCACCATGCCCCATTCCTCTTCACCTTATCTCCTATTTCTCGAGATATCATTAGTTTTTACACATGGGATTACTCCCGCATGGGTCAATCACAACGAGTGTTTTTATAAAAAATGCATCTTGATGTTCGTGCAATGCACGGATCTTGCTAGCACTCCTACAGAAGACTAAGTTGGTGATGATGGTGTGTCTGCCATCTGTCGTTTGTAATTAGTATCTTAAAACCAACCACATCCCTCCCTGACCTCACCAAAACAGCCCAAGGAATATATTCTAATTGAAACATAATATATCTCTAGTGATATATGTATATCAAAATTAGAGTGTTTTGTATCAAGTTTGTGAATAAGTATTTTCTAATTATGATTTGTTGCAACGCACATGAACATTGCTAGTATTTCCAACCATGCAATTTTTTTCCCTAGTATTCCATAGTTTCGAGTTTTCCATCAAGATATTAGTCACTCATGGTTGATATTTACTTTCAATCATGTACACATATTTACTATGTAACTAGCCTTGCTTATTGGGTTCCAACGCTTAAGTTTCACTCCTACTTACAATATGTAGAGTATTTAACAAAAACTACCACTTTCAACCAGCCCTAGGAAGAATCTATTGTACAAAAAATAGCAAAAACATACCCAAAATTTCTTAATCCACGCCAAAAACTACTACCTACCGATTAGGTTAGTTTAAACCCATTTATGACAGGGGTTGGCCCACGTCCGTCTTGTGAGGCAGCAAACCAACACATTTTATTTGACCGTTGACACGAGGACCCACATCGACCTTCTATCCTGTTATTCCCCTCAAATCATTATTTTTCCTGAACATTACTTCAAACAATCTTGATCGTCTTCGTCGGTGGCGCCGGTGATGAGTGAGTTGGCCGCCGCTCCGCCGGACGGGCAGACGCCCTGCTGGCCTCCTTGCAGGTTGGCGAGCTGGCCCGGCGTGACTCACGAGCGAGCAAGCCACCGCGCTTACCTTCGCTCGAGCCAGATGGATGGCCTTAGCGCGGCGCACGCGAGCAAGCCGCCGCACCGCCGTGCCAATCTAGCTAGCAAGCCTTGCAGACAAGCATCTGGATGGAGCTACCTTGGCTAGCTAGCGGCCGCGAGCGCCGGACGGAGCTGGCATCCGGGCTGCCGCAAGATGGGCTCCGCACCGCCGGCGGTTTTGACCTTGCCTTCTGCCGGCGGCAGTAGCTGCGTCCCATGGCGAGGATGACTAGGTGGGCGGGCGGAGGTAGGAGGTCACTTGGGATTTTTGTGCGGATGACATGTAGGTCCCACAAGTCATAACGCTCGGTCGAATAGAAGGCGTTGACTTAATGGGCGACATGGGCCCTGTTTGGATACTCGAAGTCAGAGGTTAGATTCTAACCCTGAACTAACTCTAACCAAAGTGGTGTTTGGATGGCAGGGTTAGATTGACAACAAATGTATCCAAACAGGGCCATGGGTTGAAATGTGCCTATAACGGCACTTTGTAGAGTAGTCATTTCTCGGTAGGGCTGGTTGGTAAGAGCATGTACAATGGTTGATAAGGTAGTCTTATCTTAAGTCTGCCACGTATGCAAGTGGTAGTAGTTTCTTGGCATTATTAGTGGTTTCTTGCATTATTAGGGGTTTCTTGTAAGGAACAATGTACTACTAGCAACAAAAGGTGATTCTAGGTTGTGTTGTACTCCAACAAGTACTACTAGTGGTCGCGGGAGTGTATACCTCGTTCTGTGGGTTCGATCCCGGCCGAACGCACGGTGGCCTTTTTTTAAAATAGTAACTTCGCTAGGAGCCAATATTTTACATGAGTAGTTCGAGTTTTGAAGTCAAACGGACGTGCGGCACCACAATCTGGGTGCACTGGTAGCCTAGCCACCTGAACAGGTTTTCCTTCCCAGCATCTCGTGGCTCGTGTGCTCACCCTAGCCGCACCTCGCTTGCAGCTTCCTCATCAGCTAGTAGCATATTTAAACTAGCGCCTCCCAATTAAGCCCGAGGAGCCGGAAAAGCCTGGTGGGGCATTGGGAACTGTGCAATATGGCTCTGTACGTAAAGTGCTCTACTACTACTCTATAGCTTGTGGTGTTGCACGCATGGACTTCACTCCATTATCGGCTCTACTATAAAAGAAATTCCTCTTGAGGTGTTTTTTTAAATGGAGGCAAAAGCTTTGCTTCATCTCATTCATAAAGAAGGAACTACTAACAAAGTTCGACGAGATCCATTACACCTCCACAAATGGAAGCGAAAAGCCTAGTCTCGCTGTATCAAATAACTCAAATGTTACTTGCCTTGATAACAATCGTGATAAACAGGCTGCTAGTGTGTGCGTGAGAGGAGCGGCTGAGTAGGCCAGCTACATGAGAGGAGCGGCTGAATAGAGCACCGAGAGTACCCACTAGGCCACTACGCAGGTGTACTTTCCCTGCATTGATAGTAAAGCGATGGTTCTAGAGAAAAGTAGTACCCTCCACTTCCAACTATAGCTCCTTGGCCCTAAGATTCAAGAGTTCAAAAGTGGTGCACTATACTAGACGTACAGTACATCGCACTACTAGTTGAGAAATTAGTACTAATCTGCTTTCTGATGCAATCGTACTCCTCAAATCACATAATGTAAGACATTTTTGACACTAGTTGGCGTGTACAAAAATAGCAAAAACATACCCAAAATTTCTTAATCCACGCCAAAAACTACTAGCTAGTGCCAAAAATTTCTTACTAGTGCTATTATTTATAGTATAATGCAATCCCATAACATCCCATAATGCTAGTACTAGTAGTAAATAATAGCCTCACCCCTTCGCTAAGGAACGATCTACAGTTGGAAGGGACGAGGCCCTGCAGTTACTACGCTCTTATCTCCTCCTCGCCAGTTCCCCTCCCCCCGAAGAGAAGGCAGTTCGTCGCTCCTCCCATGGATTCGCCAGGCAGTTCTCCTCCTTGTCGGGGCTGGGAGACCTTGGATGACGATCCTCTGGGAGAAATCACACGCCGCTCCGACGTCCTCACCGCCGCAAGACGGTGCTTAAAATGGCTTGGGAAAAGGCCATGCTTGTTGGTCTTCCATGCGTCATCGAGGAGAAGGTTCTTCTATGGGACAATCCTTCGAACAGTCCACCGCTCCCTGGCCATGGTTGCACGTTGACTCCGCTAGAGTTGCCGACGTTGAGAGGTAGTCGGATTTTGTCTGATGAGCAGGTCAGTAATGGAGTTTGATCATGTAGTACTTAGTTATCCCATTTCCATCCCGTAATTTCTCCGCTGCCCACCGTCTTATATATAGGTCTGGGTCGGTGCCAACAAAGATTGGCTTGCATACCTTCGACCGGATACCACCCTCATTTTGCACAACATCCACAGCAGTGCGGCCGTTCCGGTAGACCCCTTCTCCACCATTGAGATCGGCCTTCCGGACTGGCTGGGCTTGAATACGTATGATGATGCCTACATGAGATTGAAGAAGATAGCAATTGCAGACCCGCCGACAAAGTGACGCGGCTACAACGATTACTATCTCATCGCGGTGTTCGGCATAAGGATTGCCATCAATGCAAGAGGTAGTAATGGCAGAGGCTGGCGCATGTTGGCGGCGGCAGATTTGTACCCGTACACGTTCGAAGACGCCGTGCGCCATCTAGGCCGCATCTTCGCGGTGACAAGCCAGGGGACTTGTTTCATCTAGTTGCCATCCTACGGTACGGGAGATTACAAACGGAATGCACAAACCATCATTTCCATCCCTAACAGTACTCCATTATTTTGTAGGGACTAGTCATTCCGCGATCAAAATAAGATCGCCGATCCTGGATGTGCATTTGCATCCGCGATTCGGTCTAACCTGGAACATTGTAGCTGACTTTGGCATATTGGGATCAACTATCTTAGCAGTCATTACCCATGGTACCACTGATGTGCAACATGGTCACACAATCTACCACGATCGGACCGTCACCATCTACCCAGGTATTCCATTTTTTAACCCTCTCGCCTTCTCTTTCATTGTTGTACTAGTACTCTACTTACGTACTAGTAGGAGTACTTTTACCTTGGAGGGCGCGTATAGCTAGCTAGGCCCTTGAAGACTTGAACCCGCTAGCTGCCACCATTTTGTTTTCCATGTCTTACTATCTCATCCATGTAGCCAAGAGTGGCTATATATAATAAGCCGGTTATTTTACTTCCTCTATACGGAGTAGTACTATTTGCTGCATATTCTTGACTGCCATATTTGAGCACAACATTATTATGCATGGACCTTGACTATATGCGTCACGATGTGTCCAGATCTGAGATGCGCGTGTACCGGATGAGCGGCACGAGTTCGACCCCGTGATGCTACGTGGGTGCCGAGAACACTCTTGGAAGTACTCGCTTTTCATTGGGGACAGCTACCCCATTGTGAAGCGGATGCCACCTTCCGTGCACGACACGGAAGGCCTGGCGTTCATGAAGCATGGTTGTGTCTTGATGCGCACCGCCGGATGAGCGACATCTTTGGGACACGCTATTCTGATTTATGCCGCTTGACTTGGATGAGTCTCCATCGTGTGGAACCGGACTAGAAAGCTGCGACAATGATTCCGTTGCCCACCGCTATGGATCGTGCCATCCATGAAGAACACCGGGGCTGGAACACGGAGGAGGACATGTAGCCCATCTATAGCGTGTAAGTGGAGTCAGGTAAATTGTGAGCAGTAGCGTTGTGAATATATGTAGACTAGTCGTGCACAAATTATCACATGAATTGGAGATGAGCTTGTGTGGCATACTGGCATTTGTCCTTTAGAATTTATTACTAGTAAATGTGTTATGTGTACGTGCAACTTGTGTGGTTGTTGCACGGGCTCCAACACGCTCTTTGAGAAAAAAAAAAGGTGGCACAGCTTTGGATATACGTGACGTGGTGGCATCATACAGTAGCATCGTTCTCTATAGTTGTAGTACGCTCCTACTAGGACGAAAACTTCTATAAAACCTTGCGCTTGGCTCTTTGCCTCTTCGGGAGGTTCAACAGTTCATACTCGTGTGAACCTTGCACTTGGCTCTTCGCCTCTTCAGAAGGTCCAACAATGATGATACTACAGTACACATTATGCTTCTGGCAATCTGACACCGATTGAACTGCTGCACGTCCACCACGAGGGCGAGAGCGAGGGATAGGGTGAGGGAGAGGGCGTTGTAGTCAAAACCCTCTCCTCGTCCTGCGAACCACCGGGCGCGCGGTCGAGGGAGAGGCGTAGTAAGCAAGCTTCTCCTTGTTCGGCGAGTTGACGGGATACATAAAAGCAGTACTAGTACTAGTCCATATTGAATCCTTTCCGGTTAATATGGCTTAATTTGAAACGAGAAAAATACACTGGCACTCAACGTATGTAACAATACGCTCTTTACGGTCACTATATATAGTTTTGCGGTGATTATACGATCACTAGCTCATCGTAGAGCACCGTATTGCACCCTACTGACCGGCCACATAGTCGACGTGGCACTTTGTTGATTGGTTTAATTGTCACCTGGTTTCTGGGTCCCACCTGTCAGTTGGCAGAGCAAAGAAATCAGCTAAAAAACAAAGAGTGTAGTACATCAACACTTCCAATGCATTTAGCCTTTAATCTAAATCGATATTGATTGACTAATGCACCAACTTGTGCTCTAGGTATAGGCTACATGTCTATCTTTAGTTACAGCATGCAATGACCTTCATTTAATCTTCTTCTCTCAATGGTCGCATGCACACATCTGTCTGCTACTTTTGGGCGTTAATTATGCCATGGTCAATGTGTAAATCTCCAAATGTACAGTCTTTCACGGACGTAGGGAGTAGGTTGAGCACTTGAGCGTGAGCGTGCATGTTGCGTCGTGTGTTATGTGCCGCATGGGTGCGTGAGTATTGCGTGCGTCCATGTGTACGTGTGAGTGTTGCATGTTGCATGCATGCAGCATGCATGCATGGGGCTTACTCCCTCCCATTGACATGTTCATATTTCAAGCTTCCTCTGTTCCCTCCATATGGTGATACTTCCTCTGTTCCCAAATACGGAGTAAAATCCTCCCCAAATACGGAGTATTTGTCTTTCTAGAGATTTCAACAAGTGACTACGTACAGAGCAAAATGAGTGAAGTGAGCGTAGAGGCATAGGGATAATGTAGAAAGGAAGTCTTTGCGATCCATTATACCCCATCTTAGTCAGAGAGAACTATTCAACTAGTCTTTGCAGTGAAGAGACAATACACGTTGCAGCAGATGGGACACTTAATTAATAAGTTGAACCAGCGTGTTGGTGTTACTAAGTCAGCCTTACCCAGTACTGCCATCATGTTTTCCAGTAGAGCATGCTTCTGTCCTCCATTAACTGCCATATGGGCCCTCTTGTGGTAGACCCACATGTCATCGGTGTAACTATTTACACTCCGAAGGATGGTATATCCTGGTAGTAGTAGTAGAACTGAGATTTAATGCACTTTCTTCCCCGTCTTCCACTCTTCTTCCTCCTCTCTTCTTCTTCCTCCTCTCTTCCCCATCGTCGGCCGCACACCATTTCCCCTGCTCCTTTGCTTCGCGCCGCTTGCGCTATCTTCCTTGGTAGCTCGGTACCATATCCCCTCTCCTTTGCTCGACCACACAAGGAGAAGCTTCTTCACTTTCGCCCCAATCCACTTCCCCGCTGGCTCATGAGCACGAAAACCCCAATGGTAGAACCGGTGACCGCATAAGCCGCGATTGGAATTCCCTCCCGATGTTCTCTTGGAGCAGATCTGTGTCGTATGGACCTACTCAGCACCGTCAATGCGGCCACATGCTCGGTGTCTTTGTACCATCTACTAAATGCAACCGGCCGGCTCTTTTCAAGACACCCTGCTTGCTGATGCCCGATCCTCGCAGGTGGCCCAGACACCGACTTGACGATCCTACGGAGGTTGCCGTGGTGCCCCTCGACATGCTACCACTACCCGTCCACATGTCCTTCATGCGCGGCCACTACTGGGCGGGCATGAAGGCCAACTGGATCGTCCTCATCCACCAATCCGGTAGTCCATGGCGTCTCGTGGATATCTACACCCAGCAAGAGATCACCCTTCCATCTTTGGATACCGCCGCCATTGAGCCTCGCGGCCCGCCGGACACTCCTGCCTACTACGCACGAGACGCGTCGAGCTTTTGGCTTGACCTCTGTTTGCTGAAGGTTGTAATCTGCGAAGTTCCCACGCCATCACAAGACTACATGGATTACAAGCTCATTGTCGTGTTCAACATGGGATTAGTCTATCTGGAATCCGGTCGCCATACATGGTTATGGCTCATCGTGGATCCTCTTTATCCAACACTTCTGTCTGATGCTATAGTGCACGATGGCATCGTTTATGCGGTCGACGCACAGATTGGCTGCCTATACTGGTGGAATCTACCGTCGTGTAATTGTTCTATCTCATCTCATCTTTACATTAAGAATATGACTGCCTGTTCATTGTTACAAATTTAGAATATATAGTATGTCTATAACCACATCTGTAGCGACCAGACCCGAATGGATCAAGTCTCTGTGCTCAGTGTCATCCACGGATCGATGTCTTGACACCACACATGCCGAAGGATTTATAGCGAGTAGCAATCACACACTTATTACATCGTTGTCCACAAGGGAACTTATTACAATAATATGGCTTAAGGCCATCTAATAATAACAGCGGAAGGCTTGGAAGATAAGTGAGTCCATCAACTCCATCGGCATCACTGAGTATAGAACCACGACCTAACACCTTACTCATCGTCTGAAAAGTCTGCAACATGAAAGTTGCAGCCCGAAAATGGGTCAGCACATGGAATATGCTGGCAATGTAACATATAGAGAGCAATGAAGGAATAAGCCTATACTACATGCATATATGGCTGGTGGAAAAGCTCTCTGTTACATTTTGCATAAAGCTAATTTTCCCTACAACAAAGGAATAATTTTATTTAATTATCATGGTGGTTGTTAAACATTGAGAATGGTTGATAGCATCCTCAATCCCAATTAAAAAGTACTCATTAAATCCCAATAACATTTATTAGAAGTAACATGTTGAGATTCACATGATATTCAAGTACTAGATACTCAAAACATCCATAACAGGGACATGGCTAATCATGATTAGTTTATACACTCTGCGAGAGGTTTGCGACTTTTCCCCACAAGACTCGATCGCCTCCGCTTGGTTCTCGCTTTACATGGTGTTTGAGAAGCGGATGACCGAGACACAGTCTTTCGAAGCACTAGCACCTTACATGTGGGTAGACCGTACCAACCTACATCCCCTACATCAGCTAGTCTGCCCGTAAGAGTTCGCACAACTTACTTAACTATGCCAGAGCCCATAATTGGCTTGTGGCCTTACAGAAACTGAATCATGTACTAACGTTTTTTTTCACACGCACAAACTATTACATGTTTTTCATGGGTGACAACAGCAGTACACACGAACTAATGTTAAGTTTAGTACAAAAATTCTCTGTTCATGAACTGACAGTATTTCTCCCTTTGGACTGAAGAAAAGCACACTCCTAGGCACGCAGGCGAAGCCGTTTCAAGCTACAGCCAGCATCAACAGGAATTCAAGCGAAAGGCACTTAGGTAATAGGAAATGAACATATGACGAAGAATTGAACATAAAAGAAAATATTTTTGGAGAAGGAAGAAGATGTCAGGAGGATCTGGTGAACCTGCTACGCATACTCCTGCGGACTTACGGTTCCGGTGAAGTGGAGCTGATGGAAGAGGGATCACGAGCAGCGGCGGGATAATTAAACCTTGGAGCTCGTGGCGAAGTGGACCAGCGGTCTTGGCGGCAATGTTAGCGGCTGGCGATGGGCGACGGAGGTAGGCAGTGGGCGATGTTGTTCTCCGGTATTAAAAACTGTTTTATACATTAACAACAAACGCCTAAAGAGCATCATGTTTTCTGCATGTATATATGAACTTTTGAGTAGAACTTACCGGCCATCCACACTTGCACTGAAGACATTTAAATGAACACAAAATGAACCTCCTAGCATTTATTTTGTGAACTTTTCACAAGGTACACATGTTTCCCTAAATTTGCAAGTTGATTTTCTGAACTTTGAACTTATATGGAACAAAAGTGAAGGATTACGGATGAAGAAATAATCCAAAGGAGCAAAACAAGAAGCGCAAGCTAGTACATTTATACCTTAGCTACCGTCACACTAGAACTGACATAATAAGTTAAGTTACCGGTAGTGATCCATCGATAACACGTCAATCCCTCCCTATGCTTGAGCGCAATAGAACTGAAAACAAATCAATGTTAGGTTCAGTTTGGTAGCAGTAGCAGATATCGATGACTGCATAGTAGTACTACATCCTTTGTTTAAAATCACTACAACCAGCAGGGCAAATCATCAATGTTGACCCAAAAAAGTGGCCAATTTTTAGAAGCATGTACCTTACAGTTGTGGCAGCCGCCCGTAGCGACATAACCTGCACTTTTATCCACCATTTTTCCGGTTGTTAGAACACGAAAAATCACCACAAACCTGTCAGTATAATTACCTAGTCAACATCAGCCTTCAGTTTTTAACTTTTTATCTTAGTCCCAAATCAGCACGAACCTGACAGGTTAATTTGTTAGTTGCCTACATGAGTAAAGGTGTCGATATTGGAAAGAAGTTTAGATTGTTGAAGCTCGTTCATGAAGGAGAATGGTAGGAGGATCTCGGACAGATAAGGGAGGAAGAGTTGGACTGGTGGAGCCCCATACCTGGACGGGTGCCGGAGGAAGTAGTGCATGGGGGCGGGGCGGCGCCGGTCGGCGGGAAGGCGGGCCGGCTCCGGTCGGCGGGATGGTTCTCGACCTCGGGGCTCCTCCTGCAGGCTCCAGTGTTTGCGTTGAAGCACGAACCATGGCGCTGGAGTGGGGCTCGTCCATGGAGGCGGCATTGAACGGCCTGGGGTGGCGGTGATGAACTGTGTGTATGTGGCGGCGTAGTCCCATCGGGGAGGAGGCAGTGGTGGCTCGTAACATCAATGAGTGCGGAGAATTCACCGAGATCTACCAATGAGATCAAAAAGTCGGAGATGGCGTGGATATCTTTGGTGCGGGGCCACGGCTAGTCACAAGTGTGGTGGGAAGCGTGTCCATGGCTGGTCGCCGGGAGATGGGGCGCAGGGCATGATTGGTTCTTTGAGAGATGGGAGGCGGGCGGTGGCTGGTCTCTCGGAAGGTGGGAGGCGGGCTGCGGCTGAGTGCGCCAGGGAGGTGGGGGCGGGGCAGCGGCTGGTCGCCGGGAAGGTGGGAGGCGGGCCAGCTAGTTCTTGGAAGGTGGGTGTTAGGGCGCAGATTGGTCGCCGGGAAGGTGGGAGGCAGGGCCACGGCGGGTCGCCGGGAGGGTGGGAGGCGGGGCCGCGGCGGGTCGCTGGGAGGGTGGGAGGCAGGGCCGTGGTGGGTCGCCAGGGGGTAGGAGGTAGAGGCGCGGCGGGTCGCCGGGAGGTGGGAGCATCGCGCCCTTATAGAGGCGAGGGGTAACAGAATAATATTCTATTATGGGTAACAGAATAGTCCAGCTCAGTGGTAGTTACCCCATATGTCTCATATACTACCATGTGGTACTATATATACTATTTTATTATTTTAAATATGTTCATATACTATATCTAAGATATTTCAAAGCAAGTTACATGAAAAATTGCATATGAACCCATAGTTTTTGTTATATTTATGAAATATGTACATATTTATGCGTAAAAAGAGCATACTCAAAACATGATACATACTACCTAAAAATTAGTATATATACTACCTAATCATTGTTATATACTATATACTACACGTACATACTCTCAATTTCGACAGATACTACATACAAGATACAAAACGCAAGTGGTGGTAACTACCACTGCTTGTAGTAAACATTTTTCGTGTGTATATATATATATAGACACACACACACACACATAAACACTATTCTGATCACGGGATCAGAATAATATTCTGATCACAACATGAACTTCCCGAGTAACGCGCCTGACCTTCCCCGAGTACTAGGTTGAACTTCAGCTAAAAAGTGTCCAAATGGGGCTTGCGATATACCGTTAGAAAGCTATGGACACCAATATCATGATCCAAGTTAAATTTTTCGCAAAATGTAAGCGGTTTAAGAGCAGTTTTGAAAACCGTTTTTCTTCATACAAAAAAACGTGAATCGTATTTTCGATCGCATTTCTAAACTGTTTATCGAAATGAGGTAAATAATATAGTGTTGGAAAGCTGCTGCAAAACCGCTCATTCGACATGTTAAAAGTTTTCTCTAATTCCCTATGGATAAAGAGTAATTTTGAAAATCGTAAAATTTCACAAACCGAACAGCCGAGTTCGTATTTTGAATGTAATTTTTAAATGGTTAATCCATTTGAGGCAAATGATATGGCATTGGAAAGCTTGTGAAAATGCGCTACTTTTTCATGTTAAAAGTTTTTTCTAATTTAGAACGGTTTAAAAGTAATTTAGAAAACGGTACAAGTTCCATCGAGTTCGTATTTTCGAGCTAATTTTTTAACCGTACGTCCGAATGCAACAAATGACACGGAGTTGGAAAGCATGAGCAAATGCGAAACGTTTTTGTATATATTGTTTCTCCTAATTCCTTACAGTTTTAAGTCAAATTGGAAAATGGCTAAAAACGTATTTTTGACATAATTTCTACATACTTTATCGGAATGGGGCAAATAATATACCACTGAAAAGCTACGGAAAATGCGAAACTTTTTCTTGTTGATGGTTTTCTCTGATTCCTAGCCGTTTTCAAGTAATTAGAAAATGGCGAGATCATTCGTTCCGCCTTTATCGCAAAACTGATTCTTCAAAAATGCACCGCGTGAAGAACTTGAACTTCTCGGCACGTGTACTTGAAGTTCACTCTGTTTTTCACGTGCTTTTTTTGCTCGTATATCTCTATCCACTGCTCCTAGCTCTCCATCCACTCATCGGAATTGAGCAAGTGATATACCGATGGAAAGCTGCTGTAAACACGCAACTTTCGCGTGTTGATCATTTTTTCATACTCGCAAAGATTTTAAAAGTTTTTCATCTGAAATTCATTGAACGTAGTAGTTGAACTTCATGCTGTTTTCACGTTGAACTTCTGTGACGTATTTTTGTTTGTACACGCGCCTGAACTTCCCTCTGTACGAACCCGACCTTCGGGCTATCTTCTCAACCGTGTCTCCCCACGCGAAATTTTTTGGTCAGTCATGTTCTATGTGATATAAGTGTAATCTACAAACGGTCCCGTTTTAAATAGGAATCTCACTCATTGGCGGATTTGCTCTCGGGTCGTGATGAAACAAGCCTCTGTTGCAATTTTACTGTCTGAGTTGTTCGTCCTGAACTTCTCCCAGTGCTAGGTTGAACTTCCTCCAACATTGCCCAAATAGGGCTTGCGATATACCATTGGAAAGCAATGGACACCAGTATCATGACCCAAGTTAAATTTTTGGAAAAATGTAAGCGGCTTAAGAGCAGTTTTGAAAACCGTTTTTTCTTCATACAAAAAACGTAAATCGTATTTTCGATCGCGTTTCTAAACCGTTTATTGGAATGAGGCAAATAATATGGCGTTCGAAATCTGCTACAAAACCACTCATTCGACATGTTGAAAGTTTTTTCTAATTCCCTATGGATAAATAGTAATTTGGAAAATCGTAAAATTTTGCAAACCGAACAGCCGAGTTCATATTTTCAATGTAATTTCTAGACGGCTAATCCAATTGAGGCAAATGATATGGCGTTGGAAATATTGTGAAAATGCGATACTTTTTCATGTTAAAAGTCTTTTCTAATTTGGAACGGTTTAAAAGTAAATCAGAAAACGGTACAAGTTCCACCGAGTTTGTATTTTCAAGCTAATTTTTTAACCTTACATTTAAATGCAACAAATGATACGCCGTTGGAAAGCTTGAGGAAATGCGAAACTTTTTCGTATATATTGTTTCTCCCAATTCCTTACGGTTTTAAGTCAAATTTGAAAATGGCTAAAAACGTATTTTTGGCATAATGTTTACAAACTTTATCGGAATGGAGCAAATAATATACCGCTGAAAAGCTACGGAAAATGCGAAACTTTTTCATGTTGATGGTTTTCTCTGATTCTTCGCCGTTTTCAAGTAATTGTGAAAATGGCGAGATCATTCGTTCTGCCTTTATTGCGAAACAGATTCTTCGAAAATGCACCGCGTGAAGAACCTGAACTTCTCGGCACGTGTACCTGAACTTCACTCTGTTTTTCACGTGATTGTTTTGCCCGTAGCTCTCCATCCACTCACCGGAACACTCTCTGGAATTGAGCAAGTAATATATCGGTGAAAAGCTGATGTAAACACGCAACTTTCCCGTGTTGATCATTTTTTCATACCCGCGATGATTTTAATAGTTTTTCATCTGAAATTCATCCACTGTAGTAGTTGAACTTCCTGTTGTTTTTAGTTGAACTTTTGTGACGTATTTTCATTTGTAATTTTCTCATCCATTCGTCAGTGTTACACAAATGATATTCCTTTTGTACAAACCTTTCTCACAATAATTTTTTTAACTTTCTCTGACGAAGGACTTGAACTTATAACAACAAAACATTTAGCCTTTGGTTTTTTATTCTTTTTTAATACAAAATGTACACCATGTAGTACGTGAACTTCTGGCAGTTATCAATCTAAATTTCTCTCGGTTACGTGAATATATGTGAGTTTTTTTATGAATTTTTAATCAGATTTTCTTAATCCTGTTTTTATGAATTTTGAAGCGCTCTATTTTTAAAAGTTGAACTTCTTATTATTTTATTTTTTAACTTCCTGTTTCCATTCTTTAATAACGAGGAAGATCTGAGTTTTCTATAATCATCAAACTTCCCCAACTTTTTAATATGGACTTCCTGGTTTTATTTCTTAATCTTTTTTTATGAAATTTTCAAGCATTCTATTTTTAAAAGTTGAACTTCTTGTTTTTTATTTTTGAACTTCTTGTTTCCATTCTTTAATAACGAGGAAAATCTGAGTTCTCTATAATCATCGAACTTCTATATCGAACCGCTCTAACTTTTTTTATTTGAATGTATGTTTAGAAATATGAAATTTTTAGTTTTATTAGAAACATCACACTTCTTCGTTATTTTGAATTTAACTTATTTGTTTTATTCTTTAGTAACCAAAAAATCGAGTTTTGATTAAATATCAAACTTCTCCACGTTTTTAAATTGAATGTCTTGGTTTTATTAGTTAGTAACGAGAAAAACTGAGTTTTAATGTACATTGAATTACTCTATTTTTAAAATTGAACTTCTTGGTTTAATCTTTAGTATCGGGAAAATTCTAATTTTAAAAAGGGAAAATCTTTTAAAACTTTCTTTGTAGTTCCTTTTTTAATTTGAACTTATTAATTATGCTTTAGAGCGAGAATCGAGTTTTTTATCAACTTTGAACTTTATTTTAATTTGAATTTCTTAGTTTTATTCTTTATTAACGAGGAAAATCGAGTTTTTGAACCTCTTTGTTTTAAAATTTTGAACTTCTTGGTTTTATTTTTTAATAATGTGAAAAATCTGAATTTTTTATAGAAATCGAACTTCACCATTTTTAAATTTGAACTTCCTAGTTTTGTTGGTTAGTAATGGGGAAAATGCTTTTTTATATAAACAAGGATACCGTGCCGTTATTTTAATTTGAACTTCTAGTTTTTATAGAATGGGGAAAATCAGTTTTTTTACAATCTTTTGAAATGTTCTTCTTTTTTACTTTGAACTTCTCTGGGTTTTTTTGCAAACGAGGAAAATCCGTTATAAAGATTTTTGAACTACTTTGTTTAACTTCTTGCTCAATTTTTTTGAACTTCCAAAATTTTCTTTTAGGTATTGAATACTTCATTTTTTTAACGTTTACCTGCTTCGGTTTTTGAATTTTAACTTCTTATAGAATTTTGTCGTGACATTTTATGCATTTTTTGCTTTTCAGTGAAATGGCCTAGGCGGTCCCTTTATTCAGTCGATGATTTTTCTTCTGCACGTGGTACACGTGAATTTCGGAATTTCTGAAACATGAACTTCGCGTGCTATTAATTTTTTTTAGGAAACTCCATAGTTTTTATTCTTTGAATTCCATGATTTTTGTTTACAGTTTTTTGTTTGAACTTCGATGTTCGTTACAGCTGAACTTTCGAAATCACACCTTTTTATAAACATTTTCCCTTGAATCCATCATATGCAAAAAATAGGAAAATTTGGGTCAATTCTCATAAGCAATAGGACAAACATTTAGAGGGCACCCGTAATAGTTTTTTTGTGTTATTCAATGTACTACGCACAAGCACATGGACAACACATCCACACAGAAATTTGGCTCACCTAAAATGAAAAATATTCCAGTGTCACTTGATGACCATATAATCATTTGGAATTAGACTTTATAAACTTTTCGAACTCCTCCATTTTTAATTTTTTGAATTTCTTGGTTTATTCTATGGTAACGGGGGAAAACCACAGGTTTGTAATAAACATTGAAGCACCCTATTATTTAAATTTGAACTTTAAGGTATTTTTTTTTTAGAAATGGTTAAACTTACAAAATGAAAATATATTTTTTTACTTTCTGTGATTCGCTTTTTTGTCTCATGACATTTTAAGGCATTTTTTTGCTGTCGATGAAATGGTCTAGGCGGTCCTTTTTTTCATTGATGAAATTCTTCAGTATGTGGTATGCCTGAACTTATGAATTTCTAAAACATGAACTTCACATTTATATCTAGTAAGTATAGTGTCAGTCTGCTCGTTGTGAACCTGTGTAGACATTTATAGGAAAGAAATTACTAACACAGACAAATGTAAAATTCCTGGAATACCAACCTAGAAGTTATGTTCGCAATGGTCATATGTAAAATTAGAAAAAACTTCACCTAGAATGGCACTTCTGTTGTACGTTCTTTTCCACAACTAATACTAGAATAAGCTCCCCCAAGCATTAAAACAAACAGGTAGAGGGCACACTCAAATTGTTAGAAACGTATGTAGCTTTCTTGCGTACTTATAAAAAAGGCACTAACTAGTGGTCAAATTGAAGTAGACGTCTCCACCACTCTTTTCATTAGTACTCTCTCACCCTATCCTCACCACACGATGCCATCTGTCTCTCTCTAGAGTTCTCTCCACTGTATACTGAAGCTTTCAAAGCATAGTGCATATGCAAAAGTTGACAGCTTACCTAGTGTTATCCATCTGTCAGTTAGCAGAAGTATACGACAACAAAAACAAAAAAGATGACGTTTGCAACTAAAGCGGGCGTCATACTTGTATAAGGGAAATTACTACCCCGCTTATGCAGGTGCAGAAATCTGAATTATTCAGAAGGGAGAAACTTTGAACTTGTAGCTCGATAGAACTCGAACTTCTGCTCTATTTGTGATTTGGGAGACCGAGGAGTGGCACGCAATAGTATACATTTGTGTACGGATCCATAGTGCATAGCTTCCACAAAACTTGTACACAAATTATCTCTGAAGAAGCAGGGGACCAAGGGACTAGCCGGTCGTAGGAGATGCATCAATTGCAGGGTTGAAGCACACAAATGGAAGAATCTCAATAGAGACTAGCACTCCAAGTATGGCTAATTAAACCAAGGAGGTATCTTGAAGTCAAACTAATCCCGACTCTGAACTTTCCTGTAGCCTTTTGCTTTAACTGAAGCATGCTTGGGGAAAGTTGAACAGTGATTGATTTTTCCCCAAACCTAGTTCGTTCCATTCCAAGCACCCAACAGGGAAAGCAGAGTGATGGGGACGACCCCAGAAGTTGGGAGCACGGGTGTGGCTACTCGCTGGCCGGCAATGGAACTCAACGACGGTGTCGGAGAGGCACTACTGAAGTTCAGGTTCAGGTGCCCCCGCGGGCCATGGATAGGCCAGCGCATGGACCCTTGCGAGAAACGGCCATCCATAGGGCAGCCAACATAGAGCGGGCAGGTGCCTGGTGCGGCCGACATTGACGGAGGCGAGTTGGTCGGTGGCACGAGTGGCGCTCCACTAGTGGTGGGCAGCGTGCTAACCTCGTGTGGATGTGCTGCTGGGTAGTTTTCACTAGCAAGATGCTACCTCAAGAAGGTCAAGGTGACTGCCACGCGAAGGTCGACAGCGGGTGCGTGCTGTTGGCCGGAGCCGTGTGAGGTCGGTGATGGCAGGTGGCTCTTCTTTGTTGCTGGCGACCCTCACTTGTTGAGCTTGATGGCGGCTGGTCGGCGTATGCGCTCCGACATGGCGCAGATGAAGGAAGCAGCGACCCTGGCCAAATAAAAGGGAGCGCGGCAGTAGCAACGGGTGCGGGGCGCAGGAAGTTTGTGGTCGGGGTGGGGCTCGGAGGTGGGTTGCGGGAGCGTGCGGGGTCGGCGGCGACGCGAATCGAACTCCAGCGACGACGCTTGGGGACGGTGGCTCTGACCTCCCTTGCGTCCCGCATCGCCGGACGGGAGGGTCCACCCAACAACCCGGAGTTCGCTATAAGGGAACCAAGAGCCGGGGCTTGATACCCTTCAAGATCTCTTGATTAGCTCTCTCTGCTTGACCATTAGATTGAGGGTGAGCAACAGCCGAAACATCAAGCCGGATATGTTCTCGTTGACAGAATTCTTCCATGGCACCCTTGGAGAAATTAGTACCATTATCAGTTATAATGCTGTGTGGAAAGCCAAAACAAAAGATCACCTTTTTCATGAACTGAACCGCCGTGGCTGCATCACACTTACTGATCGGCTCTGCCTCAACCCACTTGTTGAATTTATCCACTACCACCAAAAGGTGTGTCTTCTTATCCTTAGACCTTTTGAAAGGTCCAACCATGTCAAGCCCCCAGACTGCAAACGGCCAAGTAATTGGAATCATCCTCAATTCTTGAGCGGCACATGAGCTTCGTCGTGAAATTTTTGACATCCGTCACATTTGCTGACGGATCCTCTGCATCAGCATGAGCCGTCAGCCAATAGAAACCATGACGGAAAGCCTTGGCCACCAGAGATTTTGAGCCGGCATGATGACCACAATCTCCTTCATGGATTTCACGAAGTATCTCCTGACCCTCCGCAGGCGACACACAACATTGAAATGCCCCAATAACACTGCGGTGATGCAATTCACCATGCACGATTGTCATAGATTTGGACCACCTGATGCTTTGTCTTGCCAAGGTCTCGTCCTCAGGCAACTCTCCCCGGGTCATATAGGCCAAATACGGGACTGTCCAATCTGGGATAGCGTGGAGAGCCGCCACCAGCTGTGCCTCCGGGTCTGGCACTGCTAGTTCTTCCTCTATAGGCACCTTGACGGAAGGGTTATGAAAAACATCAAGAAAGGTGTTAGGCGGCACCGGCTTATGCTGAGACCCTAGCCGGCTTAAAGCATCAGCCGCCTCATTCTTCCTCCGATCAATGTGCTCCACTTGATAACCTTTGAAGTGTCCAGCCACCGCATCAACCTCACGACGATAAGCCGCCATCAGGGGATCCTTGGAGTCCCACGTGCCTGACACCTATTGAGCGACGAGGTCTGAGTCGCCCAAGCACCTTACTCGGCTCAAATTCATCACTTTGGCCATCCGAAGACCATGGAGTAAAGCCTCGTACTCCGCTGCATTGTTAGTACAGGGAAACATAAGCCGGAGCACATAACAGAATCTGTCACCTCGGGGGGAAGTTAAAACGACTCCAGACCCCAAGCCTTCCAACTGCCTGGACCCATCAAAGTGAATAGTCTAATATGTGTTATCTGGCTTCTCCTCAGGTGCCTGTAACTCTGTCCAATCATTGATAAAGTCCACCAAAGCTTGAGACTTAATAGATGTACGTGGCATGTACTTCAAACCATGAGGCCCAAGCTCAATGGCCCACTTGGCAACTTCGCCCGTGGCTTCCTGCTACGGATGATGTCTCCCAAGGGCGTAACTTACCACGATTATAGGATGACCTTGGAAATCTGCTTGAGCTTCCACTTGCCATAAACACTCCATAAACAAGTTTCTGCCAATGTGGATACCTTTGCTTGGACTCTATGAGCACCTCAATAACGTAATAAACCGGCCGTTGAACCGAATGCTCCTTGCCAGCCTCCTTACGCTCCACCACGATGGCAACACTGACAACTCGTGAGTTAGCAGTGACATATAACAGCAACGGCTCTTTATCAATAGGAGCTGCGATGACCGGTGGCTCAGACAATTGTCTCTTTAAATATTCAAAGGCAGTATTAGCAGCATCACTCCAGACAAAAGTGTCTGTTTTCTTCATCATCTGATACAGTGGTAGGGCCTTCTCTCCTAACCGGCTTATGAACCGGCTTAGAGCAGCAACACGGCCCGCCAATCGCTGAACATCATTGATGCACGCCGGTTTAGCCAAAGAGGTAATCGCCTTGATCTTCTCCGGGTTAGCTTCAATGCCCCTGTTCGAGACCAGGAATCCCAAAAGTTTGCCTGCAGGTACACCAAATACACACTTGTCCGGGTTAAGCATCATCTTATAAACCCGGAGATTATCAAAGGTTTCCTTCAAATCAGATATCAAAGTTTCCTTCTCTCTGGACTTCACCACGATGTCATCCACATAAGCATGAACATTGCGCCCAATCTGATCGTGGAGACAATTCTGTACACACCGCTGATAAGTCGCCTGGGCACTCTTGATCCCAAATGGCATAGATACGTAGCAGAAGGCTCCAAACGGAGTAATAAAAGCCATCTTCTCCTGGTCCTTAACTGCCATTTTGATCTGATGATAACCAGAGTAAGCATCCAAAAAGCTCAAATGCTCGCAACCTGCCGTAGCATCAATGATTTGATCAATACGGGGTAGAGCAAAGGGATCAGCCGGACAAGCTTTATTTAAGTCCGTGTAATCCACACACATCCACCAAGTGTCGTTCTTCTTGAGTACCAGCACCGGGTTAGCCAACCACTCCGGGTGAAAAACTTCCACGATGAACCCAGCCGCTAAGAGCCGGGCGACCTCTTCCCCAATAGCTTTCCGTCTTTCCTCATTGAACCGTCGAAGAGATTGCCTAACCGGCTTATACTTTGGATCAATATTAAGAGTGTGCTCAGCGAGTTCTCTCGGGACACCCGGCATGTCAGAAGGTTTCCATGCAAAGATGTCCCGGTTCTCATGAATGAACTCGATGAGCGCGCTTTCCTATTTAGGATCCAAGTTGGCACTGATGTTGAACTGCTTGGAAGAGTCGCCTGGAGTAAAGTCAACAAGTTTTGTCTCAGCGGCCGACTTAAACTTCAACGCCGGGTCATGCTCTGTAGTTGGCTTTTTTAAAGAGGTCATGTCCGCCGGATCAACATTATTTTGATAAAATTTTAGCTCCTCCGCTGCACAAACAGACTCAGCATAAGCCGCATCGCCTTCTTCACACTCCAAGGCTACCTTTCGACTCCCATGCACAATGATGGTGCCCTTGTGACCCGGCATCTTGAGCTGCAGATAAACATAACACGGTCGCGCCATAAACTTGGCATAAGCCGGCCGTCCAAACAGAGCATGATACGGACTCCTGATTTTGACTACCTCAAACATCAATTTCTCAGCCCTGGAATCATATTCATCTCCAAAGGCCACTTCCAGCTCAATCTTGCCAACTGGGTACGCCGACTTACCAGGCACCACTCCATGAAAAACAGTGTTGGACGTCCTTAAATCCTTGTCAGTTAAACCCATGGGACGAAAGGTCTCGTAATAGAGGATGTTGATACTGCTACTTCCGTCCATGAGTACCTTAGTAAATTTATATCCACCAACCTGAGGCGCCACCACCAAGGCCAACTGACCCGGATTATCAACCCAGGGCGGGTGATCTTCCCTGCTCCATACGATGGGATGTTTTGACCACCTCAAATAACGGGGAACTGCCGGTTCAACAGAATTTACTGCCCTCTTATGGACCTTCTGATCACGCTTGCACAAATTAGTGGTAAACACATGGTACTGCCCACCATTTAGCTACTTCGGGTGGCTCTGATAACCTGACTGCTGCTGCTGCTGTCCCCCTTGGTCAGGCTGCTGTTGATTATAGCCACCTTGACTTCCCTGAAAGCCGGAACTTGATCCGCCGCCCGGGCCGTGAAAGCCGCCTGCCCCTGAGCCGCCGCCCGATCCATGATTGCCATCAAACATGTTGGAATTCTTGAAAGCCTTCATGATCGCACAATCTTTCCATAAATGGGTGGTGGGTCGTTCTCGAGTGCCATGTCTCGGGCAAGGCTCATTGAGAAGCTGCTCAAGAGACGGGCCTGAGCTGCCAGATCGAGGGGGTGGTTTTCCCTTACGTCTCCGATTGTTACCCTGTGCATTGGCCATGAACTCCGGGTTACCTTCCGCCTTATGCTTGTTGCCTCCTTGATTTGCCGGGTTATGCTGCTGACCCTTTCCATTGCCGTTCTTCTTTTCCTTCCCTGTCTTTTCCTCATCAGACGCGGGATCCTTGGTACTATCGGAATCGGCGTATTTGACTAAGGCTGCCATCAGCGTACCCATATCATTGCAATCACGCTTAAGGCGCCCCAGTTTCTGCCTTAGCGGCTCAAAGTGGCAATTCTTCTCCAACATGAGTACTGCAGAGCCGGCATCCATCTTATCAGATGAAGGTATTATTTCCTTGACCCGGCGCACCCAAGGAGTTGTGGATTCACCTTCCTCCTGCTTACAATTGGTCAAGTCCACAATTGACATAGATTGCTTTCTGGATAAACCGGACCTTTAGCTCCGCCCATGAGCTAATGGAATTGGGCGGCAAACCCTTTAACCAAGACCGGGTCGTTCCATCTAACATCATAGTGAAGTACTTGGCCATTGCTGCATCGCTGACCTCCAATAGCTCCATGGCCATCTCGTAACTTTCGATCCATGCCCCGGGCTGTAAGTCGACCGTGTAAATCGGCACCTTTCGAGGTCCCTTGAAATCCTTGGGCAGACGTACATCCCGCAGAGCCGGCACCAAACAAGGAACGCCGCGGTTCTAGTGGCTACTCCTGCTCCAATGTAAGTCGCTTGATACTGGGGAGATCTTGATATGCCACCGCCGAGCCGCTTAGCTGAGCTGCCCGCTCGTCCTCCCCGACGTATTCGGTCTTGCACCGGTTATAGCCACCGGCTGAATTACGATCTTTGGCGTTGCTTGACAAAGCTTCACTCCATGTACCTGCTGTAACTCGGACTCCGGTTTTGACGAGGCAGTGCTAGCCAAGGCGGAGGAGTTGAATGAATCCTGTCCCGGCTGTAAGAATAGGTCTCTTGCTGCGCCAGGGCCGTCTGAATAAGATCTCTGACCCTTCGGGTCTCCACCGCTGTCGGGTCATCACAGTCCACTGGGAGAGCCGCCAAACGCGCCGACGCTGCTATCAAGTTCTCCATGGGGTTGGATAAGTGACCTGGTGGTATTGGTACATAACGGGGCGGGGCCATACTCCCATGAGGAGGTGCCATCTCTCGTGGCTGAACCGGTTTTCCCGCTCCGGGTGTCGTAAACTGATAAGCTTCGGGCGGGTTGCTAGGACCGGCACCGGGTGTAGTGAAAAGATTCCGAGGCTCGTAAACCGGAGGCAAATGGGACTAGGTTTTCTGATGTCTCCTCCTCATGACCTCATTAGATGCGTTCAGGCTCATATTAAGCTGGAAAGCCTCTGACTGGAGTTGATGCGCCCGTGCGTCCAAAGCCGCTCGCTCCGTAGCTAACCTGGTATCCTCAGCTGCCAAGGCCTCCTTGGCCCGAGCTATCTCCTCATGCACACTCGCCACCTCCGCGTTATGCTCCTCTTGATTTGCTGGAATAACCGTGGCGGTTAACAGGGCCATCAGCTTATCCATAAGATCCATCAACACCTGAGCCGGCGGGCGCACAGGGCCTCCTGCCCCGGCTGCTCCTGACCCGGACGTTATTGCTGTTGCAGCCGTTGAGTTTTGACCGGGTTGAGTACCAGCCATGAAGACTCATGCCCAGCTTGGCGGCTCATAGAAGTCCGGAGTACTAGAGTCGTCAGAACAGCCCCCAAGCATGCCCTCTTGGACTTGATATAAAGAATCTGTTGAACCGGCGGACGAATCATCATCCGCGGGGACGACTGTCTCACCACCATCTTTAGATTCTTCTGGAAGTTCTTCTCCGTGGACGCAGCCCACGAAGGCACGCTTCATGACAGGTTGAGCACGGGCGGGTCTTGCATGCTGAGCCGTCTCGATGAGGTCAGTGCAATTGTCTGGCTCAGGGCCCGACTCACCAATCCGGCCGATGAAGACGTGGATTCCACCAAAGGGGACCCGGTACCCGTACTCAATTGAGTCGGCGTCGGGGCCCCAGCCTTCGTTGTCAATGTAGATCTTGCCGCGACGACTCTTGGTCATCCGGCCCACTGCGTATCCCTTGAGCCCTTCGAAGCTGCCCTTCAAGAACTCGAATCCACCGTGCGCTGGCCCCATGGTGGGCGCCAACTGTCGTGGAATTGTCACGGCAGATGTCCTCGTGCAAGGACTTAGTCGTGGAGCCATCGCAACTAGGAAGCTTAAAGGGGTTAATCGGGACAAAGGACACGAGAGGTTTTATTCTAGTTCGGCCCCTTGCGGTGAAGGAAAGCCTACGTCTAGTTGGGTTGGTATTGCTTGATGTTTCGATGACCAGGGAGCGTGATACGCGATGCCTGGCTCTCGATGGGTTGTTTTCTGGCCCTAAGCCGCCAGCAGGTCGTCCCCTTATATACACGGGTCGACGCCCTGCGGCTTACAGAGTCCCGGCCGGCTCATAAACAGTGTACGGCTCGGTGACTAGTTTAAATCTACCTTATGGTACAAGTCATGCTATCGTGGCGGTTTGTTACAATGGGCCTTAAATCGCCGGTGGGCCTTAAGCCCTTTATTGAACCGCCATCTTCATGTTTGATTACAGGCTTCTATCTGGCGAGTCTTCTTTGCGTAACCCGGCCCCTCCTGGGCGGCTTACACAAATAGTTATATCCCCAACACTAGTAATACTCACACATCTTGTGGGCAACATTAAAGCACTCGTCTGCCATGTTAGAGCATCTCCAACAGAAGCGCAACGCGCGATACTTTAAAAAAGCATTTACAGTGAAGAGATCGAGAAGTAGAGACTAGAGAGTAGAGACATAGATAGTTCTCAGCATAGATAGATTAAAAAATAGATAGTTCAACTACTCCTCGTCGTCCGACTCCTCCTCGGTGATGTCCTCCTCCGACGTCTCAATCTAGGCGTGAAGATACCGATCGTCGTTAGATTCCCAAGGCGACACTACTCCTAGCCTCACATTGAATTGAGCATCCGCTTTTCGCGTACGCTTGTCCTCGTGATAGGCGGCTCGCTCCGTCCTCCTCTTCTCCCTCTCCGCCCTTCGTTGCGCGTAGAACTCACGCTCGTTGATGATATCCTGCGGGAAGCGTTGGCGCCATAGCGCCATGGCTTCCTCGTCCATCTCGGTGATGCCGAGACGGTGCTCCCGCCTCCGGTTGTCGAGACGATCCTCGTCGGTGATAAGCCGCGGCAGAGGCGCGAGCTCCTACACCCGCTCCCGTGTCAGCACATTGGGGAAGTTCAATGTTCTATGAGGCCACCGGAGGTGCCACGCTGCCGCGTCGTACGCGCGGGCGGCCTCGTTGGCGGTGTCGAAATTGCCGAGGCCGAAGCGCATCCCCCGGAACCGGATCTCGGCGGAGAAGCCGCCGGAGGGGCGCGTGCGGACGCCGCGGTATCCCCAAGTTTCCCGGCGACGCGGCGGCGGCGAGGCGAGAAAGAGCGGGGAGAGAGCGGTGGCAAGGCGCGGAGCGGGAGAGAGCGGTGGCGAGGCACAAAGCGGGGAGAGAACGGTGGCAAGACACAGAGCGGTGGGAGGGCGTTGGATTTTATAAAGCGCGCCGGACGACGCACGCCAAAACTAGCGCGCACCCGGCCGCTTTTTCCCATGCGCGCGCGATCCTTTCCCGACGTCCCTGCTATCTCTACTCTCTTCTCTAATGTTATATTTATTTTATATTCTATTTTTACCTCTACTCTCTTCTCTACTGTTATATTTATTTTATATTTTATATTTATCTCTACTTATCTACTCTCTACTCTTTTTTTCTACTTTCTTTTTTTCATTAAAAAACAGAGTTGGTGATGATGGTGTGTCTGCCATCCTGCAATATAGGCCGTCTGATTTATATCCGACGGATAGGAAGGAAACTATGGCAATTTTGCAGAAAGATGCCCACACCCCTCTCCAGATTTGCAAATAAGGCCTTCCCTCGTTCATCCTTTTCTCCTACAAGATAAAATGCCCATACAAATTCCTCTTGATGTTCCATGCAACACATGGGCATCTTGCTAGTTCTAAAAAACTTTCCATCGTTTGCCACACTACTGGTTGCACATGAAGAACCTACCCAAGCACAATGCGATACAGGAGCGACGCACAATTACAAGCTGATATTCTATTGGACAATGGAGGCTATAACCAATTACTTTTACTGGAACAATAGCAACCAGAAAATTTGAAGGGTAGGTATGAACAAAATTGGAACTGCACATGTACTGCTAAGTGATTCAATACACACATTACCAATCAAGGAGGAGACCGATGGTCGCGGCAGCCTCTGTGCATCATGGTTGGCAACGGGAGTCAGTCCATTGTCCACGACGGTGGTGCTTCTGCGCTTGGCATCGGCTTCCGAGAAGCAGATCCGAGACCGTGGAAGACGGTGCCGGGGAAGAGGCTCCGTGTACGACGACGACGGTGGACCGGCTCCGGTGCAGCGTACGAGGTCGTTGATGAGGCAGATGTGCTCCGGTGGACGAGTGCGGCGATGGAGAAGGGGAGGAGCACGAAGGCCGCGGTGCCGTGGAGAAGTCTATTATGGTGTGGGGATAGAAAATGGGGAGTATTCAGGTGTACTACTCTGGGTGCCGGGGTGGGGTTGGCTGGGTAGGTTGAACCTGAAGTTACGAAAACAGGCCCCTACCAAGCGTAATCCGTAGACCTGTTCCGAAGGTTATGATGGTAACTTCGCACTGCTCGAATCAGGGTCGCAGGAGATTTTCCCGCCGACCTCCAAATTTTGTGACACTGAACTCCCCGTGTGGCGTGTTGGGTGATTGGGCTAAGCAACTAGCGAGTATACTAGTAACTACTAGTACTCCCTCCAATTTTATTAACTCTGCATATTAGGTTTGACTGAAGTCAAACTTCCTAAAGTTTGACCAAGTTTATAGAAAAATATAAACATTTACCATAACAAATATGTATGATGTGAAAGTACATTCAATAATGAATCTAATGGTATTTATTTGTTATTGTATATGTTAATTTTTTTGTTATAAACTTTTCGAGAGTTTACAAAACTTGACTTTGACCAATGCTAATACGCGGACTTAAATAAAAACGGAGGGAGTACATATTTGTTTTCTTAGTTTGTAGTGAATTAATCATTTGTTGTAATTGTGAATAAATATATTAGGCTACTGACTTCGAATGTAATGGTCTATACAATTCAATAGTTACAATCATTGTTGAATTCCAAGATGTATACGAGGTCTACAGTACTTCACAATATGCTCAAACTCACATAATCCCAATCAAATGAGAATCTAAATGCATTTCATAGTTATTACTTTGTAGGATGCAACAAAACCAACCATAACTCTACATCATCCATTATAAAAGCAACATTTTGAACACATCCCAATGTGTGAATGAAATGTGTAGAGAGCGCTTGCGATGGTGGAGCAGATAGGGCGGTAAAGATTGTGTGTATGTGGACAAGACAGTAGGAGACAAACCTAACGAGAGAGAGAGAGAGAGAGAGAGAGAGAGAGAGAGAAAGAGAGAGAGAGGAAGAAGTTAGGTCTGTGAGATAGATGGAGACATGCAATATACGTGAGATGTGTGTGCATCCGGATTCTGTAGACATGGAAGGAGAAGAGACAACAGGGTTGATGAGAGAACTGGAAAAACATGGACGAGAGGGGAAGGATCTCGTGGGTTGAGGGATTGATAATTTTGTGCGGGAGAGAGAGGGTTGGCAATTTTGTGCAGGAGAGAGAGGGGGGAGGGGGAGGAGTCAGTCAGCCGTCGTCACATCATCCTGCTTCCAAATGGCCCCGCATTCTCTAGTGCAGTGTGGTCGCTGTCTTCGATCTCGTCGATGCTCTCTTTGAAGGTTGAGGTGTTGTGCATGCTGGGGTGCAGAGAAGCACAAGCAAGAGTGGTAGCCATATAGCCTTGGATGAGGATGAATTGTGTGCTCGGGGGAGGGGGAGTGTGTGTGTGTGTGTGTGTGTGTGTGTGTGTGTGTGTGTGTGTGTGTGTGTGTGTGTGTGTGTGTGTGTGTGTGTGTGTGTGTGTGTGTGTGTGTGTGTGTGTGTGTGTGTGTGTGTGTGTGTCAGGTATAGAGAGAAATCAAACCTATGGAGAGAAATGTGTGTGTATGTGACGGAAAGCTACATGCTAAATAGGGTTTTTACGAAGAGATTGTGCGTGCGAGATAGAGAGCAATGTGCGGGCCTTGAGGTGGGCAGGGCCGGGTGAGGGTGTCAAAATGTGTGCGTTGATGCATGTGTTACATGCGATCGTGCGAGGGACGGACGAATCGAGAGAGATGGTTGTTGTGTTACGGATGCTCCTCTCTCTCTCTCTCTCTCTCTCTCACACACACACACACACACACAAGTACAAATAGAACACCGTTCTCTCATGTATACACAATGTATCAGCATCTGTCTATGTCTCACTCATGCATGATCATTTGCACATTCACACCTCTCTATGTCTCTATCACACGCACACCATCTCCGCATTGCCCTTATGCCACATCACACATATGGACACACACACGTTCGCTCTTAGTCACACACACAAAATCAGTATTAAAAAAATTAGGGTGCACCTAAAATGTCCAAATCCAAATAAAGACAAACTGGAGCTAAATTCAAATATATGGAAATATTGTAGCGTCAAGAACTTTTCCAGGAAAAAAAGTTGAGTAATATTCGGGGATTGTTTTCACACACACAAAAAGGTTCGGTGGATGTCCTTCGGGCGCGACACGGTGACGCACCGTTCGATTGACCGCGCGGCCGTGGTTCACGCGCTTGCACATGATTCCATATCGTGGCTATGGTAACTAATATAAGCACTGCCTCAGTCTAATGTTTACGTGTACTAGTACGGTTTTGTTTTAAGTTTGACCAACCCTATATAAAACTAAACTAAGCTCTCATACGCGCACTCATCAATATGCCGCCATAGCCGTTGCGCATGCCGGCGCCCGCCTGCTCCGCCCAACCATTTCTCGCCCATCTCCGCCGTGTCGCCGCCATCCCTGTACCATGAAGCCGAAGGCTCGCCCGCTCATGTCGTCTGCAGTCCCTCCTCGCGACGCTGCCGCGCTGCCAAGCACGCGAGCAGCTGGTGGAGCCGCGTCTATGCACGCAGTGTACGAAGAGGAGGACGAGCGCGTGCTCTAGCACACTAGCGAGGAGGAACTAGCGTGTCATTGTCGTCTCCGCCCGCGCGGAGGAGGCGCGCATGGTGGCTGTCGGGGCGGAAGCCGGTCGCGCTAGCGCCGAGCCTGCAAACCGAGTGCGGACACGGAATCTACCTTCGAGACGTTGAATGCCATGTGGATCCTGCAATCTGAAGGAGCAATTTGGGTCAGTCGACTCTTGTGAGCCGTTGGATGCAACATGGATGGCTAGAAGGGCTTCTTCAACCTCCGAAATTGGTGCACTATTCATCCAAGATCCCCCCACCCCCGCCATCCGTTTAACCCCGGGCATGATCCATTTTTTCCTGCGAACTGCATTCCACACCCAACACTCATAAGATAGATCATGGGCACCCTGCCACCCTAATATAGATACTGGGGTAGCTTCTCTGCCATCTTATTCCTTCGCTCCGTCGAACTTCTTTCACAAATCGACTGACCCAAATTATACTACTAGTACTAACGTATTAAGTACAGTAGGAACACGAAGATACGAGCAGTAGTACCAACTGCAAGAAGAACAGTAGTAAGACATAGTACTAGTACTACTACACGTACTAAAGAGTTCAAATAACGAGAAAGAACATAAATTCAAATAACGAGAAAGAACATAACATAGTTCTGCTGGGGGCTCAACACAATACACCCCTGAAATAAAACTAAGCAACTAGTCTGTTTGACACTGTAGTAGAACCAGCATGAACAACGGGACTGCCACCTTACTCGGAGTCCGAGTCCACGTCCTCGACTTCGTCCTTGTTCCTCTTCCTCTTCCTCTTAGCCGCCGCTTCTTTGCTTGAACCAGACACTGGGCTCTGCTTCTTCATCCAACCCTTGTAGATATTTAAAAAAAGGTAGGCATCCATTGCTGCGTACAGGATGTGATCTTCATCTATTGTCTTCGACTCCCATGTATGATGAAACTCGTGGTGAGATTTGATACGTCTCCAACGTATCTATAATTTTTGATTGCTCCATGCTATATTATCAATTGTTTTAAGCAATATTGGGCTTTATTATCCACTTTTATATTATTTTTGGGACTAACCTATTAACCGGAGGCCCAGCCCAGATTTGCTGTTTTATGCCTATTTCAGTGTTTCGAGGAAAAGGAATATCAGACGGAGTCAAAACGGAACGAAATCAACTGGAGAAGTTATTTTTGGAAGGAAACCCACCTGATGGACTTGGACCCCACGTCAGAAGATACGGGAGGTGCTCACGAGGGTGGGGGGGTGCGCCCACCCCCCTGGGCGCTCCCCCTGCCTCGTGGGGCCCCCGTAGCTCCACCGACGTACTCCTTTCACCCATATATACCTATGTACCCTAAAACTTCCAGAACAGAAGATAGATCGGGAGTTCCACCACCGCAAGCCTCCAGAGCCACGAAAAACCAATCGGGACCCCTTTCCGGTACCCTGCCGGAGGGGGGATCCATATCCGGTGGCCATCTTCATCATCACGGCGCTCTCCATGATGAGGAGGGAGTAGTTCACCCTCGGGGCTGAGGGTATGTACCAGTAGCTATGTGTTTGATCTCTCTCTCTCGTGTTCTCTCTCGTGTTCCTCTATGGCACGATCTTGATGTATCCTGAGCTTTGCTATTGTAGTTGGATCTTATGATGTTTCTCCCCCTCTACTCTCTCGTGATGAATTGAGTTTCCCCTTTGAAGTTATCTTATCGGATTGAGTCTTTATGAGAACACTTGATGTATGTCTTCCCGTGATTATCTGTGGTGACAATGGGATATCATGTGCCACTTGATGTATGTTTTGGTGACCAACTTGCGGGTTCCGCCCATGAACCTATGCATAGGGGTTGGCACATCGCTCATCACGACCGGATTTGGTAAAATCCAAGTCTCAGGCTTACCGTGCTATCCTCGGATCATAGCTAGCACACACAGTAACAAGAATGAATATCAGTAAAACATACATCATTTTACTACAACGGTACTTTAGAATTAAACAAATACATACCATTGGCACAACTCAATGCTGGCACATCATACAGCGGAATAATACGTAGTCGCTAAGTTAGGGCTCCATCAACGCCACTGGGCTCGTTGAGTGTAGACCATAACCCTATCGTCTCTTAATCTGTCAAGATCTGCACATGACAGGTGCAGATGAGTACGTGGAATGTACTCGCAAGTTGCAAAGGAAAGTTTTAACAGAACATATATGCAGGGTTAGTATCATTGAGGTTTCATTTGCGTAAAGCCAATTTTCTCCTATACTAAATTTTATAAACTACTTTTGGAATGGAAATAGTTTTTAGTATAAAAAGTAGGAGCAAGACACTTGGATATACCCACCAGTGCTCAGTCTCCAAAATAGTTTTAAAACATACATAGGTTGAAGTGAAACGCATTCACTGTGCTCATTCCTCAACTTTAACCCTTAAAACAGATTTTTAGAAAAAGAGAGGGGAGATTCTTCTTCAGTCCAGGTCTTCAGTTGCTCAAATTTCCCGTAACGGGGGGCACGACTAATCGATTAGGTCAAACCCTCTGCAGAGGTCGTACACGTTCCCCACATGACACAACCAACCCCGTTTATCATTACACACTTGGGTGTACGACTAGGAGGAGATTGTGACAAAGCCTTTCCGTAACAGCCCCCTATACCTGACCAAGCCGCCCGCAACTTAGGCAATGAAAGCCCCTCTCCGATGGCGGTCCTGAGGTAAGGGTTTCCCGTTAGTACTAAGCTAAGCCAGAGCCCATAGTAGCATGTGGCCGTACTGGAAGCTACATCAAATTGTACTTGGAAGATCTCATTCCCCTGGACGGCGGTCCCCACCAAAAACCTGTGTGCAAGACCCCAGTCGGGCGCATTCACTGCAAGACCCCGATGGGCGCAATCACTTGTAGACGCTCCCATCAATACCATTCCGCCCAGGGAGTAGATGTAAAATAATATATAGTTTTTCTTTCAAAAGTTTTCACAAAACGTTGCCGCAAAGGAGGGCAGGTTTAATCGTTTAAAACTTGTTTGATTCCCAACCCTTTTCTTTGTAAGCATGGCTAAGCATAGCTAATGTTCCTATGGCTTTAACTAGCAATAATACTTTGCAAAACTTTTTAATAAAACATGCATAATAATAAAATTTAAAGAGATATGCATAATATAAAAATATAGGTGAAAGCATGATCAATTTGCAACTTGCCTGATTCTTGAAGTTGATTCTCTTATCGTCACTCCTTCACTTTACGATATATCTATCGATAAAAAAAATACTTCAACACACATAATCCAAATGAAATCCAAATGAAAGATTCAAATTAACAATAAATACATTCGTAGGATAATTAGCATGACGTGGCTATGGTTTGAGATAGAATCAAGTTGGCTTGCTTGAAAATATGACATAAATCATATTCCGGGGTCAGATCAAATTGGTACAAAGTGAAGATCATGGTTTGATAGAATGAGGGTTGTGAGGCAAGATTCTACGACAATTTCATAATGGGTTGTTCGGAATATTTGACTTGGTTAAACGGAAGTGGGTATGGCATGCGTTTCAAGATAAAGAATTAAATTTGTAATCTCATAACTCCAAAGTTTTGTGGTGATATCAAATGTCCAGCGGGGTTCCCTAGGGATCAACCTAAGAGCTTGAACCTATAGTCAAATTTTATTTTAACAAAGTTATTAAACGATGAACAAAGAAGATCAAAACTAGGGTGTTGGGTAAAACAGTAACTAAACCTTGCTGAAAAATTATTCTATGAGTTCTAGCTGATTGGTATGGTTCCAAAGACCAATTTTCATATGTAAAACTTTTTCATATGATTTACAGAATAAAAGATATAGTAAAAATACTCAAATTCGTATTTAAATCAAAACTAAATGTTAGTTTGTCAAAAGTGAAATTTTATATTTTTATAATAAAATAGATGTTCCAACAAATCCGGAGATATCTTATTTGTGGGAATCGGACATACGGTTTGGGAGATACAAATTTCGGAAGTTCAGATATTTTTTCTGAAAATGTATTCCGGAGATATCTTATTTGTGGGAATCGGACATACGGTTTGGGAGATACAAATTTTGGAAGTTCAGATATTTTTTCTGAAAATGTATTACGGGATTATGTGTTGAGTTGCCACGTGTCAAGTTCTGATAGGTCCTTACCTATTCGTTTTTTTAATTAGAAACACAGGGGATGCTGGGTGCTCACCGGAAAGGGCGGCTAGGTCGTCGGAATTTCGCCGGAGTTGCAGAAGAAAGTTCCCGGCTTCAACGAATGGACGAACGATGTAGAAAACGATGATGTGAATCGCATGGACGAGTCGGAGGCATCGATTGCTTCCTGTACAGGGGATAAGAGCTCATCGGAATCAGACGTCGTGCTCCGGCTGCAGTTTAGACCCAATCGAAAGGTCAAAAGGTTCATACGGTAGGCTAGATTTCATGGAAAGAATAGCAAGGGGCTCACTATCGGTGACGCACTCGTCGTTGGAAGCGGCGGCCCATGCGAACTCCGGCGAGCAATTACTCACGGAGGAGGGCGAATTGGAGAGGGGTTTCGGGTGAGGGAAGTGAGGACGAAGAATGAATCACGGGGGCCTATTTATAGGATCAGAGGAGGTCGGTTGTAACATCCCAAATTTTCAATTTGGAATGTTATACATTAGATCATCAATGCATATCATATTTTCTTGCATTTTGTTGATCCTAGAAATTTCACGCAACTCAAGGACCTTCGGAGAGAGTTGGAGATTTCAAAATTTTCGTATTTGAGTTCTCTCAAAACTATGAAAAGAGGATCGTTGGATTTATTTATTTTATCTTCAAATATTTTTCCAATATCAAAAATAAGAGAGGGAATAATATGAATTTCCCAAAATTTAGGAAAAATGAAGATTTAATAAATAAATCAAATTTTGGATTTTTCTCGGAGTTTATTTGCCTTAGGGAAAAATGCGTGTTTTCAAAAATTGCATTTTTGGCCCCGAGCAAAGTTCATTTTGTTCGACTCATTTTTAGGAGTCGGGGAAAGTTTACTTTATTAATTTTGGAGTTCGTTTAGATTTTTTTTCTGTATTTTTCTGCGCGCGAAACCTATTTAAAAAAAACCCGCAGCGCCTTGGGCCAAAGGCCCAAGCCGCCAAGCCACCGGCCGGCCAGGAGGCCAAGGCCATCGCGCGCGCCAAGGGAGCCAGGGAGCCACCGCTTCCTTTTCCAAATCCTAGTAGGACTCTTGTACTACTTCCGTTTATTCCGTTTTTGTTTCTAGATCTTTTCCCTCTTTGTTTCCTAATCCTAGTCTATTTCTTGTTTTCTTGTCCCCTACCCCAAGCAAAAACCCTCCCCTCCCCAATATAAATACCCAAGCACCCCCCCCCTCTAACACATCAAACCCACACCTCTCCTCTCCTCTCCTCACCCACGCCCTTGCCTTACACCGCCGCCGCACCCAGCCGCCCCTCACCCTTGCCGCCGCCCTACGCCCGCCGAGCCCTCGCCTCTTCGAGGTACTAGCCCAGCTACTGGTCACCTTTTCTTTTCCTCGGATCGGTTTTTCAGAATTGTTCCGATTTCCCGATTTCCGCTCCGTTTTCTAGATCGGTTTTTGTTTCGGTTTGCTTTCCAAACCCTAGATCGGTTTTTCTCGCCGGTTTTTCTTTCCGGTTTCTTTTAGCGTTACGGACCGTTCGTCATAACGAACGTGATCACCGGTTTGCTTCGTTAATGAACGTCCGCTCGCTCAACCGTTCGTCGTTTCTTTCTCATCGGATTTATTCCGCTAGTTTTCTCGATAGCGATTTCAGATCCGATTTTCTTTCTAGTCTATCTTCTCGCTCGTTTATCGGAATCAGGTGATTCAAGTGCTCGAGTTTCGTTTCAAACCGCCGTTCCGACTAATCAACTTAAACAAAGTTTTTCTACTGTAAAATTTGACTTAGTTTCAACTTGCTAGAACCGAGTTGTTTTCTTTAAATCGTTTGACTTTCGTTGCTTTATTTGATTCGATTCTTTTTGCAACCAGGGTTCTTAAGTTGAACTTTCTGGTTAGATATTTTATTCGAGATTTACCTGTGCATTAGATGAGTACTTATTGTATGCTTGTTGTTTGTCTGCCATAGATCACCCGGAGTGCGCCGCTTGTTACTTCGAGTCTCTAGGTTTCGTGGATCATCAGCAAGGCAAGTAACACTTGATCATATCTTTTCTACTACCCAGTTTTTATGCGTTAGATCAATCCTCAAACATTGCATGATTAGTATCTAATTAAATTGTGGGATGGGAAGTAGATGAGGTAGTACCTATTACCTGTTTTACTTATGAAACCTTGGGAGTTACTTCTACGTTTGCTTATTATGCTATGTTATGCTAGTAGACGTGGATTGGGTGAGTGTATTCCATGACAGATGTGAGATTGTTAAACTAATGGTTTATTTAAGGTGGCAACTTAAACACACATCTGGGTGGATTGAGGCACCTGGTTTCTATCAGACTTGCCTGTTTTTCTTCGGACCGCCACCTGTGCTCTAAGGGATCATAAGATCATTCATGCTAGTAACTTCCGTGTGCAGCCACAAGCCATTATGGGCTCGCATAGTTGATTAAGTCGTGTGAACTCTTACAAGGGTAGACTAGCTGATGTAGGGGTTGTAGGTGGTACGGTCTACCCATCGTAAGGTGCAAACGCTTCGAAAGACTATGTCTCGGCCATCCGTCTCTCAAACACCATGTAGTGCGAGAAACCAAACGGAGGCGATCGAGTCTTGTGGGGAAAAGTGCAAACCTCTGCAGAGTGTACAAACTAATCATGATTAGCCGTGTCCCCTGTTATGGACATCTTGAGTATCTAGTACTTCAATATCATGTGAATCTCAACATGTTACTCTAATTAATATTGTTGGGTTTTTAATGAGTACCTTTAATTGGGATTGAGGATGTTGTCAACCATTCTCAATGTTTAACAACCACCATGATAGTTAAACAAGTTTATTCCTTTGCGAGAGGGAAAACTGGCTTTATGCAAAACTCAGAATCAGAGAGCTTTCCACCAGCCACATATGCATGTAGTACAGGCTTATCATTCATTATTCTCTATGTGTTACATTGCCAAGATATTCCATGTGTCACCCGTTTTGGCTGCAACTTTCATGTTGCGAGACTTTTCGCATTTACGAGTAAGGTGCTTTAGGTCGTGGTTCTATACTCGATGATGCCGGAGTTGATGGACTCACTTATCTTCCAAGTCTTCCGCTGTTATCGTTATTAGATGGCCTTAAGCCATATTTATTGTAATAAGTCCTCTTCGGACAAACGATGTAATAAGTGTGTGATTGCTACTCTGTTATAAATCCTTCAAGCATCTTGTGTGGTGTCGGATTATCGATCCAGGATGACACCGAGCACGAGACTTGATCCATTCGGTCGGGTCGCTACAGAGATGGTATCGAGCACACGCCGATCAGAGGACACGACCACTAAGTTAAAGCCATAGATCACTACTCTCTTCTCTATTTATAACTCCTCATCTTTTCTACTCTTTTAGGATGAAGGACGCGAAGATCAAGTACGCCCAACCGATGAAGGCACACCTTTTGGATTTCACTTGAAGGAAGTCACCAAGTACCGAACATTGACTACCAAGTTTCACCGGACTTTCAACGCCACTCTGCTCAAGAGGAGCGGAAGATTCAAGCTCATGTTCCAGAAGGACATTCACACCAATCACCAAGCCTATAGATAGTGTTTTCAGCACCAACCTCGAGTCCGGAAAGAGCATGGCAGCTCATATCACCATGGGACGCATTGGAGAAGTTTATCAAGAAGACCTCAAGGACACTATCTACCAGATTTGCGGACGCGGAATGAACAATGGGAGATAGTCAGCACCAAGAAGGACAGATCCATTGCAGCTTTCATCCAGAGTTAAACCAGCACATTCGACGCCAGAGAACCAGATGTGCAATGATATGATAGAGTTGAAGAATGCAAAGGGAAGGATCATCGAACTTGAAGGAGAACTGAAGTCTACACGCAAGGACTACATGGACGAGATCGTAGTTGTAGCAAGACACAATAACGATCTTAAGTATGAGATTGAAGAACTCAAGAAGAAATTGGCGCTCAAGAATGAAGACAAGTACGTCGGCTGTCCGAGCAACTACATCATCATCATTGGATCCAAGTGAACCCGACTTTGAAGACGAAGCTGGAGCAGACATCATGGAGTCTTCCACCGGTTCAAATTAATAGATGACCCCCACATATTAGTAGTATTACCTCCATGTAAACATTATAGTACACGCACTTTTGCGATAGTTAGACCGTCGTAAGCCCTTTGTTTGAATTGAATGAAGTGATTTTGTGTGCATTTGTCTCATGAGCATTCGGGTAGTGTTTTCTCCCTAGACCTCACTCTATTTCTTAATTTCTCATCTTTTCTAAACCCATCAGATGCCTCCGAGATGCGACCCCGGGTTTGTTTTCCCGCCAGAGATCACCCAGTTGATTCAGCAGCAGAACACTTTGATCCAAACATTGGTACAGAACCAAGGCAACAACAACAACAACAACCCACCGCCACCACCACCTTCATATCACTTGACTCGTTTCTTAAGGCTGAACCCGCCGGTGTTTTCCAGTAGCACCGAGCCGATAGTAGCAGATGATTGGCTCCGTAAGGTAGGGAGGGAGTTGACCACTGCAGGATGTACAGAGGGAGAAAAGGTGAAGTTTGCTGCACACCAGCTTGAAGGACCCGCAGCAGCATGGTGGGAGAATTTCACAGCCACTTACCTCAGAGACACCGCCACATGGGATCAGTTTCAGCAAGCTTTCCGCACCGCCCATGTCTCAGCAGGAGCTATGGCCATGAAGAAGCGTGAGTTTCGCAATTTACGCCAAGGAGGAAGGACTGTTGGTCAGTATGTGGATGATTTTAGTAAGTTAGCACGTTATGCCCTGGATGACGCTACATGATGCAACTAAGCAGGAGAAGTTTCTGGAAGGACTGAATGATGAGTTAAGCATGCAGTTGATGGTAGCAAGTTTCAATAACTACCAGGAGTTGGTAGACCGCGCCCTCATGATTGAAGGAAAGCAGCAGCAAATTGAGAACCGCAAGAGGAAGTATGGGCAGGGAAGTATAACTCGAGCCCAAGCAGAAGCCAGTTATACCCCTAAGCGGGGAGTTCAGTTTCAGATACCCATGGAGGAGGTAGTTCGCACAACCATAATGGCCACAAGAATGGTAATGGGAATGGAGGAAGCAACGCCGAACCGGACCACACCAACAACCCCAGCCAAGAAAGACTTGAGCCATGTCACCTGTTACAAGTGTTCCAAGACCGGACATTATGCAAATGAATGTCCCAAGGCCAAGGAGGAAATGGAAGCTCTGAAAGAATCCAAACCCTTTCAACAGGGGATGTGAACCACATTGATGTGGAGGAGGTTGAAGATCAGCCCGATGCAAGAATCGGTAAGTTTTGGTTAAGTCATTTATCGCACTAGTTCTTTTCGATCTTGGTGCATCACATTCATACATATCAAGGGATTTGTGGATAAGTACAAATTACCAACCCAAGCCCTTAGGTCACCCATGCTAGTAACCTCACCCGGAGCAGAATACATGGCTAGTATATGGTGTGATCGACTGCCAGCAAGGATTGGACACTATGTTTTTCCCTCGGACCTAATAGTTCTGGAATCCCAAGGATTGGATGTGATATTAGGCATGGATTGGTTATTGAAGTATGGAGGGAACATAGATTGCGCCACTAAGTCAATTTTGCTTACCACCCCAGAAGGGAGGAGAATCAAGTATGTATCACGGCATGAGCCGAGGAGAGCACGAATAAATTCCTTATCAGGAGTTGTGAAGGAAGAAGTACCCGTGGTAAGGGATTTCCCTGATGTATTTCCTGAGGAATTGCCAGGAATGCCACCGGATAGAGACATTGAGTTTTTGATTGAGCTGTTGCCAGGAACAGGCCCGATATCGAAGCGACCATACAGGATGCCCGCACAGGATTTGGCGGAAATCAAGAAGCAGATTAAGGAGCTATTGGATAAAGGTTATATACGCCCAAGTTCTTCGCCTTGGGGATCACCCGTACTGTTAGTGGAGAAGAAGGATGGATCGTTAAGGATGGTTGTTGATTATCGTGGATTGAATGCAGTAACAATCAAGAACAAGTACCCACTACCAATGATAAATGATCTGTTTGATCGTTTGCAAGGAGCTAAAGTGTTTTCCAAGATCGATTTGCGATCAGGGTACCATCAGCTGAAGATTCGAGAGCAGGACATACCTAAGACAGCGTTCACCACAAGATATGGACTGTATGAGTACACCGTTATGTCATTTGGACTGACTAACGCACCGGCCTATTTCATGAACCTGATGAACAAAGTGTTTATGGAGTTTTTGGATAAGTTCGTCGTGGTGTTCATTGATGATATTTTGGTTTTGTCGAAGAATGAAGAAGAACATAAGGAACATTTGCGATTGGTTTTGGAGAAGCCGAGGAACATCGCTTATATGCCAAGTTCAGCAAATGTGAGTTTTGGCTAAAGGAAGTTGGATTTCTTGGACATGTTATATCCGGGAAGGGATAGCAGTTGACCCCACGAAGGTTGAGACCAGAACCAAATGGGAAGCACCAACGACAGTTGAGAGATCCGAGTTTCCTTGACTTGCAGGATACTACCAAGATTCATTGAGAATTTCCCAAGGATTTCAAAACCTATGACGGAATTGCTGAAAAAGGATACCAAGTTCATATGGACCGAGGATTGTGAGGCAAGTTTTCAGGAGTTGAAGAAAAGATTGGTTACCTCACCAAGGTTAATTTTGCGGATCGGACCAAGGATTATGAGGTGTATTGCGGCGCTTCACGCCGAGGACTTGGAGCAAGGCTTATGCAGGAAGGAAGAGTTGTTTCATATGCTTCACGACAACTGAAGCCTCATGAATTAAATTATGCCACACATGATTTGGAGTTAGCAGCAGAGTGCATGCATTGAAGACATGGAGACATTTCTCATTGGAAATCATTGTGAGGTATACACGGATCACAAGAGTTTGAAGTACATTTTCACGCAGTAGGAGTTAAACCTTAGACAAAGGAGATGGTTGGAACTCATCAAGGATTATGATATGAAATTGCATTATCATCCCGGAAAGGCTAATGTAGTAGCCGACGATTGAGCCAGAAGAGCCATGTCAATACGCTATTGACGGAGAAATACCAAAGGAGCTAGCGTAAGATCTTCGTGAGCTATGTTTGGAAATAGTTCCGAGAGGCTACGTAGCAGCATTGGAGATTCAGTCTACGTTGATGGATAAAATCAGGGAAGCTCAGAAAAAGGACAAAGAGATTGCGGATATAAAGAAGAAAATGAGCGAAGGAAAAGCAAAGAGATTTTGTGAGGATGAGCACGATACCCTATGGATTGAGGACCGTATTTACGTGCCAAATGACCCGGAGATCAGGAAGTTGATTCTGCAAGAGGCACATGATTCACCCTATTCGATTCACCCAGGAAATACCAAGATGTATTTAGATTTGAAGGAAACATTCTGGTGGACCGGAATGAAGAAGGATATTGCAGAGTATGTAGCAGTTTGTGATGTATGTCAAAGGGTGAAGGCAGAACATCAGAAGCCAGCAGGATTGTTGCAACCATTGCCGATACCCGAATGGAAGTGGGATAAACTAGGCATGGATTTCATCACAGGTTTGCCAAAGACTCGTTCAGGCTATGACTCGATTTGGGTTATAATCGACCGCTTGATTTAAGGTAGCGATTTCATTCCAAATAAGACTACCTATAGCAGCGCTAAGTTGGCAAAGATATACATGACCAGAATTGTGTGTTTGCACGGAGTTCCGAGGAGTATCGTACGATAGAGGAACCCAATTTACCTCAAAATTTTGGAATCAGTTGCACGAAACATTGGGAACCAGGCTGAATTCAAGACAGCTTTCCACCCACAGATCGATGGACGATCGAGAGAGTCAATCAGATTTTGGAGGATATGCCGAGAGCTTGTGCACTAGATTATGGATCTAGTTGGGATGATAACTTGCCGTATGCAGAGTTTTCTTATAACAACAGTTACCAAACCAGCTTGAAGATGGCACCTTTCGAGGCTTTGTACGGAAGGAGATGTAGGACACCGTTATCATGGGACGAAGTTGGAGACCGTCAGTTGTTTGGACCAGATTTGATTAAGGAGTCTGAACAGAAAGTTAAGTTGATTCACGATAGGCTCAAGGTAGCCCGGTCCAGACAGAAAAGCTATGCAGATTCAAAACGCAAGGCGATAGAATATGAAGTTGGAGACAGAGTTTATCTTAGAGTATCCCCACTTCGAGGAGTTAAGCGATTTGGAGTTAAAGGAAAGTTAGCACCACGTTTCGTTGGACCATATAGGATTTTGCAACGCATGGGAGAAGTTGCTTATAAGCTGGAATTGCCAGAGGGACTGTCAGGAGTTCATGATGTATTCCATGTTTCTCAGCTGAAGAAATGTCACACCGAGATGGCGGAAGTACCGCTAAGAGATACAGTACCACTTGAAGCAATTCAGTTGAAGGATGATTTAACATATGAGGAGAAACCAATCAGATTCTCAAATATGCCAGCAGAGTTACTCGCAGCAAGGTTATCAAGTTTTGCAAGGTTCAATTGGAGCCACCACTCGAGGATGAAGCCACCGGGAAAGAGAAGAAGATTTGCTCAAGGATCACCTCACCTATTTTCTAGTTAACCCGAATCTCGAGGGCGAGATTCATCTTAAGGGGGGTAGGTTTGTAACATCCCAAATTTTCAATTTGGAATGTTATACATTAGATCATCAATGCATATCATATTTTCTTGCATTCCGTTGATCTTAGAAATTTCACGCAACTCAAGGACCTTCAGAGAGAGTTGGAGATTTCGAAATTTTCGTATTTGAGTTCTCTCAAAACTATGAAAAGAGGATCGTTGGATTTATTTCTTTTAGCTTCAAATATTTTTCCAATATCAAAAATAAGAGAGGGAATAGTATGACTTTCCCAAAATTTAGGAAAAATGAAGATTTAATAAATAAATCAAATTTTGGATTTTTCTCGGAGTTTATTTGCCTTAGGGAAAAATGCGTGTTTTCAAAAATTGCATTTTTGGCCCCGAGCAAAGTTCATTTTGTTCGACCCATTTTTAGGAGTCGGGGAAAGTTTACTTTATTAATTTTGGAGTTCGCTTAGATTTTTTTTCTGTATTTTTCACACAAACCTATTTAAAAAATTTTCATGGCGCTTTGGGCCAAAGGCCCAAGCCGCTAAGCCACCGGCCGCCAGAGGCCAAGGCCATCACACAGCGCTAAGGGAGCCAGGGAGCCGCCGCTTCCTTTTACAAATCCTAGTAGGACTCTTGTACTACTTCCGCTTATTCCGCTTTTGTTTCTAGATCTTTTCCTCTTTGTTTCCTAATCCTAGTCTATTTCTTGTCCCCTACCCCAAGCAAAAACCCTCCCTCCCCAATATAAATACCCAAGCACCCCCTCTAACACATCAAACCCACACCTCTCTCTCTCTCACCTCACCGCTGCCAAGTGCCGCCGCCGCCGCCTACCGCACCGCCCCCCACCCGCCCCTCACCCGCCGCCGCCGCCCTCGCCACGCCGCCACCCCAACGCCGCCGCCGAGCCCTCGCCTCTTGAGGTACTAGCCCCGCCACGCCACCTTTTCTTTTCCTCGATCGGTTTTTCAGAATCGTTCCGATTTCGTTCCGATTTCCGTTCCGGTTTTCTAGATCGGTTTTTCATTTCGGTTTTCTTTCCGAAACCCTAGATCGGTTTTTCTCGCTGGTTTTTCTTTCCGGTTTTGTTTAGCAAGCGTTCACCGGACCGTTCGTCCTAACGAACGTGATCACCGGTTTGCTTCGGTTAATGAACGTCCATTCGTTCAACCGTTCGTCGTTTCCTTTCTCATCGGATTATTCCGCTATTTTTCTGATAGCGATTTCAGATCCGATTTTCTTTCTAGTCTATCTTCTCGCTCTTTTATCGGAATCAGGTGATTCAAGCGCCTGGAGTTTCGTTTCGAAACCGCCGTTCCGACTAATCAACTTAAACAAAGTTTTGCTACTGTAAAATTTGACTTAGTTTCAACTTGCTAGAACCGAGTTGTTTTCTTTCGTCGTTTGACTTTCGTTGCTTTATTTGATCCGATTCTTTTTGCAACCAGGGTTCTTAAGTTGAACTTTCTGGTTAGATCTTTTATTCGAGATTTACCTATGCATTAGATGAGTACTTATTGTATGCTTGTTGTTTGTCTGCCATAGATCACCCGGAGTGCGCCGCTTGTTACTTCGAGTCTCTAGGTTTCGCGGATCATCAGCAAGGCAAGTAACACTTGATCATATCTTTTCTACTACCCAGTTTTTATGCATTAGATCAATCCTCAAGCATTGCATGATTAGGATCTAATTAAATTGTGGGATGGGAAGTAGATGAGGTAGTACCTATTACCTGTTTTACTTATGAAACCTTGGGAGTTACTTCTACGTTTGCTTATTATGCTATGCTATGCTAGTAGACGTGGATTGGGTGAGTGTATTCCATGACAGATGTGAGATTGTTAAACTAATGGTTTATTTAAGGTGGCAACTTAAACACACATCCGGGTGGATTGAGGCACTGGTTTCTATCAGACTTGCCTGTTTTTCTTCGGACCGCCACCTGTGCTCTAAGGGATCATAAGATCATTCATGCTAGTAACTTCCGTGTGCAGCCACAAGCCATTATGGGCTCTGGCATAGTTGATTAAGTCGTGTGAACTCTTACAGTGGTAGACTAGCTGATGTAGGGGTTGTAGGTGGTACGGTCTACCCATCGTAAGGTGCAAACGCTTCCGAAAGAATATGTCTCGGTCATCTGTCTCTCAAACACCATGTAGTGCGAGAAACCAAATGGAGGCGATCGAGTCTTGTGGGGAAAAGTGCGCAAACCTCTGCAGAGTGTACAAACTAATCATGATTAGCCGTGTCCCCGGTTATGGACATCTTGAGTATCTAGTACTTGAATATCATGTGAATCTCAACATGTTACTCTAATTAATATTGTTGGGTTTTTAATGAGTACCTTTAATTGGGTTTGAGGATGCTGTCAACCATTCTCAATGTTTAACAACCACCATGATAGTTAAACAAGTTTATTCCTTTGCAGAGGGAAAACTGGCTTTATGCAAAAACTGAATCAGAGAGCTTTCCACCAGCCACATATGCATGTAGTACAGGCTTATCATTCATTATTCTCTATGTGTTACATTGCCAAGATATTCCATGTGTCGACCTGTTTTGGCTGCAACTTTCATGTTGCGACTTTTCGATTTACAGTAAGGTGATTTAGGTCGTGGTTCTATACTCGGATGTCACTGGAGTTGATGGACTCACTTATCTTCCAAGTCTTCCGCTGTTATCGTTATTAGATGGCCTTAAGCCATATTTATTGTAATAAGTCCTCTTCTGGACAAACGATGTAATAAGTGTGTGATTGCTACTTTGTTATAAATCTTTCGAAGTACTGTGTGGTGTCACTATTACTGATCCAGGGATGACACCTGAGCACAGAGACTTGATCCATTCGGGTCGGGTCGCTACATCGGTACGGGTAGATCAAGGGTGCTCAACGTGGCCAGTAATGGCGGCTTGATTCTGGAAACAATAATGCATTCATTTGCGGTTTTAATTCCCTGAATGGATCCGTCATTTAATGGGGAATAACTCATGTATTGAATGCAAAGTGAAACGGTGAAAGAATACATGAGGAAATGGGAGAAAGAGTGGCAGCCATGAACACTGAACATGTACGTGCGAGCCTGCGTGCTGGAGGTAGGAGATGACGCTTCGTTAGTTGGGCCGTGTAGCTGATGCTCAGTCGGATGGGCCTTCGTTGGTCTGTGGCTGCATGGGCTTTTTTTGTTTAATCTAGAAAGGGACAACAAGAAAAATGTTGATAAATACCAGAAGAATATTTGTACTCCGGTGGGAATAGTTATATCACAAAATAAATTTTTATTGTGCACACATTTGCATTGTAAGCTCTATCGGCTTATTTATATTACTCAAAAGGCCAATTTAGAGTTTTGCAAATTTCTAAAATGACAGTTGTGCCATATTAAGTATTTCCAAATATACTTTGGAGAAGTCACATTATCTCCTCTCATTAAATTTATTGAATATTTGGAAATATATAAATGGCATTAAAATTTCATATAAGATCCAGTTTCAGCGAAACTTATAAATTCAACTCCAAATAAAATATTCTTCCACCACATTTGAGAAAGTCATTTTATTCTCACTCCATTTTTATTTGTGGTTTCAAAATATTTCATAGGTGTCCAAAAGAAAAGCAATTGGATTGAAATATTTGAAACAAGAATCAAAAAGGTTTTAATTTCCCATGAAAATCATAGCAATTCACTCAATAATATCTAATTATTAACATACCAAAATTTGGAAAATATTGGGATGTTACACGTTCTTGATTCTCCGGTAGAAACTTTGGGGCACTCTTTGAAGTACTTTTATGTTGGCTGGATGAATCTGAGATTTTGTGATGCATATCGTATAATCATGCCCACGGATACTTGAGGTGACAATGGAGTATCTAGGTGACATTAGGGTTTTGGTTGATTTGTATCTTAAGGTGTTATTCTAGTAAAAACTCCAGGGTTGTTTGTGACACTTATAGGAAGAGCCCAACGGATTGATTTGAAAGAATAACTTTGAGGTGGTTTCGTACCCTACCATAATCTCTACGTTTGTTCTCCGCTATTAGTGGCTTCGGAGTGACTCTTTGTTGCATGTTGAGGGATTGTTATATGATCTATCTATGTTATTATTGTTGAGAGAACTTGCACTAGTGAAAGTATGAACCCTAGGCCTTGTTTCTATCATTGCAATACCATTTACGCTCACTTTTACCACTTGTTACCTTGCTGTTTTTATTATTTCAGATTACAAAAACCTATATCTACTATCTATTTTGCACTTGTATCACCATCTCTTCGCCGAACTAGTGCACCTATACAATTTACCATTGTATTGGGTGTGTTGGGGACACAAGAGACTCTTTGTTATTTGGTTGTAGGGTTGTTTGAGAGAGACCATCTTCATCCTACGCTTCCCACGGATTGATAAACCTTTGGTCATCCACTTGAGGGGAATTTGCTACTGTCCTATATCTTTAGATCTTGCAATCGAATCTTTTTGTTTTTTTAGCACTAGTTAGTTTATAAAAGAAAACTACCAAAAAAATGGAATTGAGTTTGTCTCATACGCTTCATCTTTTTAATATCTTTCGTGAGAATGATGGAAAGAAAAATTATGCCAAAGTGCTAGAAGAAGAATTACATAGAATGCTTGGCATGAAATATGTGAATGATGAGCATGATTGCAATGTTGTTAGTATGAATTCCTTGAATATCCATGATGCTAATGATATGCAAAGCCACAAGCTTGGGGAAGCTATGTTTGATGAAGATGATATTTTTTGTCCCCCAAGCTTCGTTGAGCAAATTTATTATGATGAAAGCATGCCTCCTATCTATGATGATTATTGTTATGACACGTATGCTATAAAGAATAATGATAACCATGAAACTTGTCATCTTGATCTTAATTCTCAATCATATGATAGTTATTTTGTTGAGTTTGCTCCCACTACTATTCCGAATGAGAAGAATTTTGCTTATGTGGAGAGTAATAAAAATTATATGCTTGTAGATCATGAAAAGAATGCTTTAGGTGCTGGTTATATTGTTGAATTCATTCATGATGCTAATGAAAATTATTATGAGGGAGGAATATATGCTTGTAGGAATTGCAATAATATCAAGTTTCCTCTCTATGTGCTTAAAGTTTTGAAGTTATGCTTGTTTTACCTTCCTATGCAAGTTGATTCTTGTTCCCATAAGTTGTTTGCTCACAAAATCCCTATGCATAGGAAGTGGGTTAGACTTAAATGTGCTAGTCATATTCTTCATGATGCTCTTTTTATGTTTCAATTCTTATCTTTTATGTGAGCATCATTGAAATCATAATGCCTAGCTAGGGGCGTTAAACGATAGCGCTTGTTGGGAGGCAACCCAATTTTATTTTAGTTTCTTGCTTCTTGGTTCTTTTTAGTAATAAATAATCCATCTAGACTCTGTTTAGATGTGGTTTTGTGTTTTAATTAGTGTTTGTGCCAAGTAGAACCTTTGGGAAGACTTGGGTGAAGTCTTTATGATCATGCTGTAAATAACAGAAACTTTAGCGCTCACGAGATTAGCTATAAAGTTTTACTGGAAAGTGATATTTAGTTGATTCTTTTTGCAGATGATTATTAGACAAATTCCTCAGGTCCACCAATTTATTTTAGAATTTTTGGAGTTCCAGAAGTTTGCGTTAGCTACAGATTACTACAGACTGTTCTGTTTTTGACAGATTCTGTTTTCTATGTGTTGTTTGCTTATTTCGATGAATCTGTGGCTAGTAAAATAGTTTATAATCCATAGAGAAGTTGGAATAAAGTAGGTTTAACACCAATACAAATAAAGAATGAGTTCATTACAGTATATTGAAGTGGTCTTTTGTTTTCTTTCGCTAACGGAGCTCACGAGTTTTCTGTTAAGTTTTGTGTTGTGAAGTTTTCAAGTTTTGGGTGAAGATTCGATGGACTATGGAATAAGGAGTGGCAAGAGCCTAAGGTTGGGGATGCCCAAGGCACCCCAAGGTAATATTCAAGGATAACCAAGCTTCTAATCTTGGGGATGCCCCGGAAGGCATCCCCTCTTTCGTCCTCATCCATCGGTAACTTTACTTGGAGCTATATTTTTATTCACCACATGATATGTGTTTTCCTTGGAGCGTCATGTCATTTTATTTAGCTTTGCTTGATGTTTGAATAAAGTATCAAGATCTGAAATTATTAAATGGGAGAGTCTTCACATAGTTGCATAATTATTCGACTACTCATTGATCTTCACTTATATCTTTTGAGCGTGATAATTTTTGCTCTATTGCTTCATTTAGATCTTTTAGAGCACGGTGGTGGATTTGTTTTAAAGAAAATTGATCTCTCATGCCTCACTTAGATTATTTTGAGAGTCTTTAATAGCATGGTAATTTGCTTAATGTTAATATACTTGGTATTCAAGATATGTGAAACTTTCTTTTGAGTGAATTGAATACTAAGATAAATTTAATGCTTGATAATTGTTTTGAGATATGGAGGTAATAATATCAAAGTCGTGCTAGTTGATAATTGTGAATTTGAGAAATACTTGTGTTGAAGTTTGCAAGTCCCGTAGCATGCACGTATGGTTAAAGTTGTGTAATAAATTTGAAACATGAAGTGTACCTGGCTTGTGCATCCTTATGAGTGGCGGTCGGGGACGAGCGATGGTCTTTTCCTACCAATCTATCCCCCTAGGAGCATTGCGCGTAGTACTTGATTTTTGATGGCTTCTAAATTTTTGCAATAACTATATGAGTTCTTTTGACTAATGTTGAGTCCGTGGGTTATACGCACTTTTACCTTTCCGCATTTTCTAGCCTCTTCGGTACCGTGCATTGCCCTTTCTCATCTTGAGAGTTGGTGCAAACTTCGCCGGTGCATCCAAACCCCGTGATACGATACGCTCTATCACACATAAACCTCCTTATATCTTCCTCAAAACAGACACCATACCTACCTATCATGGCATTTCCATAGCCATTCCGAGATATATTGCCATGCAACTTCCATCATCATTATTATGACATACATTACTTTTGTCATATAGCCATTGCATGATCATGTAGTTGACATCGTATTTGTGGCAAAGCCACCATGCATTATTTTCCATACATGTCACTCTTGATTCATTGCACCATCCCGACACATCACGGAGGCATTCATATAGACTCATATTTTGTTCTAAGTTTCGAGTTGTAATTGTTGAGTTGTAAGAAAAATAAAAGTGTGATGATCATCATTATTAGAGCATTGTCCCAAGTGAGGAAAGGATGATGGAGACTATGATTCCCCCATAAGTCGGGATGAGACTCCGGACGAAAAATGAAAAGAAAAAAAAGAAAAAAAAGAGCAAGGCCAAAAAAAAGAAAGGCCCAAAAAAATGAGAGAAAAAGAGAGAAGGGACAATGCTACTATCCTTTTACCACACTTGTGCTTCAAAGTAGCACCTTGTTCTTCATGTGTTGAGTCTCATATATTATGCTTCAAAGTAGCACTAAGATCTTCATGATAGAGAGTCTCTCATTTTGTCATTTTCATATACTAGTGGGAATTTTTCATTATAGAACTTGGCTTGTATATTCCAATGATGGGCTTCCTCAAAATGCCCTAGGTCTTCGTGAGCAAGCAAGTTGGATGCACACCCACTTAGTTTCTTTTGTAGAGCTTTCATATACTTATATCTCTAGTGCATCCGTTGCATGGCAATCCCTACTCCTCATGTTGACATCAATTGATGGACATCTCCATAGCCCGTTGATTATCCTCGTCAATGTGAGACTTTCTCCTTTTTTGTCTTCTCCACACAATCCCCATCATCATATTCTATTCCACCCATAATGCTATATCCATGGCTCACGCTCATGTATTGCGTGAAGGTTGAAAAAGTTTGAGATTATTTAAGTATGAAACAATTGCTTGGCTTGTCATCGGGGGTATAGAAGTTGGAACATCTTTGTGTGACGAAAATGAAGCATGGCTTAACTATATGATTTTGTAGGGATGAACTTTCTTTTGCTATGTTATTTTGAGAAGACATGATTGCTTTGATTAGTATGCTTGAAGTATTATTATTTTTGTGTCAATATGAACTTTTGTCTTAAATCTTTCGGATCTGAATATTCATATCACAAGTAAGAAGATTTATATTGAAATTATGCCAAGTAGCACTCGCATCAAAAATTATCTTTTTATCATTTACCTACTCGGGACGAAAGGTGAATTAAGCTTAGATGCTTGATACGCTCCAACGTATCTATAATTTTGATTGCTCCATGCTATATTATCTATTGTTTTAGGCAATATTGGGCTTTATTATCCACTTTTATATTATTTTTGGGACTAACCTATTAACCGGAGGCCCAGCCCAGATTTGCTGTTTTATGCCTATTTCAGTGTTTCGAGGAAAAGGAATATCAAAGTAGTCAAACGGAATGAAATCAATCGGAGAAGTTATTTTTGGAAGGAAACCCACCGATGGACTTGGACGCCACGTCGAAGATACGGAGGTGCTCACGAGGTGGGGCGCGCCACCCCCGGCGCGCCCGCCTCGTGGGGCCCCCGTAGCTCCACCGACGCATTCCTTTCACCCATATATACCTATGTACCCTAAAACTTCCCGAACAGAAGATAGATCGGGTTCCGCCGCAAGCCTCCAGAGCCATGAAAACCAATCGGACCCCTTTCCGCACCTCCGGAGGGGGATCCATCTCCGTGGCCATCTTCATCATCCCGCGCTCTCCATGACGAGGAGGGAGTAGTTCACCCTCGGGGCTGAGGGTATGTACCAAGAGCTATGTGTTTGATCTCTCTCTCTCTCTCTCTCTCTCTCTCTCTCTCTCTCTCTCTCTCTGTGTTCTCTCTTGTGTTCCTCTATGGCACGATCTTGATGTATCCCGAGCTTTGCTATTGTAGTTGGATCTTATGATGTTTCTCCCCCCACTACTAGGAAAAGGGCTATAGATGGGATGGACACTAATGGCGCACTGTACATGTGGTGCGCCATTACTAATCATGTGGAGTAGCATAGTAGATGAACAGATTGAATCTAGGACACCGACTAGAAACATGAATTCTACCATGATTTCAAACAGGAAGGACATAAACACATATGGTGCAATGGGAGCAGCACCTTTAGCGTTGAGGTTGTCGCCCATGTCATTGAGGAAGAGGTTGCCGAGGTCGGGGAAGAAGTCATCGTCGGTGAAGTTGTCGCTGCCAGTAGTCATGAGAGTGCGCTCCCCAAATTTCAATAGCGCCCGCCGAATGGAGCGTAGGAGGGAGTGGCTGTAGGGGAGGTTGCGGCGGCCGAATCGAGCGCAGGAGTAGCACAGGAAGCAGTAGATGGTGCTCCTCCCTAGTCTCTATCTCTACTCTTATCTCTATCTCTACTACTCTTCTTTCTTTTTTATAATATACTAGTAGCTGTCAAATTGTGGCACCCCGGCTCAGAGAAAACCAAAACGCCTGTATTCCAAATTTCGTAGATCGAGGAGAAGTCTTCGAATACGGCATCGCTAGCATAGAACAAACCAGCCTTCTATTATGACACGAATATGAATACAAGGTCTCCGATATTACAATGAATAACATCGGTACGACGACACTCGCCATCCTCGCTGTTTCTATGCAAGCAATGAACAACTCAAGCAATGGAATAACTCTAGCAATGAACAACGACGACGGTGGTGAACTCCACTCCGCAGGACTCGGTGGAACGCTTATCCTAGCTCGCACGAACGGAAACCACGACAAGCAAGTAGTCAAATCCGAATGACTCAAGAATCGGCATGACACGCCAGTCAAGACATTGAATTTACTTGCAAGCTCACAAATAACCGTAAGCATTCAAGATGCATAACAAAGATGGCAATTACAGGTTAAACAGGAATTATCATGAGATCATCAGAACACCATGGCATGACCAACATAAACATGATACCGCTATCTCAACATGAACATATTAATCCAACAATACTAGCATTCAACATGATGACACTATATGTACCACTTATTCGGCTCGGTTACCTCGTAACCAACACATGCATCACTTACCAACCTCGGACATCACACGATCATCTCGGGATCAAATCAAGCTTGGTATAAACAATACCGTAGCGATCAGTAAATGAACACAAGGAGCTTGATCTTTACCCACGATTCTCGTACAACATCACGAATATAAAACAACTCGGTATCCTCGATACCACTGTGATCCTTACGGCGATCACCACCTGACCAACACTTGGTCCCAAACCGTGATCCTTACGGCGATCACAACCCGACCACTAAATGGCCCGTGATCCTTACGACGATCACAACCCGACCACTAAATGGCCCGTGATCCTTACGGCGATCACAACCAACTTATTTCACTGTTATTAAGCACATTATTTTTATTACTGTTGACTCATGGTGTGACCTTCTCGACTGGCCCTTATCTCGCGCGGCTATCGATAGATTAATATACACTCGCAGAGGTTAGTACACTGCACTCCACACTACGTAACCCATGGCCTCGCACTCCCATTCGGTGGACCAACGGCGTTCGACAAGACCGATCTATTGCCATGCCACTCTCCCGCCCTTCCGACTCGCACCCCACCGGCTAGTCTCGGTGGCCCGTGTTCACCTCCGCACACCTCGACCACCGTCGTGGCCACGATCCACACCGATCCGTACCAAAATTAACTTAACAACGGGCTCACAAGGTTATGCTCCGCCTACCGATCGGGTAGCACGCGCCATAACCTTCCCTAAATTGAAGTACCGACCAGAGGCACGACAATAGACCCGATTAGGACCGTCCCATACTTGGTAAGCGTGGTTGCACCGGTCAAGATCGATTCAATGCACCATGACTCAACCAACAGTGTTCAAGTTCAATTTAATCCGGTTAAACTTGATTGCAAATATGCTGAGCCATGATAAAATAATAGTATGCCAACTATAATACATGAACATGATATCAACATCAGCATGAGAGCATCACATAACTTTCCACCATATCAACAGTAAATCATATCCACTGAGCATCACATACCGACTAGCATGGCCATCTCCAACATCAACATGTACTATTAATCAGCATAAACATATGAAAAGTAATACTAGCAGGTATAACATGATCATAGAGTACAAAACAACATAGCACAAAAGTGAACATGCAAATCTAACCATCACCAAAACAACGATAACCATATTTTCAACAAGCAAACATTTATAAAATATTCAAGTTGAAAACCAAGGCTGCTGCATGACTATCATGCAAGTGGGTATTGTGGCTTGCCTGGGGATGAAAAAGGCACCGGGGAGAAGTGTGGTGAAGCCGCGGAAAGATTCGCCGTAAAACGTTCTCTCTCGGAGGGGGCTGAATAAGGGCAAGGGCATAAAGGTCATTTTCACAGTGTCAAACCATAGTGAAAGCACGACCAACAGGACGGGCTCGACGAAACGAAGAAGTGGGCGTTGGATTCACCTCATTTGGAGTTACGGATAAAAAGTTATGCACGTTTTTCTGCCAGGGACCCATCTGTAATGAAAATCTTTTCAACCAGGGGCCTGGACAGAAAACTGAAAACGTAATCTGGGAAATACACCTTCACCTTATCCATTGGAACAGTGGCGGGGCTGACGCGCGCGGGTCCCACGTGTGGGGCCCGGCACTTTTCCACGTGGGCTTGGCTGGTCAACGCCCAGAGGCCAACAGGTGGGGCCGAGAGGGGCTCGGGACCCACTGGCAGGGGCCAGGCTGGCGTCGTCGTCTTCTTCCTCGCCCTGGCCCGACCGAAGCAGAGGAGGGGCAGAGGCAGGGGAGGAGCGGCGAGGGGCCGGCCAGCTCCGGCCAGGGAGAGGCCACCGGCGGGCGCGGCCCGGCGCGGCGCTTTAATCCCCGACTAAAGGGAGGCGCGGGGAGGCTAGGAACGGCGAAGGGAGGCGGCGGCAGGAGGTGACAGAGGCGGCTCGGCGGAGGTGGATTCCGGCGATGAGGGCAACTCCGGCGAGGCTGAGGGCGTGGGGAGGTTCGCCGGGACGTGGGGGAGGCGGTGATGGAGACGGGAGAGAGGAAGGAGCTCCGGATGGGCTCGGTCGAGGTGGTGGCCGAGAACAACAGCGACGGCCAAGCCCCGGGATGCGCGGCCAGAGGGACTCCGGCGACGAACTGGTGGGGTGGGGAGACTCGCGGAGACGAGGGGAAGCTCGTGGACAGATAAAGAGGAGAAGAGAGGGGCTAGGCACACCGGAACCAAGGAGGAACCGCGGCGGCCGAGGCGAACTCCGGCGGAAAGAAGAGGGGTCCGAGGACTCCGGTGGGCTAGGAGGGACGAGGAGGGGCTTGGGAGCTGCGGAGGAGTTCGGGGGTCCTTATATAGGCCGAGGGGAGGCTTCTGGAGCTCACGGGCGAGTTCCCGACCAAGCTTTAATGGCGGACAGAGGCGGGGCATGGCACGGGCATGGCGTTTGCATCGCATTTAAGGCGAACGACGACGAACCATCGATACAGGGAGACGCAGGGCATCACGGGGGAGCTCATGGACAAGGCTTGAGGTCAGGACGAGGAGGGAGATGACGGGCACAGGGCCGGGAAGAAGCCAGAGCGCGCAATATGCATGACGCGAGCGTGATCACCACTGGCTCTGGTGCAAATGGCGTGTTCTGGCTGGGCCGAGCATATCCAGTGGATGACCCTAGTGCCCTTAGTCCAACTAAAGAAATAAATCAGTCCAGGGGCAAAGAAGATATTTGCACTTAGCTCCAAAAGTAAATCTGTAAGAAGGTGTTTGTAACTAACGGTGGTTAAACCAGCTAGGTAAATCAGTAACTAGCTTGTTTGGGAGGTTTAGCTATCGAAGGATATTCATCCTGGAGGTTTTGAGGGTAAAAGGATCAAGTTGTACTGCAGTTGCTTCACAACTGCATACTTGGTCCAGAAATGAAGATCAGCAAGATGCACTCACCTGGAGTGTCAACTTGAGCTAAAATTGGGCAAAGCTTAGTCATTTGGTCATATGATGATGCTGTAAAAATATCATGCCAAATGGACAAACCAAAATAGCAGTTTCTTCACAAACATCTCTGCTGACCAGAAAATTGGAATAATTATGGTGGTCAAATGGCTCAATGAAATGATGCCAAAATGGGTGGAGAGATGTTTTATAGGTATAATAATGATCTGGTAATTTATTAGGATTTTGGAAGCAATATAAAATATACTTGTTTCACAACCTGAAAATATTGCCAGAAACAAAGATTTTCTCATGTGCTCACATAGTTGATTAGATTGGGCTGAAAATGGGTGGAAGGGATTAAAATGAGTACATTAAAATATTTGCAAAAGTTAAACTCATTTGGATACTCCTAGCTAGTACTTCCTTCACAAAGTCTTCTGTCTAACAGAAACTTTGAAAATTCACTGAGGAATATTGGCTAGGTAAATAAATTTTAACTTGTGCATGGGGCACTTATTTGCACATATAAACATGACCAAAAAGGTTGGGAGTCAATAAGAGAAATATAAATGACACTTCCTTCACAAAGTGCCATTCAGGGCAGAATAGGAAATGAATTATTGGAGGATTATTTTTGAACATCGCAATGAAAAGTTTTGCCATATTTTGTCAAGATATGGCCCAAACAATTTATGAGAATTATTCGGGAATTTTAGGAGTGATGGAAATATAGGTTGCTTCACAACCTAGGGCAATTTTGAGTTATTCCTTTAATAGAAAAGGAATATTCCCAATAAAAAGAATATTGGGATTTGGGCTAGGATGGAAATGACAGGGTCTAGGGAAAGATTTGGGAATGATAAGCCACTCTGAAACAAAGAAGAGGGCATCTTCTTCGCTTTCCACCCACAAAGCCACTAAAAAAAGAAAACTCACGCAAAAACCTCGGAACAACAAAAGAAAAAGAAAGGGCCAAAAATCAGGCTGTCACAAACCTTACCCCCTTAAAGAAATCTCGTCCTCGAGAGTTCGTTGCTCAGGGGACTAGTATGAATATTCTGACTTAAGGAAACCGTTTCCAACTCGGGTATCCTTTTTCCTTTATTGTTGTTCCCATTAAATTTTTCTCTGGCCCTGGGGTGGTTTGATTCACTGTATCCTCATTCTAACAGACCTTACCTGGCTTTCTCAAGCTTATATAGGCTTAAATTTATTTTTAGATCTGCTGACTAGCGGAGTGTGATTTGATTTTCACGACTGAAGTATATGTCCGCCTCACAAATCCAAAAGTGATTTCACTGGTGTGCCACCCCTAAGATCGATCAGAGCGACCAGACCTCAAACAATCGATCTCGTGCTCAAGTGTCATCCCCGGATCAGTAATGCTGCCACCACACAGTACTCGAAGGATTTCTAACAGAGTAGCAATCACACACTTATTACATCGAATGTCTCAAGAGAGAACTTAACAAAATAAATATGGCTTAAGGCCATCTAATAACGATAACAGCGGAAGGCTTGGAAGAATAAGCGAGTCCATCAACTCCAACGGCATCACTGAGTATAGAACCACGACCTAAGCACCTTACTCGTCGTCTGAAAAGTCTGCAACATGAAACATTGCAGCCCGAAAATGGGTCAGCACATGGAACATGCTAGCAAAGTAAGAGAATAATGAAAGAGTAAGCCTATACTACATGCATATATGGCTGGTGGAAAGCTCTATGGTTACAGTTTTGCATAAAGCCAATTTTTCCCTACTGCAAAGGAATAAATTTTATTTAACTATCATGGTGGTTGTTGAACATTGGGAATGCTTGACAGCATCCTCAATCCCAATTGAAAGTACTCATTAACAACCCAACAATATTATTTAGAGTAACATGATGAGATTCACATGATAATCCAAGAACTAGATACTCAAGATGTCCATAACCGGGGACACGGCTAATCATGATTAGTTTATACACTCTGCAGAGGTTTGTGCACTTTTCCCCACAAGACTCGATCTCCTCCGTTTGATTTCTCGACCGCATGGTGTTTGAGAAACGGATGACCGAGACATAGTCTTCGTAAGCGCTTAGCACCTTACATGTGGGTAGACCGTACCAACCTACAACCCCTACATCAGCTAGTCTACCCGTAAGAGTTCGCACAACTTAGTCAACTATGCTAGAGCCCATAGTAGCATGTGGCTGCACACGGAAGTTTCTAGCATGAATAATCTCATGATCCCTTTGAGCCTGGGTGGCCGTCCAAGAAAAACAGTAAGTCCCGATGGAAACCAGTGCCTCAATCCACCCGATGTGTGTTTAAGTTGCCACCTTAAATAAACCATTAATTTAACAATCTCACATCTGTCATGGATACACTCACCCAATCCACGCCTACTAGCATAGCATGGCATAATAAGCAAACGAGAAGTGACTCCCAAAGGTTTGAATATAAATCGTAATAGGTACTACCTCATCTACTTCCCATCCCACAATTTAATTAGATCCTAATCATGTAATGTTTGAGGATTGATCTAATGCAATAAAACTAGGTAGTAGAAAAGAGTATGATCAAAGTGTTACTTGCCTTTGTCGATGATCCGAAACCTAGAGACTCAAGTAACCAAGCGGCGCACTCACGGTATTCTATCGCAGACAAACAAACAAGCATACAATAAGTACTCATCTAATGCACAGGTAAAACTCAAAAAGATCTAACCAGATAGTTCAACTTAGGAACTCCGGTTTGCAAAAAGAACCAAATCAAACGAAGCAACAGAAGTCAAACGGCGAAAGAAAACAGCTCCGTTTTACTAATCTGGATCTGAGTCAAATTTTACAGAGGCAAAAACTTGTTTAAGTTGGTTATTCGGAAAGAGGGTTTCGAGACGAAACTCTAGGCGCTTGAATCGCCTGATTCCGATAAACGAGCGAAAAGTTATACTAAAACGAAAATCGGATCAGGAATCGCGATCAGAAAAATCGCGGATTAAATTCGAGAAAAAGAAAAACGACGAACGGGTTAACGAACGAACGTTCGTTAACTAAACTAATATGACGAACGCGTTCGTTAAAATGAACGAACGTTAACTAACCGAACCGAAAAAAATCTATCTAAAGAAAAAAAATAAACCGACGAAAACCGTTCGGTTTTAAAAAAAACCGAAGGCACGGAAGTCGAGGCGCGCGAACCCTCGGCGGGGTCCGGTGGGGTCGGTAGCGGCGGCAAACGTCCGCCAAGACGCGGGCGGCGGCGGCGGGCGCTGGCTCAGGCGGTCAAGGCTATGGTTCGCCCCGGGTGGGCGGCTTTTAAAGCCCCTCGCCGGTGTCCCAAAGTGACACGGCCAGAGGTCTCAAGGCGTTTTTAAATAATTCGTCGTGCGAAGAAAAAATTAAAAAGAAATACTAAACGGACTCCAAAAATCCCGAATAAATTTTACCCGGCTTCTAAAATCAAGCCGGACTAGATGAACATTTATTTGTGGCCTAAATGCAATTTTGGAAAACGCGCATTTTTCCTAAATTCAAATAAAAAGGCGAAAAACTCCGAAATAAAATCTTATCTGATTTTTTTTAGTAAATCTTCATTATTTATTTATTTTGGGAAAGTCATTTTATTCCCTCTCTCATATTTTGATAATAGAAATAATTGAAGATAAAATAAATAAAATCAAATGATCCTATTTTCAAAATTTGAGAAAACTCAAATATGAAAATAACGAAATCCCCAACTCTCTCCGTGGGTCCTTGAGTTGTGTAGAATTTCTAGGATCGAGCCAAATGCAACAAAATATGATATGCAATGATGCTCTATGTATAACATTCCAAATTGAAAATTTGGGATGTTACAAACCTACCTCTTAAGATGAATCTCGCCCTCGAGATTCGGGTTGGCTAGAAAATAGGTGAGGGTGCTCCTTGCAGATCTTCCTCTCGCTCCCGGTGGCTTCATCCTCGGTGTGGTGGCTCCAATCGAACTTTGCAAAACTTAATGACCTTGTCATGGGTGACTCGGTTGGCAAACTCGAGAATCTCGACCGGTTTCTCCTCATAGGTCAAATCGTTATTCAACCGAATCGCCTCTAGTGGCACAAGATCTCTCGGGGTATATCCGCCATCTCTGCGTGACACTTCTTCAACCGAGAAACATGAAACACATCATGAACACCGACAATCCTTCGTAATTCCAACTTGTACGCAACTTCTCCCATGCGCCCAAAACCTTGTATGGTCCCACCAAACGTGGCGCTAATTTCCTTTAACACCAAAACGCTTAACTCCTCGAAGCGGAGATACTCAAGATAAACTCGCCTCTCGGCTTCATATTTTGTCTCCTTGCGTTTTGAATCTGCATAGCTCTTCTGTCTTGACTAGGCTACCTTGAGCCTATCGCGAATCAACTTTACTTTCCGTTCAGGCTCCTTAATCAAATCTGGTCCAAACAACTGGCAGTCTCCAACTTCATCCCACAGTAGAAGGGTTCTGCACCTCCTTCCGTACAAGGCTTCGAAAGGTGCCATCTTCAAACTGGTTTGGTAGCTGTTGTTATAAGAAAACTCCGCATAGGGCAAGTTGTCATCCCAACTTGATCCATAATCCAAAGCACATGCTCTCAAAGATATCCTCTAAGATCTGGTTGACTCTCTCTGTTTGTCCATCTGCTTGTGGATGAAAAGATGTGCTAAACTCACCGTTCCCAAAGTTTCGTGCAACCGCTTCCGAACTTTGAGGTGAATTGGGTTCCTCTATCGATAAGATACTCCTCGGAACTCCATGCAAGCATACAATCCTTGTCATGTATATCTTAGCCAATTTGGCACCGCCAGGTAGTCTTTACCGAATGAAATGAGCTACCTTCACAAACGATCGACTACAACCCAAATCGAGTCATAGCCTGAACGGGTCCCGGCAATCCGTGATGAAATCCATGCCTAGTTTATCCCACTTCCATTCGGGTATAGGCAATGGCTGTAATAATCTCGCCGGCTTCGATGTTCGCTTTCACCTTCCGACACACATCACAAACTGCTACATACTCGCGATATCTTTCTTCATTCCGTCCACCGTAAAGTATCCTTCAAATCCAAATACATCTTGGTATTTCCGGGTGGATCGAATACTGGCGAATCATGTGCCTCTTGCAAAATCAACTTCCTAATCTCCGGATCACTTGGTACGTAAACGCGTCCTCAAACCATAAGGTATCATGCTCATCCTCACGAAATCCCTTTGCTTTTCCCTTGCTCATCTTCTCCTTAATAGAAGCAACTTCCTTATCTGTCCTTTGAGCTTCTCTGATTTTGTCCATCAAAGTAGATTGAATCTCCAACGCTGCTACATAGCCTCGCGGAACTATTTCCAAACATAGCCCCCGAAATTCCTCGGCTAGTTCTTTTGGTAAACCTCCGGTCATTAGGATGTTAACATGACTCTTACGGCTCAACGCGTCTGCTACCACGTTAGCCTTTCCGGGGTGGTAATGCAATCTCATATCATAATCCTTGATGAGCTCCAACCATCTTCTCTGCCTGAGATTTAACTCCTTCTGCGTGAAGATGTACTTCAAACTCTTGTGATCCGTATACACCTCACAATGATTTGCAATGAGGAAATGTCTCCATGTTTTCAATGCATGCACTACGGCTGCTAACTCCAAATCATGCGTGGCATAGTTTAATTCGTGATGTTTCAAATTGTCGTGAAGCATACTGAAACAACTCTTCCCTCCTACATAAGCACCGCCCAAGTCCTCGATGTGAAGCGTCGCAATAAACTTCGTAATCCTTGCTTTGGTCCGCAGGATTAATACCGGTGAGGTAACCAAACGCTTCTTCAACTCTTGGAAGCTAGCCTCACACTCCTCATCCAAATAAACTTGGTATCCTTCTTCAATAATTCTGTCATGGGCTTCGCAATCCTCGAGAAATTCTCAATGAATCTCCGTAGTATCCTCGCGAGTCCAAGGAAACTCCGGATCTCTCAACTGTTGTTGGCGCTTCCCGCTTGTCACCGTGGCAACTTTAGTGGGGTCTCATCGCTATACCTTCTCCGGATATAACATGTCCGAGAAATCCAACTTCCTTCAACCAAAACTCACACTTGCTGAACTTGGCATACAACTGATGTTCTCTAAGCTTCTTGAGTACCAAACGCCAATGCTCCTTATGTTCTTCTTCATTCTTTGAGTACACCAAGATATCGTTAATGAATACCACGACGAACTTATCCAAAAACTCCATAAACACCTTGTTCATCATGTTCATAAAATAGGTCATGTTAGTCATCCAAATGACATAACGGTATACTCATACAGCTGCACTGTGGTAAAAGCCGCCTCGGTATATCCTGCTCCCGAATCTTCAATCGATGGTATCCTCGATCGCAAATCGATCTTGGAAAATACCTTAGCTCCTTGCAATTGGTCAAACAAGTCGTTGATCATCGGCAACGGGTATTTGTTCTTAATGGTTACTTCATTCAATCCTCGATAATCAACAACCATTCTTAAAGATCCATCCTTCTTCTCCACTAGAAGTACTGGTGATCCCCAAGGTGAAGAACTTGGGCGAATAAAACCTTTATCCAGTAACTCCTTAATCTGCTTCTTAATTTCCTCCTAATCTTGGGCTGGCATCCTATACGGTCTCTTAGATATCGACCCAGTGCCTGGCAGTAGTTCAATCAGAAATTCAATGTCTCTGTCCGGCGGCATGCTCGCAACTCTTCCTAAACACGTCCGGTAATCCCTTACCATCGGTACTTCCTCCCGCACAACTCTCATTAAGGAATTTACATGTGCTCTCCTCGCTCATGCCGTGATACAAACTTGATTCTCCTTCCTTCGGGTAGTAAGCAAAATCGACTTCTTCGGCGCAATCAATATTCCCTCCGTACTTTGATAACCAATCCATTCCTAATATCACATCCAATCCTTGGGATTCCAAAACTATTAGGTCCGAGGGAAATATATAGTTTCCAACCCTTAATGGCAGTCGATCGCACCATATACTTGCCATATATTCTGCTCCGGGTGAGGTTACTAGCATGGGTGATCTAAGGGCTTGGGTTGGTAATTTATACTTATCCACAAATCCCCTTGACATGTATGAATGCGATGCACCAGTATCAAAAAGAACAACTGCAGTAAATGTCTTAACCAAAACGCACGTATTATCATTCTCCGGCCGAGCTTCAACCTCCTCCACGGTAACGTGGTTTACTTGTCCCCGTTGAAAGGGTTCGCTTCTTTCCGAGCTTCCATTGCCATTACCATTTTGGCCTTCGGACAATCATTTGCATAATGCTCATCTTCGGCACTTAAAACAAGTGATATGGCTCAGTTCTACCTTGGATGGTGTTGACGGGTGGTGCGGTTTTGTCCATTGCTTCCTCCATTCCCGTTACCGTTCTTGGTGCCATTATGGTTGTGCGAGCTACCTCCTCCGTGAGTATGCTGAAATTGTTCTCCTGGCTTCGGGGTAAAGCAAAGTTTCTGCTGAGCTCCAGAGTTATACTTCCCCTGTCCATACTTTCTCTTGCGATTGTCAATCTGCTGCTGCTTCCCTTCAATCATAAGAGCATGATCTACTAACTCCTGGTAGTTATTGAAGGTGGCTACCATCAACTGCATGCTCAGCTCATCATTCAGTCCTTCTAGAAGCTTCTCCTACTTAGCTGCGTCTGTAGCAACGTCATCTGGGGCATAACGTGCTAGCTTAGTAAAGTCATCCACATCGCCAACCGTCCATCCTCCTTGGCGCAAGTTATAAACTCACGCTTCTTCATGGCCATAGCTCCTGCTGAAACATGGGCAAGACGGAAAGCTTGTCAAACCGATCCCATGTGACAAAGTCTCACAGGTAAGTGGTGTAAAATTCTCCCACCATGCTCGCCAAGGGTCCTTCAAGCTGATGTGCGGCAAATTTCACCTTTTCCCCATCTCAGACATCCCGCAGTGGTCAACTCCTCCCTACTTTATGGAGCCAATCATCTGCAACAATCGGCTCGGTGCTCTTTGGAAAACACCGCGGATTCAGCCTTAAGAAACGGGTCAAATGGTCAACGGTGGTGGTGGCGGTGGGTTGTTGTTGTTGTTGCCTTGGTTCTGCACCAATGTTTGAATCAAGGCATTCTGCTGAATCAACTGAGTGATCTCCGCGGAAAACAAATCCGGGTCGCGTCTCGGAGGCATCCGAGGGTTTATAGAAAGGACGAGAGTTAAGAATAGAATGAGGTCTAGAGAGAAACACTACCCATATGCACATGAGACTAAACACACAATATCACTCCAATCAATTCAAACAAGGGCATACAACGGTCTATCTATCGTTACAAAGTGCCGAACTAAACTAATTTTTAATGGGGAAATCTACTATCGTTATGGTGGTCAACTAGAAAACCGCTCTCGATGAAGACTCCATGATATCTGCTCAAAGATCATCTTCTAAATCATCATCACTGGATCGAATCGTGTCGCCGATGATTATGTAGTTCTCTCGACAGTGCAATCTTCATCTTCTCCTCCGGTGCTGAATTTCCCATGAGTTCTTCAATCTTCTCCTTAAGATCGCCGCTTTGTCTCACTAGAGCTACAATCTCCTCCATGTAGTCCTTGCGAGTGGCCTTCGCCTCCTTCTAGTTCGATAATCTTGGCTTTTGCTGTCTTCAACTCCATCATGTCTGTGCACATCCGGTTCTCCCGCGCCGAATGTGCTGATTTAACTCCCGGATGAAAGTTGCAATGGATCGATCCTTCTTAGTGCCAACTATCTCCCATTGTTCATCTCGGTGCTCGCAAATCTGGTAGATAGTATCCTTGAGGTCTTCTTTGTAAACTTCTCCAATGCGCCCCATGGTTATGTGAGCTGCCATGCTCTTTCCTGCACTCCAAGTTGGTGCATTGAGAACACACTCTATGGGCTCCGTGGATCGGCACAAACGTCCTTCCGGAACTTGAGCTTGAATCTTCCAACTTTTCTTCTTGTAAAGTGGAATTGTAGGTCCCGTGAAGCTTGGTACTCCGATGTTCAGTACTTAGTGACTTCCTTCGTGTGTCGCCCAAAGGGTGTATCTTCATCCGGTGGGTGAACTTGATCCTCGCTTGGCCATCCTAGAAGAGTAGAAAAGATGAGGAGTTAGAAATGAGAAGAGAGTAGTGATCTAGGGCTTTAGTTTAATGGTCGTGTCCTCACCAACAGGTCCTCCGATACCATCTTTGTAGCGACCGCACCTCAAATACCGATCTTCGTGCTCAAGTGTCATCCCCGGATCAAGAATGCCGACACCACACAAGACTCAAGGATTTATAACAGAGTAGCAATCACACACTTATTACATCGAATGTCTCAAGAGAGAACTTAACAAAATAAATATGGCTTAAGGCCATCTAATAACGATAACAAATGAAGGCTTGGAAGAATAAGCGAGTCCATCAACTCCAACGGCATCACCGAGTATAGAACCACGACCTAAGCACCTTACTCATCGTTCAAAAGTCTCGCAACATGAAACGTTGCAGCCGAAAATGGGTCAAGACATGGAATATGCCGGCAAAGTAACACATAGAGAATAATGAAAGAGTAAGCCTATACTACATGCATATATGGCTGGTGGAAAGCTCTATGGTTACAGTTTTGCGTAAAGCCAATTTTTCCCTACTGCAAAGGAATAAATTTTATTTAACTATCATGGTGGTTGTTGAACATTGAGAATGGTTGACAGCATCCTCAATCCCAATTAAAAGTACTCATTAACAATATTATTTAGAGTAACATGATGAGATTCACATGATAATCCAAGAACTAGATACTCAAGATGTCCATAACCGGGGACACGGCTAATCATGATTAGTTTATACACTATGCAGAGGTTTGTGCACTTCTCCCCACAAGACTTGATCTCCTCCGTTTGATTTCTCGCACTACATGGTGTTTGAGAAACGGATGACCGAGATATTGTCTTTCAGAAGCGCTAGCACCTTACATGTGGGTAGACCGTACCAACCTACAACCCCTACATCAGCTAGTCTACCCGTAAGAGTTCGCACAACTTAGTCAACTATACTAGAGCCCATAGTAGCATGTGGCTGCACACGGAAGTTTCTAGCATGAATAATCTCATGATCCCTTTGAGCCCAGGTGGCGGTCAAAGAAAACAGTAAGTCTGATGGAAACCAGTGCCTCAATACACCCAGATGTGTGTTTAAGTTGCCACCTTATATAAACCATTAATTTAACAATCTCACATCTGTCATGGATACACTCACCCAATCCACGTCTACTAGCATAGCATCGCATAATAAGCAAACGTAGAAGTGACTCCCAAAGGTTTGAATATAAATCAGGTAATAGGTACTACCTCATCTACTTCCCATCCCACAATTTAATTAGATCCTAATCATGCAATATTTGAGGATTGATCTAATGCAATAAAACTTGGTAGTAGAAAAGAGTATGATCAAAGTGTTACTTGCCTTGCTGATGATCCGCTAAACCTAGAGACTCGAAGTAACAGGGGGCACACTCCGGGTATTCTATCGCAGACAAACAAACAAGCATACAATAAGTACTCATCTAATGCACAGGTAAAACTCAAAAAGATCTAACCAGATAGTTCAACTTAAGAACTCCGGTATGCAAAAAGAACCAAATCAAACGAAGCAACGGAAGTCAAACGGCGAAAGAAAACAGCTCCGTTTTACTAATCTGGATCTAAGTCAAATTTTACAGAGGCAAAAAATTGTTTAAGTTGGTTATTCGGAAAGAGGGTTTCGAGGCGAAACTCCAGGCGCTTGAATCGCCTGATTCCGATAAACGAGCGAAAAGTTATACTAAAACGAAAATCGGATCGTGAATCGCGATCGTAAAAATCGCGGATTAAATTCGAGAAAAGAAAACGATTTAACGGGTTAACGAACGAACGTTCGTTAACTAAACTAATTCGACGAACGCGTTCGTTAAAACGAACGAACGAACGAACGCTTAACTAACCGAACCAAAAAACCGATCTAAAGAAAAAAATAAACCGATTTAAAACCGTTTTGTTAAAAAAACAAAGGCACGGAAGCCGAGGCACGGCGAACTCGGCGGCGGGTCCGGCGACGGCGCGGGTTCCGGCGGTCGGGGGCGCGGCGCGGGGTCGGCGGGCGGTCAAGGCGGCGGCGCTGGGTCAAGCGGTCAAGGGTTAGGGTTCGCCCGGGTGGGCCGCTTTAAAGCCCTCGGCCGGTGTCCCGAGTAACACGGGCAGGGTCGGCTGCGTTTTTTTGAAAAATAATTCCGCGTAGAAGAAAAAAAATAAAAAGATATACTAAACGGACTCCAAAAAACCCGAAATAAATTTTCCCCGGCTTCTAAAATCAAGCCGGACTAGATGAACATTTATTTGGGGCCTAAATGCAATTTTGAAAAACGCGCATTTTTCCTAAATTCAAATAAAAAGGCGAAAAAATCAGAAATAAAATCTTATTTGATTTTTTATTAAATCTTCATTATTTCTTTATTTTGGGAAAGTCATTTTATTCCCTCTCTCATATTTTGATAGTAGAAATATTTGAAGATAAAATAAATAAAATCAAATGATCCTATTTTTAAAATTTGAGAAAACTCAAATATGAAAATAACGAAATCCCCAACTCTCTCTGTGGGTCCTTGAGTTGTGTAGAATTTCTACGATCGAGCCAGAAATGCAACAAAAATATGATATGCAATGATGCTCTATGTATAACATTCCAAATTAAAAATTTGGGATGTTACACTGACAATCTTTCATGTAACGATAATCAAATTTTTCTGTTGAAAACTCAAGCTCTGACTCATTGCACTGGGTTTCTCCACTAAATGCAGGTCCTTTGGGTTTCAAACAGTGAGTTAAAACATAACCGTTTCCTGACAGATTCCTACTCATCGCAGAAGTTTCTGAATCATCTTAACCAGTTCCATTGTCGTAAGTATCGGATCCGTACCGAATATTTGATTGTCTCCTGTCGCAACCAGCATAAAGGGTTTGGCCTGTAAGATAATATCTGCAGACGTGACTGACAGTGATTCTGACGGGAAAATTTTTGTTCACGCCAGGCTATCCAGGAGGATTCATATAAGTGAGGACTCAGGCTTCCAGAATGTTATTCCTCATGCCGATTACTCATGCTGTAGGCATATCCGTGTGGATCAATACTGACTTAGACTGTCCGGGGAATCTGCACCATGGGGGTCGTGCAACAATTTTCATACCTGCCTCACTGGTCTTGCTCCTTCATTATTGTTTTCTTGGTCTGGATCCTTGGCTGAAAGAGTTGGGCCATATTGCTTCTTCGTATGACCATAGGTACTGTCGGTGCAATTTTTCGGCAATTGTAGCTTATCCTCATTTTTCTTGACAGGGTAACCTATTAAATGACAGGTTCAACACCTCTCTGATCGTTCAGAAATCCGAAACCCTTGCAAGAGATCGGCAAATAAATCAGTAGCCACCAGAACGGTCTTCGTAACTCAGATCTGGGACATTACTGAAATAACTCAACCACGGCTCAGGACGGCCGGAAAGCAGCTCAGAGCATGAGACCGGGTCGATAAGAAGAAGGTGGCAGCTCCCTAAAATAGCCAAAAAGCAGCTATAGGGCTACTGTCACAAAAAGAAACCCAACAGCTGTACGAGACGGCCGAAAAGCAGCTCAGACTCGTGACAGTTGTTGAAGAGAGAACAAAAATAGGCATCCACCCCGGATAGTTAGAAACAGCTCAGATCACAGGCGTGGTGCCGTCATTGGAGAAAAAGTGGAAAAGGGCTCATCAGGATCATTTTCCAGGTTCACGGGTACTTGTACTGAGCTCATTGATGTCATCAATCCTCATAATCCTTTGTCACACTACGGTGTATACTGGCTTTCTTCTATTAACCATCCTCACACGGTTGTCAGATCCTCATCTGAGTGACTTGTAAGATCTTGGTGGTATGCTCACCGATATATATATATATATATATATATATATATATATATATATATATATATATATATATATATATATATATATATATATATATATATATATATATATATATATATATGAGGACCTGATTCCGAGATAGACGTGTATTCTGACTGATTCTTGATTCTGGCCAAAATATTGCGGATCTGGTTCTTGGGATTCACTGCCATATGCTGTCAATTCACAACGTACTACCTTGTGCCAATGTCTTACTGAGGAATATTTGCTGGCTTGTGCTCGAAACTTTCATCGGGCAGCTTGCTTATGCTGGAAGCTTTTGCGGTTGCTTACTAAAGAAGGCAGAGTACCTTGCACTAGATTTCATCCATGTATCATACGGAGGAAGATAGATGAATCTTGCCTTGGAAGCCTCTCATGTATCTTGCGAGGGAAAATTGGGTTGCTTACACCAGAAGCTTCTTATTGTGATATGCGGACCGACTTCCACATATACTACCATCTTAATATTTCTGATGTTGATTTCTTGTATGAAACAGGGTTTTACTAGACTATCCTCCTTTCTGAGTATATGCCATATTTTTGCTTACTTCCAGGTACATCGAGTTCCAAAATCATCCTCAACGAAAAATTAAACTTGTATCTGAGCCATACCTTTGATAATATTATGTCAACCTTGCACACAATTTATCTTCTTGTTGTTTTAATCATTTTGTTGTGATGAGTGCACGCTAATGCAAACTTGATACTGGCCGTCCATCCAGGATTTCTTTTGCATCCAGACAAGATATTCCCAATTTTCACTGCAGTCAGCTGATAATTCCATTTTGTTTAGCTGAATTTCCAAATATATGCATTTCTTGCTGACTCTTCAGGTCCGGTGTCGGTTGATGAGCAACTTTAATAGGGGAAAACTTTGTAACACCGAGGGCCCAAAGAAAGGAACAAAAGAAACGACTAAAACAAAAGCACACAAGCATTCCACTAATATAATTAATCAAGCAATCATCACATATTACTGCTACTCACACAATAATATGCATGTACACCTAAGCACACAAATCTCGCGGAAACTCTGGTATTACGATCTAGCATGCTGTGACGATGTGCACGAGGACAAATAAATGTGTGGAAGAATTGGTGTAAACAGCGCTACACCAAGTGCCTGCTTAGCCAGATAGCAACCTGGACTAGCTCGGAGGCGAGGACGTACTTGGTAACCATGCAGTGGGACACGAAGGTCGCAACCACATTATTATTAAGCGGACGGAGAAAGATCTGTACTCGTCCAAGAAATAGGATTGCGGGGAAAAACCGAGGCTGCTGACATTGCCCTTTCTTGATAACTAAGATCATTAAGGGTTGCCAACACGACAAAATAAAAGAACGATTCGGGATAGACGCATGTCCATCACCGAAATGATAGGCCGGACTGAAGGAAAGACATCGGTGCGATACCTGAGCACCATTTTTGCAAACAATGTCGGGATCACTTGGCATCACTCTGCTGGGACAGAAATGACACCAAACACTGAAAGAAAAAGGGAACTGGAGAAATGCAAAGGTTGAGCTGTAGTGGATCCGAACCGATGCCAGCTACACTCACCAGATAAACTGTTAGTATAAATACTAAGGCTATATGCATGCTATGCGACAAACAAATGCAGCAATCAAGTGCAATAAACCAACTGGGGTCTATACTACCGCTTTCTAATGTTCGCGCGGTCTAGGGCGTCCTACAGCCAGACCTGCTCTGATACCAAGCCTGTGGCACCCCGGCTCAGAGAAAACCGGAACGCCCCGTATTCCAGCCCAGCGATCAAGGAGAAGTCTTCTGGAATACGGCACTGCTTAGCATAGAACAAACCAGCCTTCTATTATTACACGAATATGAATACAAGGTCTCCGATATTACAACGAATAACATCGGTACGGCGACACTACGCCATCCTCAGTTGCTCTATGCAAGCAACACATCAACTGAAGCAGCGGAATAACTCTAGCAGCGGAACAACGGCGACGGTGGTGAACTCCACTCCGCAGGGACTCCGGCTGGAATGCTTATCCTAGCTCGCATGAACGGAAACCACGACAAGCAAGTAGTCAAATCCGGAATGACCTGCGAACTGGCATGACACGCCAGGTCAGTACATTGAATGTACTTGCAAGCTCACAAATAACTAGAAGCATTCAAGACAGACAATAGCATGGCAATTATAGGTTAAACATGAATTAACATGAGATCATCAGAACAACATGGCATGACCAAGATAAACATGATACAGCTATCTCAACATGAACATATTAATCCAACAATACTAGCATGCAACATGATGACACCATATGTACCACTTATTCGGCTCGGTCACCTCGTAACCAACACATGCATCACTTACCAACCTCAGACATCACACGATCATCTCGGGATCAAATCAAGCTTGGTATAAACAATACCGTAGCGATCAGTAAATGAACACAAGGAGCTTGATCTTTACCCACGATTCTCGTACAACATCACGAATATACAATAACTCGGTATCTTCGATACCACTGTGATCCTTACGGCGATCACCACCCGACCAACACTTGGTCCCAAACCGTGATCCTTACGGCAATCACAACCCGACCACTAAATGGCCCGTGATCCTTACGGCGATCACAACCCGACCACTAAATGGCCCGTGATCCTTACGGCGATCACAACCAACTTATCTCACTGTTATTAAGCACATTATTTTTATTACTGCTGACTCATGGTGTGACCTTCTCTCGACTGGCCCTTATTCATGGTAGCTGCTATCGATAGATTAATATACACTCTGCAAGTTAGTACATCAGTACCCACACTACGGAACCCATGGCCTCGCACTCCCATTCGGTGGACCAATGGCGCTCCGACAAAACCGATCTATTGCCATGACTATCTCCGGCCCTTCCGACTCGAGACCTCACCGGCTAGTCTCGGTGGCCCGTGTCTACCTCCGGACACCTCGACCACCGTCGTGGCCACGATCCACACCGATCCGTACCAAAATTAACTTAACAACGGGCTCGAAAGGTTATGATCCGCCTACGATCGGGTAGCACGCTACCATAACCTTCCCTAAATTGAGGTACCGACCGAGGTCCGGCTAATAGACCCGCTTAGGACCGTCCCATACCGGTAAGCGTGGTTGCACTGGTCAGCATCGATTCAGCGGCACCATGACTCAGCCAACAGGTGTTCAAGTTCAATTTAATCAGGTTAAACTTGAATGCAAATATGCTGAGCCATGATAAAATAACAGGATGCCAACTATAATACATGAACATGATATCAACATCAGCATGAGAGCATCACATAACTTTCCACCATATCAACAGTAAATCATATCCACTGAGCATCACATACCGACTAGCATGACCATCTCCAACATCAACATGTACTACTAACCAGCATAAACATATGAAAAGTAATACTAGCAGGTATAACATGATCATAGAGTACAAAACAACATAGCACAAAAATGAACATGCAAATCTAAACATCACCGAAACAACGATAACCATATTTTCAAAAAGCAAACATTTATTAAATATTCAAGTTGAAAACCAAGGCTACTGCATGACTATCATGCAAGTGGGTATTGTGGCTTGCCTGGGGATGAAGAAGGCACCGGGGAGAAGTGCGGTGAAGCCACGGAAAGATTCGCCAGAAAACGTTCTCTCTTGGTGGGGGCTGAATAAGGGCAAGGGCATAAAGGTCATTTTCACAGTGTCAAACCATAGTGAAAGCATGACCAACAGGACGGGCTCGACGAAACGAAGAAGTGGGCGTTGGATTCACCTCATTTGGAGTTACGGATAAAAGGTTATGGACGTTTTTCTGCCATAGACCCATCTATAATGAAAATCTTTTCAACCAGGGGCCTGGACAGAAAAAATGAAAACGTAATCTGGGAAATACGCATTCACCTTATCCATTGGAACAGTGGCGGGGCTGACGCGTGCGGGTCCCTCGGGTGGGGCCCGACACTTTTCCACTTGGGCTGGGCTGGTCAACGGCCGAGGTCGGCAGTGGGGCCGAGAGGTCACGGACCCACCGGCGGGGCCAGCCGGCATCGCCGTCTTCTTCCTAGCCCCGCCCGACCGGGCGGAGGAGGGGCAGAGGGAGGAGCGGCGAGGGGCCGCCAGCTCCGCCATCTCCGCCAAGGCGAGGCCACCGGCGGGCGCGCCCGGCGCGACGCTTTTATCCTGCATCAGGGAGGCTGTCAAGACACCGGATATCACTTCGATGGTCGAGGCAGCGACAACAGTGACGACTCGCTCTCATCCGACAAGCGAGAAGAGGCGGAAGGATTCAAAGTCCTTGTGGATCTGCGCGCGCCCACTCGAGTGAAGACGAAGCCCAGATGGCATGCCGGCCCGGATTGGTTGTAGTTTAAATACCCCTTGTAACGTTCAAGTGATTTGGCTTTGGACGGACGACGGCTTCGGCCGATTGTAATAGCTAGAGCAGTGAGGGAGGTTGGGAGGATAAACACGCTGCTAAATTTCCCCAATTCGCCATGAACCCTAGCTTCCACGCGTAGATCGACTACGACCCTTACACTTGGTATCAGATTCAGTGGTCCTGGTGCTTCCCCAACACCATCATGATACGCGGTGGCGGGATCGGCGGCGAGCGGCGGCGATGGAAAAGCTGTCGGAGGATGGGTGTGGGGTCTACGAGCTTCTTCGGGCGGATCTCGCGGTCGAACCTCGACGGCTTGCTCTTGTCGCACGTGGACGGGTCCGCGAGGAGTTGCTGATGGAGATAGAGCAGATCCGGGGCGAACCGTTGAAGGGGAGTACTCCTCCGCAGGAAGATCCGTCTCCGTCGCGTGTGGCTGGGAATGGTCGCGGCGGTGGCCCGACTGATTCCCTCGGCTTCGACAACGATCACCGGGGGAAGGCAGATAATACTTATGTCCCTCCTCCGGTCAGAGGTGCGCGCGAGTCCAATTTTTCATTCCGTCCTTCTCTGGGCCGCGAGTCGAGTTCCTATGATGCTGCTGATTCGTTTGCGTTTGGTGCTCGCTTGGAATTGTCGCGATTTGATGGCGCCAATCCGCGTCTGTGGCAAACGCGGTGTGAAGATCAGTTTAGGCTGTGGTGTACTCCGGCTCATCGATGGATTTCTCTGGCAACGACTCAATTTGAGGGTGCTGCTGCTTATTGGTTGGAATCGATGCAACGTCGACAGCCGCAGGCAAGTTTGTCTGAATTCTGTCAGAGTCTGCAGAACTGCTTTGGGCGTAATCAACATCAGACATTGATTCGTCGCTTGTTTCAATAGCTCAAACCTCATCAAGAGCAGATTATGTGGAGCGTTTTGCTGATTTGTATTATCAGTTGTCTGCGTATGAAGAGGCGCCCAATTCTCTGCATTATACAACTAGGTTCCTGGATGGCCTTAAACCTGGTGTCCGTGTTGCTGTAGCTCTGCAGAAGCCACGTGATTTGGATGCTGCATATGATTTAGCTTTGTTGCATGTGGAGTTAGGTGAGGGACTTACTCCACTTAACCATGTTCCTGCTGCTAGATCAGGGTCTATGCCATTACCACTGCCACCGTATAAACATCGCAATTCTGATGATAAAAGAAGTGTTGAAGTTCAGAAAACAAGTCCGTCTGAAGATAAATGGTCTTCTTTAAGGAATTATCGCAAGTCCAAGGGTCTGTGCTTTGTTTGTGGGGAGAAATGGTCTAAGGATCATATGTGCAAGTCGTCAGTCCAGTTGCATATAGTGCAGGAGCTTATTGATCATATTCAATCAGAAGACACATCCACCACTGACAGTAGTCCTCAAGACCAGATGTCTGTTTGTAGTATGCATTTGTCTGCTGCTGCTGTAGGGAAACAGTCTAGTGCACCCACATTGTAGTTGTTGATTGAGTTGCAAGGCATGGAACTTATCTTCCTTGTTGATTCAGGCAGTACACATTCTTTTATTGATAGCAGTTTGCAGGACATGCTGACAAATATTCAGACACATGAACCTATGACAGTCTCTGTAGCTGGTGGAGGTACTTTGCAATGCAGCTCTGTTTTAAAGTCTTGCTCCTGGAGCTGTGATCAAGTAGAATTTGCTACCAGTTTTCGACTGCTTCCTCTAGCCAGTTATGATGGAATTATAGGGCTGGATTGGCTTGCTCAGCACAGTCCTATGCAGGTTGATTGGGTTCAGAAGTGGATGTCCTTTTACTACCAAGGAGATACAGTTACATTGCAAGGGCTGTTGCCTGAAGATGTAGCAGTTACAGTGTTTTCTGTTTTCCTGATCAAACCTGTGGAGCAGAAATTGGTTCAGCCAGAGTTGAAAGTGTTGCTGGATAAGCATGCTTTGGTGTTTGAAAATCCAACTACATTACCTCCTAGAAGACTTAAGGATCACACCATTCCCTTGATTCCTGGGGCCAGGCCAGTATCTGTTAGACCCTATAGGATTGCTCCACATCTGAAGGATGAATTGGAAAGACAGATTAAAGAGCTGCTGGACTCAGGAATGATTAGGCATAGTAACAGTGCTTTCTCTTCTCCTATGTTGTTAGTTAAGAAGAAGGAAGAAGGGACTTGGAGAATGGTAGTTGATTATGGACAACTCAATGCTATCACAGAAAAGGGGAAATATCCAGTGCCTGTCATAGATGAACTTCTGGATGAACTTGCAGGAGCGTGTTGGTTTTCTGAGCTGGATTTGAAAGCTGGTTATTATCAGATAAGGTTAGCACCAGGAGAGGAATACAAAACTGCATTCCAAACTCATAATGGTCATTATGAATTTAATGTGATGGGCATGGGACTGACAGGAGCACCTAGCACATTTCAAGGGCAGATGAATTTTGATCTTTCTCCTGTTTTGAGGAAGTTTGCTTTGGTTTTTTTGATGATATTCTGATATTCAGTAAGACCTTGGAAGAGCACTGGGGACATTTGGATGAGGTACTGTCTATTTTGCATAAGGAACAGTGGAAAGTTAAAATGTCTAAATGTGATTTTGCTCAGCCCAAGATAGCATATTTGGGGCATGTTATTTCTGCAGAAGGGGTTTCTACTGACCATGATAAGATAGTGGCTGTTAAGCAATGGCCTACTCCAAAGAATGTGAAGGAAGTGAGGGGTTTCCTTGGGTTGAGTGGTTACTATAGAAAATTTATTAAACATTATGGAATTATTGCAAGGCCTTTGACTGATCTGCTTAAGAAAGGGGTCCCTTTTGTATGGACCAACATTACAGAGGAGGCTTTTGTTACACTTAAGAATGCCCTAGTGTCTGCTCCTGTACTGGCCTTACCATATTTTAGTAAGCCATTCATGATTGAGACTGATGCTTGTGACTATGGTATTGGTGCAGTGTTGATGCAACAAGGACACCCACTAGCATTTGTCAGTAAAACTCTGGGACCCAAAAATAGAGCTCTGTCAGTGTATGAAAAAGAGTACTTGGCTATGTTGTTGGCAGTGGATAAGTGGAGGCCTTATTTGCAAGTTCAACAGTTCACTATTAAAACTGATCAGAGAAGTTTGGCTCATTTGCAAGACCAGAGATTGCATACAGTTTGGCAGCAGAAGTGTCTTACTAAAATCCTTGGATTGCATTATCAAATTCAGTACAAACAAGGTGTAGCAAATAGTGCAGCTGATGCTTTATCTAGAAGACCTCCTGATGATTCTCAGTTGTTTGCCATTTCCAGTAACCAACCCACTTGGTTAGCTGAGATTGTTGACAGTTATAAACAGGATGAGAGGGCCATGGCAATTATGCAACAGTTGGCTGTGCAACCAGCTTCTAAACCACCTTACAGTTTGGTTAATGGTCTTTTGAGATATAAGCAGAGTATTTGGGTTGGCCCTGTTCCTGAATTACATCACAATATTTTCTCTGCTTTCCATGATAGTCCCTTGGGAGGTCATTCAGGGTTTCCAGTGACATATAAGAGGATTCATGCTCTGTTTACCTGGAATGGAATGAAGAAGTTTATTTTGCAACAGGTGCAATCTTGTTTGATATGTCAGAAAGCTAAACCTGAAAGAGTACCTTATCCTGGTTTGTTATCTCCCTTGCCAATTCCACATCAAGCCTGGGATACTGTATCTATGGACTTCATTAATGGTCTTCCCCAATCATTTCAGTACAACTGTATTTTAGTGGTGATTGACAAGTTTTCTAAATATGGTCATTTCATTCCACTCAAACACCCTTTCAATGCTCAGAAGGTGGCTGAAGTGTTCTTGGATAATGTGTATAAATTACATGGTATGCCTAGTGTGATCATATCTGACAGAGATCCACTGTTTACTAGTCATTTTTGGAAACTGTTGGTTGCAAGAATAGGGACTCAATTGAATATGAGTACAACAAATCATCCTGAAACAGATGGGCAGAATGAGAGAGTGAATCAGCAAGTGGAGTGTTATTTAAGATGCTTTATTAGTGCTCAACCACACAAATGGAGTAAATGGTTGCCATTGTGTGAATTCTGGTACAACTCCAATTGGCATTCTGCATTAGGGAAGTCTCCTTTTGAAATGTTGTATGGATATACTCCCAGATATTTTGGCATCTCTGCAACTGACATAGTTGCTCCATTTGAAATGCAAGACTGGTTGCAATCTCGTCAAGCAGTCACAGAAATAGCTCGACAACACTTGTCATGAGCACAACAACAAGATGAAACATCAGGCTGACAAGAAGAGAACTGAACGAGTTTTTGCAGTTGGGGATAGTGTTTTTCTCAAGTTGCAACCTTATGCTCAGTTATCATTGTATTCCAGAGCAAATCAGAAACTGGCCTTCAAGTATTATGGGCCCTTTCCAGTTCTGGAGCGCATTGGAGATCGAGCTTATAGGTTGGGCCTTCCTAATAACAGTAGGCTACATCCTGTTTTTCATGTTTCCCAGCTCAAGAAGTTTTTGCCTCGAGAGACCATTCCCAGTCAAACATTACCTACAGTCAGGGCAGCTATACAAGTTCCTCTCAGTATACTACAGAAACGAGTACGCTCTCAAGGTAACAAGACTATTGCCCAGGGTCTGGTTCATTGGTCTGAGTCTTCTCCTGCAGATGCTACTTGGGAGGATTTGGAGCATTTGAAGCAGCAATTTCCCCGTGCTCCGGCTTGGGGCCAAGCCGGCTCTCAAGGAGGGAGGAATGTCAGCACATCGGATATCGCTTCAGATGGTCAGGCGGCAGCCACAACAGATTTACTCTGCTCCTCATCCGACAAGCGAGAAGAGGCGGAAGGATTCAAAAGTCCTCGTGATCTGCGGGCGCGCCCACTCGAGTGAAGACGAAGCCCAGATGGCACGCCGGCCCGGATTGGCTGTAGTTTAAATACCCCTTGTAACGTTCAAGTGATTTGGCTTTGGACGGACGGCGGCTTCGGCAGATTGTAATAGCTAGAGCAGTGAGGGAGGTTGGGAGGATAAACACGCTGCTAAATTTCCCCAATTCGCCATGAACCCTAGCTTCCATGCGTAGATCGACTACGACCCTTACAGAGGCGCGGGGAGGCTAGGAACGGCGAAGGGAGGTGGCGGAAGGAGGTGACAGAGGCGGCTCGGCGGAGGTGGATTCCGGCGATGAGGGCAACTCCGGCGAGGCTGAGGGCGTGGGGAGGTTCGCCGGGACATGGGGGAGGCGGTGGTGGAGACGGGAGAGAGGAAGGAGCTCCGGATGGGCTCGGTCGAGGTGGTGGCCGAGAACAACGGCGACGGCCAAGCCCCGGGAGGCGCGGCCAGAGGGACTCCAGCGACGAAATGGTGGGTTGGGGAGACTCGCAGAGACGAGGGGAAGCTCGTGGACAGATCAGGAGGAGAGGAGAGGGGCTAGGCACACCGGAACCAAGGAGGAACCTCGGCGGCCGAGGCGAACTCCGGCGGAAAGAAGAGGGGTCCGAGGACTCCGATGGGCTAGGAGGGACGAGGAGGGGCTTGGGAGCTGCGGAGGACTTCGGGGGTCGTTATATAGGCCGAGGGGATGCTTCTGGAGCTCACGGGCGAGTTCCCGACCAAGCTTTAATGGCGGACAGAGGCGGGGCATGGCACGGGCATGGCTTTTGCGTCACATTTAAGGCAAACTACGATGAACCATGGCGTTTATGATGCAGGGAGACGCCGGGCATCACGGGGGAGCTCATGGACAAGGTTTGAGGTCGGGACAAGGAGGGAGACGATGGGCACAGGGCCGGGAAGAAGCCTGAGCGCGCAATATGCATGACGCAAGCGTGATCACCACGGGCTCTGGTGCAAACGGCGTGTTCTGGCCGGGCCGACCATGTCTAGTGGAATGACCCTAGTGCCCTTAGTCCAACTAAAGAAATAAATCAGTCCAGGGGCAAAGAATAGATTTGCACTTAGCTCCAAAAGTAAATCAGTATGAAGGTGTTTGTAACTTACGGTGGTTAAACCAGCTAGGTAAATTAGTAACTAGCTTGTCCGGGAGGTTTAACTATCGAAGGACATTCATCCTGGAGGTTTTGAGGGTAAAAGGATCAAGTTTTACTGCAGTTGCTTCACAACTGCATACTTGGTCCAGAAATGAAGATCAGCAAGATGCACTCACCTGGAGTGTCAACTTGAGCTAAAATTGGGCAAATCTTAGTCATTTGGTCATATGATGATTTTGTAAAAAGATCATGCCAAATGGACAAACCAAAATAGCACTTGCTTCACAAACATCTCTGCTGACCAGAAACTTGGAATAATTATGGTGGTCAAATGGCTCAATTAAATGATGCCAAAATGGGTGGAGAGATGTTTTATGGGTATAAGAATGATGTGGTAATTTATCAGGGGTTTTGAAGCAATATAAAATATACTTGCTTCACAACCTGAAAATATTGCCAGAAACAAAGATTTGCTCATGTGCTCACATATATGATTGGATTGGGCTGCAAATGGGTGGAAGGGATTAATATGAGCACATTAAGGAGTGTGCAAAAGTTAAACTCATTTGGATACTCCTAGCTAGTACTTCCTTCACAAAGTCTTCTGTCTGACAGAAATTTGAAATTCACTGAGGAAGATTGGCTAGGTAAATAAATTTGAACTTGTGCATGGGGCAATTATTTGGACATATAAACATGACAAAAAAGGTTGGGAGTCAATAGGAGAAATATAAATGACACTTCCTTCACAAAGTGCCATTCAGGGCAGAATAGGAAATGAATTATTGGAGGATTATTTTTGAGCATGGCAATGAAAAGTTTTGCCATATTTTATCAAGATATGACCCAAAAAAATTATGAGAATTATTTGGGAATTTTAGGAGTGATGAAAATATAGGTTGCTTCACAACCTAGGGCAATTTTGAGTTATTCCTTTAATAGAAAAGGAATATTCCCAATAAAAAGAATATTGGGATTTGGGATAGGATGGAAATGACAGGGTCTAGGGAAAGATTTGGGAATGACAAGCCACTCTGGAAACAAAGAAGAGGGCATCTTCTTCAGTTTCCAGCCCACAAAGCCACGGAAAAAGAAAACTCAGGCAAAAACCTCGGAAAAAACAAAAGAAAAAGAAAGGGCAAAAAATCAGGCTGTCACCCAAATCGAATAGTATTGCGCCGCCTGCTGCATGCCTAGCTGAACACGCCTCCTCGTCTCCATCAAACCCCTCCGTTAAACCCGCATGCAAACCGAGAAACCTACTCCGGCCCGCGGGAGGAAATTTGTCGGTTGCCGTTGGAGAATAATAGAGTCACATCCAATCCATTTGAGTTAATTGCGTGTATGATTATCCCTCTATAAAAAGTTAATTGCATCCTTAATCTTGTATTCTAAGTAATCTGTGGGTTCTAATGTCAGTACAGTGTACATTACTTGCAGGCTGGCTACAGATTCATACAGAAAGTTAGAAAGAAACGAATCCATCCTTAATCTTCTATTCTAAGTACTCTATGGGTTCCACTCCCAGTACAGTAGTGATAGAAGTATATATTTAAAAAATATAAAAATCTATAGTTTAGGATAGAATTTGAACTCAGGACATCGCGCTGCAAGCATCCGGCCCGGACCAACACCAGGTGTTCGTTGCGGATGATGCAGGAGATAAACCTTTATAGCAATGATCCCATCCGTTGCGACGGATCCAAAGTAGAATAATACATATTCACAAATTTGAAAGAAAACAGTTTAGTTTTGATATACATATCACTAAAAATATCTTATCCATGTCTGCCAGCGAACGTTTGCTGGGGATTGGAGTTAGCACCGATGGTGGTTCGTAGTCATTCCACACTCGAGCATTGAAGTTTCTAACTACTATTAGATTAGAATATACTAATCCTTCGGTGCTAGTAGTATAGCAGAGTCCTGCTCCACTACTACTCTAGTCAAGCAAGTTAGGGCATAGTAGTAGGTACTGTAGGGAGTACCAGTACTGTGATCACTCAAGCAAGTTGTCTGGCATCGATATGACCCTACACTGCTAGTACGTGTCTCGTAAGTCAAGCGACATGCTGTAGTCATCATCACTTGTCCACTTCCCGCAGCACATATTCGCTTTTCCATCCTTGTCCGCACATAACCGTCCAATCTTCCATCCCCGCCAAGGCGCCTCCCCCCTTCCGAAACCCAAGCACTAACAATGGCAGAACCGAGCAGCGTCCACCGAAAGAGTGGCTGGAATTCGCTCCCCACAGAGGTAATCAAGCTCATTGTTTCGCGTGTGGACAATCTCAGTACCATGCCTCTCACCGCGTGCTTGTCGAGGCTGTATCGTTTACTCAAAGCCCTCAGGCCGGAGCTTTTTAAGCCAGCTCCTTGCTTGCTGATGCCGCCTGATCTTCGGAAATAGCGTGTCACGCAGCATAACGATCGTAGGGTGGCGAGCATCAACCCTCTTGACTGCGATCCGATCCCCGTCACCCTCAACTACATTAACGGTATGTACTGGGTCGACATGAACACGTCTTGGATGGTGCTCGTCGACGGTGGTAGCAGTTGGATGCTCGTGGAGGTCTACACCCGTCGATTTATCCCCCTTCCTTTGATTAACACTGCACTGCTTTGGCACCACGGCCCAGAATACTCAGAATCTTACAATAGCCAACATGATACCAAGTTTGATTTGCTCAAGGTTGTAATATGCCAAGTGCCCACAAGATCTGTGAATTATAAAGACTTCAGGCTAATTGCATTCTTCAACCGCGGTCTCGCCTATCTGACAGGTCACTGCGGTAAGTGGATAAATCTGCACGTCCATCGCAGGATCATACATCCTCCATGTTTCTCTAATGCCATTGAACACAAGGGCTTCATTTACGCTGTCGACTCCTTATATGTCTGGACATATTGCTGGCCTACTCCAGTCATCGCTACAAACGGCTGTTACAGCAGTATGTTACTTTCATATGATATCATGATGGCTTGCTTATATTACTGTCAACATTTACTTGAAAAACATTCATGCTCATAACATGCTGTTCTTAAGATTGACTACATAAACAACCCTTTTTTATTTGACTCCAACTTGATATGATGTTGTAGGCCGCCTGGTGTCCCTACTCTTCCTAATCCCAGAACCTTTCAAAGAAAAGCGGCATGGCAGTTGCAGGTGGTTCCTGTCTCGATCAAACGACGGTGAACGATTGATGATTGTTCGCACGTACCGGACTTGTTGTTTTGCGGATACTATCACAGTCACTGCAAGGTCTTTGAGCGGGATCCCAGCTTCTCTGGGCCTTCAGGAATTTTTGTCTAGAGGCTGGTAAGTAGCCTTGGTACACTCTCTTTGTTTCTCGGACTGAATTATCTAATTAACCAGGAGATAACCGACGACAAGGATCATGATGGCAGCACGGTTTCGTTCATCAGGCAAAACTGTGTGTACACAGTGTACCATGCGTCTCTGCATGCACCATACCCTGATATGTGCCGCCATGTTCTGCAGCCCAAAGTAGGAGAGAGGTAGCAAGTATCATACTTCGACCTGCTGGCTGGAGTTTCCCCCGTCAGGCACCTATCTGGTTCAAGCCGTCAGCCAATCTCCACATCTTAATAAATAGTAACGTCTAACTGAGCCAGTTAGTTAGATGCGTACACTTGGTGTAGTAGGATCTTTATTTAGTTTGATGCATACGCTCGTTCTTTTTTGGTAGCCCTTTTGTAATGATGGTTGATGTTTGGTTTGGAAGAGAGAGCTGCGTCTTTAATCTTCTGGCCTGCTTACTGATTCTGTTGCACCCCCAGCCCTGGTTGATGCTGCTGCTGTTTTCAATGTACAATCAGTAGTATATTTTGTCTGTTGGTTGAATAAATGTGTTGTTAGAATGACAAAGATAATGTTTTGGAAGTCCGATCCTTTAGTGCCTGGTACCGTACGTAGCGCACACTATTTTTCGTAGGAACACATTTTCCACTTGTTGATAACATGCAACACACTGATGAAGGCCCAATAGAGGAGCCCATAATTAACTGGAAGGGAGGCTATCACATGAATCCGACCCAGGTACATGCTCATGGTCCCCTAAACAAAAATAAGTAAGTAAATAAATAAAGCTAAATGCTCATGCTCCAGGTCTTTAAATTCACGATTTAACAGGAGGATATTATTTCCTATGATAGCGTCTTTACATTTGGTCGATATAACTCATAGGCAAAGATAGCGACCAGTCTTCTTTCTCCCACCATTTTCTTCCTGCAAACAAGCGGACCCATGCAAATCATAGTCAATGTCGTAAATAGTTCCGGTCCATTTTTATTTTTCAATAAGAATGTCCAACCCAGCCCAGCACATTGGCGACATCACTTTATCCTCCGCCTTGGTGCACTCGCCGCGGCGCCGCCGTCCAGCCCTGTCAACATAGTGAATCGAGAGAGGACTATAGATGTGAGTATGACAGTACGTACCCACCAGGTCCACTCCCGAACACAAGCAAAGCACCTCTTTTACTACTCAGATGCACCCCTCGTTTTTTTACTCTAATCCACCCTGCTGATATCTGGGACCCACATCATTTTCAACGTATAGTCAATTAACGACAGAATTGCAAAATTGTTTTTGAGGATTTGTTCAGAGGAGCAGGCTATAAACTGGGTTGTGCGGTCTCTGTGGCCCGTCTAACAACATGACCAGCCTAGCAGTTTTTTCTTTGGGGAAATAGGTATGCCACTATTTATTTTTGAAGAACACCCAAGCTAGGCCTATTTGTTTTCTCCGACTTACTGGGCTGCAAATATTTCAAGACGAGGAGGGATGCATTCTGGCCTGGCCAAAGAGTTTGGTCAGTATCTGTTAAAAGTAAATGGGAAAATTAGTTTCTTTTTTTGTTTTTGTTCTTCACTCATATTTTATATTTCATTGGATTTTAACATGACATAGTAGTAATTTATTTTTAATTTTTTTTAGTATGGCTAATAATTTTTGGATTAAGAATATTTTATTCCCCAGCAAAAAAATGCAATTTTCAAAATTTTGCACATTTTTAGTTCAATTTTTTAACCATGATACTGACCAGAAAATGGGCAGCAATTCTAAAAATGGAAAACGGGATGCAATAAATTCCATATGAATAAGAAAATGAGTAAAAATTATAAAAATAATAGCGAATAGGCTTTACATGCCACAAATTTCGAGGCTGACTTGTTTACGCAAGGCTTTGTCAGTCAACACATGATTCTAGCAGCAGCGGCTGTTGGATGTCCATCCAACGACCGACGTGCTTCTTCAATCTCTGCTCTTCCTGCTCCAAATTAAACCAGCGCCAAGGAGAGTGCTGCTCCTCCTCTTGTGACCCGCTGTCATGCCGCGCAGGCTTCACCGGCCACCCTACTCCCTCCGCTGGCCTGGCCGCACGCAATCAACTGCCTCCTTATTACGCGAAAAAAAAATGATTCCTCCCACTGACAACTGGGGCACACCGGTTCGTAGGCTGACCTGTGGGCCTACTAAGTTGACGCGTACGCAGGGCTTCATCAAATTAGTCAACAAACAATTCTAGCAGCAGTGACCGTTGGATTTGAATCAAACGGTCCTGTTGTTTCTTCAATCGCTGCTCTTTTTGCACCAACCGCCCAAACCAGCGCCGGCGAGACCGCTTGCTCCTACCTCCAGTGGCCGGCTGTGCTGCCGTTGAGGCCTCACCTCCCCCTACTACTCTCATCGCTGGCCAGGCCCTGCAGCGGCGGCAGGCCCACACCACAGCCGAACCAGTGAACCCTCGTACTCCTCTCCGCATGGAAATCCACTGCCGCGTCTTCCCCAGCTCCGCGTCGTCCCCTTCCTAGGCCTCGCCATCATCCACCGCACTGGTGCTCTCGGCGTGCCGTGGTCAACGAACGACATCTATCGGACGTGGACTTTACACGGAGAGGCTGACAGCTGGGTCCACGGCCGCACACAAGGAAATGCCTCCTTATTACGCGCAAAATAATGATTCCTCCACCTGACATCTGGGACCCACCAGAAGGGCCTCTATATTTTGTGAAAAAAATGTTCCCCCCCGCTGACAGGTCGGACCCACCAGCTATATCTTCGCACGCAAGGAAGTGCCTCCTTATTACGCACAAAAAAAATGAATACTCCCCCTGCTAGCTGGGACCCAGCTTAGTGGGAGGCTGACATGTGGGCCTACTAAGTTGACAGGGACGGAGGGCTTTGTCAACTTAGTCAATATGAACAATTCTAGCTCTAGTGACAGTAGGATGTCCATCCAACGGCCGTAGTGCTTCTTCAACCTCTGGTCTTCTTGCTCCAGCCGCCCAAAGCAGCGCCGGTCGTGCCGCCTGTTCCTGCCTCCCATGTCCGGTTGTGCTGCCGCGTAGGCCTCACCGCCCCCTACTACTCCCACCGCTGGCCAGGCACTGTGGAAACGAGTACCGCAGAATGGAGGAAACGGCCTTCTTTTTGACGGGCCATGGTAGAAACAGGATCCTGTTCATCAGGAGGGGTCTGGCGTACCGAAAAATGGTCAAAATGGGGTCCTGTTGATCGGAGGTGTGCGGCGTACCGCAAAACGGAGGAAACGGACTTGCGTTGGAGCGCTACGGTCGAAACGGGGGTCCTGTTCATCGGGAGGGGTGTGGAGTACCGCAAAACGGGACTCCACGGGATACTGTTCATCTCCACCGTCAACCACCTCCAGCCTCCACAGGCTACTGTTCATCCATCGTCGACCTCCTCCAGCCTCCACCTGCGACTGTTCATCCACGGGCTCCTGCTCATCCAGCCTCCACCGCACGCCCTCCACCGCCATCATCCAACTAGCCCTCTCCACGGGGTCCTGTTCAACCACCCCTCCACGGGCTACTATTCATCCAGCCCTCCACCGGCTACTGTTCAACCAGCCCTCCACGAGGTCGTCCTGTTCATCCAGCCCTCCACGGGGTCCTGTTCACCCAGCCCTCCACGGGGTCCTCTTCATCCACCGGCGCGATCTATCGGGGTACTATTCATCTAGCAGCAACGACCTCTACTACCATTGGGTCCTGTTCATCCAACCCCCCCACCGGGAACTGTTCATCCAAACCCCCTCAACAATGCTCACTGTTCATCCAGAGGCAGCATCGATGGGCTTCAGTTAGTAGCATTAGCGAAGGAATCACTCGGGTTCAGTTAACAGCAAGGGATCGATCGATCGCTCGACTTCAGTAATTCGTAGCCTGCAGTGCAATCGCTCGGGTTCAGTTAGAGCCCAACGCCTCGCTCGGGTTCAGTTAGAGCGCAACGCCTCACACACACGCGCGTACGTACGAGAGAAACACGCATCGCTCGGCCCCCGACCACCCACCGTAACCGGGAACTCCCCGATATTTTCCTCGCCCTCACTTCTACCACGGTTTTTTCCGTCATGGACGGCCCAAAGGATGTCATGCAGCTGCGTCTCCGGCCCACCCAGGACAAAAAGCCCATTTTCTGTCATGAATTTTTGTCATAGAAGTAGGAGACCACCACATCTATTATGATACCGGGTTTTGTCACAATTATCATCATAGAAGTTTCATAAGCATGACAGAAAAAAATTCGTTTGGCCCAAAATGTCACGGATGTGTCTTTTTTGTAGTGTAGGGTGCGAAACCACCTCGAAGCTATTCTTTCCGATCGATCTATCCAAGAATTCTTACTAAAATAACACTAAGTTATCCTTCCCGATCCATCTATCAAGAGTTCATACTAAAATAACACCAAGTTATCCTTTCTGGTCGATCTATCAAGAGTTTGTACTAAGATAACACCAAACAATTTCAGATTCATAATACTCAATGCAACACAAAGAACCTCAAAGAGTGCCCCAAGATTTCTACAGGAGAAACAAAGAAAAGAACGTGCATCAACCCCTATGCATAGATTACCCCAATGTCACCTCGGGAATCCGCGATTTGTGTGCCAAAACACATATCAAGTGAATCCATATAATACCCCATTGTCACCACGGGTATTCATATGCAAGACATATATCAAGTGTTCAAAAATCCATAAAATTATTCAATCCAATAAGAATGAAGTCTCAAAGGGAAAACTCAATTCACAACAAGATAGAGAGGGGAAAACGCCATATGATCCAACTATATTAACAAGGGATAATTAGATTTATGCCCCCAGTTGTGTCCCAGTCGTTTGTTTTACCCCTAATTCCCAAAAGTCACCAGTTCTGTCCAAATCACTTTGCTCCTCTTATGCTTTTGCCCTTTGACTGTTTGACCGTCAGTTTGAAAACTTCATAACTAATTCATACTAAGTCAGAAAAATGCAAATAAGATACCAAAATGTTCAGAAAAACATCACCTATATGTCAGTGTCATTTGCATTCATGAAAAAAGTGTTGGAAAGTGCCCATCCATGTTTTAGCTCTTATGCTACCACCATGAATAGTAAAATCTAAAAAAATTCAAAAAAAATACAAAAAGAATTTGGTGGCAAAGAATGACAAATGTTTTAAGAGCCTGCCAAGTTTCATCAGGGCCAAAATAGATTTTTTTGCCACGAGTTCCACGAATGTCGTTCCCTAATGAAACTTGGCAAGCACTTAGAACACTTGTCGTTCTTTGCCACCATATTTTCTTTGATTTTTTTTTGAATTTTTTAGAGTTTACTATTCATGGTGGTATCAAAAGAGCTAAAATTCGGATGTGCACTTTCCAACACTTTTCTCATGAATGCAAATGACACTGACATATAGGTGATATTTTTTTGAACAATTTGGTATCTTATTTGCATTTTTTTGATTTTGTATGAATTAGTTATGAAGTTTTCAAACTGACGGTCAAACAGTCAAAGGGCAAAAGCATAAGAGGATTAAAGTGACTTGGACAGAACCAGTGACTTTTGGGAATTAGGGGTAAAACAGACGAGTGGGACACAACTAGGGGCATAAATCTAATTATCCCTATTAACAAAGCCCGCGATACATCAAGATCATGACATCTCAAGAACACGAGAGAGAGAGAGAGAGAGAGAGAGAGAGAGAGAGAGAGAGAGAGAGAGAGAGAGATTAAACACATAGCTATTGGTACAGATCCTCAGCCTGGAGGGTGGACTACTCCCTCCTCATCATGGTGAACGTCGGGATGATGAAGATGGCCACCGGTGATGATTTCCCCCTCCGGCAGGGTGTCAGAACGGGGTCTGGAATGGCTTTTCGTGGCTACAGAGGATTGCGGTGGCAGAACTTCTGATCTACGGTTATTTCTGATGGTTTCTCTATTTATTGGATTTCCACTGCTACGAGTTGTTCCGTTGCTAGCATAGAAATACCTTAGTAGGCATAGTGTCACTGTGCAGATGTAATCCTTGGTTCTTTAGAACCCTTGTATCCATAATAATTGTAATAGAGAGATGATTCGTTCTATGCCAAGGAGTGTCGTATTCCAGAAGACTTGATCTCTGGGCTGGAATACGGGGTGTTCTGGTCTCTCCGAGCCAAGGTGCCACACAGAAAGACATTCCCTTCATATTTAATGATGAGTATAAAGCCGCCTTCGAGGAGCTCAAACATGCTCTACTTTAATGCTCCTATCATTACGCCTCACAACTGGGACATACCTTTTGAAGTCATATGTGAAACAAATGATAACGCAGTAAGTGCAGTTTTGGTCCAACAAGTAGGTAACAAGTTTAATGTTATTTACTATGCTAGTCATACTCTTACTGATGCTCAAATAAATTATCGCTGGTACAATGAGGTGCTATACAAACGGTTTTTAACCCCTTTCCGCGACGACATTTGGAACCGTCGCCAAGTGAGTGTGGGCAATAGTGGGGTCCTTCCCACACGACCCAGAAACCGTTGGGGATAGAGAGCCTTGATGCATATAGTTGTCCCTATATAACCGTTTCTGATATCTCGAATATCCCAAATGTTTCATCCTTTCTACTCCTTTGTGCTAACATTGCCATCGCAGTCAGAGTTTTGTGGTTTACCTAAAAACAGGCACATTCCAGGGACGGGAGTTTTCCAGGCACGTACCAAACTGGCTCTATGTTTATGATGCCTGGCACATCACAAATAGTTCATGATTGTAAACCGTGTATGATAGGTAGACAATCACTCATATTTAGTTTTCCTGCGCCGTTTGTGATTGCGTCTGACATCACACACGCTTTGCAAACGGCAACTGTGTGCATTGTTACATATGTTTTCTCTCCGCGAACCGTGTCGGATTATGATGTATATCACACACGCTGTGCTTTATAGACCGTGTGCATCGTACTGACTTGCACACCCTAATTTCACCCTAATTTAATTGCTGCTATTTAAAATTGTAGCTAATTTGAACTTGAAAGTTGGCTATAGCTTTATTCATATCCATCAGTTTTAAACAACCAATGTAGTGTTCGATTCACAGGTACATATGTTCAAGAATTATATAAGTACCAAATAAAGAATGATGAACCAAGGTTCTATACTTGTACTATTACAGATGGTAAAGAAAGAGGTGACCGTCATTCTGGTTGCTGAACAAGGTGAAGCGGAATGGCCCTATTGTGCTCTCCTGGATGCAGAAGGCACACACGACTCTAGTCCAACCCGTTGTGATGGCCGACCGCCAATCATGTAGTTTGAGAGGTAATCTTGAGTAATCTGCTTCAGGATCCACTGCAAAGGAAAAAAGATTCAAACATTGTCATCTAGCACAACTCATTACACGCAGTAAAAAGAAGGCTACATAGTTCTTACTTACCATCCTGCAGTTCACTGTTGTCTTACATAAAGTGTAAAAAAATAGTTCGATTGACATCTTTTGGCCCATTTTAATAACAATCTTTATCAGTTTCCTCACTTGAAGCTGGTTCATGAATATCTCATTGCCCCATACGCAGAAAGGGTCGAAGTGTGGATCTTTGGCAATGACATATGTACCTAAAAGCACCAAGTTAATATTAGAAGCTAAACAACAAGTGCAAAATGATGTAGTACAACACTCCCTCCATCCCATTATATAAGATTTTATTACATGTATATCTAGACATCATCATAACATTAAAGTAACACTCTTCCTTGTTGCTATATAGCCTAGGATTGCATATTTAGTCATGCAGTACAATGCATGTTGCCATGTAGCCTCAGATATATTAAATATGGCCCTAGTTAACCTACTGATAAATGGGTCACAGATATATTCAATGAAATGTCCGATTCGATGATTAATCCCTTATCATCCCCCAGGATATATGGTACCAGCAACCGATATCCTGAACAGTGAGTACATATAAGCAATGCGATGAAACTAACCTCGATGGAAAATAGCACTGTTCTCAATATTGTCATGTATGAGTACATATGAAGGCATGTTAAGTACAACAGGCTAAACATCAACCAAATATATCCATGGTAGACGACATAATCTACAAACGTTAGCTTCAGCATGCAGGTTTAAGCACGTTAGTTAAGCAAAACAAGAAGTGGAAATGTGTGTTAACTGCATCAGACATAACATTTAAAAACAAGCAAATTGTCATTCAAACCGGTATTGTGCAGGTCTAAAGTACACTAGTTGTTGTTAAAAAAAAGAAAAGGCATGTTAACTGCAACATCCTTAACAGCAACAAAATATCGTAATTTATAGTGGTATTGTTGAAACTGTTATTGATGAAGTTGAACTGCACGGCAAATAGTTGCACATATAGAGCATCACATTGTGAAGAACTGAAATAAACAAGGCGTAAGGCCATCTCTAGCCAATCCTTTAAAAGTTAATAGACTAAAACCCTTAGTGGATCCCCTAAACTTAACGTTGCGAACTTCAATTTGATCAAGTTCAAAGTAAGTTCAACTGAAAATAGCATGCATTCAAACAAAACATAGATAGTTTTGCATAACCTAACATAAAACATAAATTTAAACTAAGCTAAACTACTTTCGGTCAAAGTGGAGGTCGAGCCAATCCTTTCTTGTCAGGTATGGTGTGCCACGAGCCGGGTTCGGTCTGATGCCGTCCTCGCCACCCACCTCGACGCCCTCCGCGCCGCCGTCCTCGCCGTCTTCAACCTCGTCATCGGAGGAGAGCACGACAACCTCGCCGCCCTCCATGCCGGCAAAGATCACCTGCTCCGCCTCCACGAGCTCCGTGTGCTGTCAGCGGAGCTCTTGCACGTAAGCCTCGTCGGCGGCCTCAGCCTCGAGGCACTCCCACGCCTCGCGGTCCTCCCACGCCATAGCCAAGATCACCACCCTGACTCCGGCGGAACAAGGTCGATCGACGTGTGCCGAAGGGTAAATTGAGCCTAGCCGCCGCGCCCTGGTAGTGGACCTGCCAGCGGTCGTACTCCATGGCCTCGAGCTTGGTCGTGTGGACGCTACCAAGCCACCGGCGGGTCTCGGTCTCCCGATCCGTAATATCGGCGACCCCCCACCACTGCTGCTGGACCCTGAGGTAGGACCTCGTCGGCGGCCGGGCCCGAGGGAGGACGGGGAAGTCCTCGAACCGGTGTAGGGGCGCGGCGGTGGGCGTATCAGGCGACTGGCAACGATGGATAGATAAAGAGCCTGCGGAGGACGAAATGGACACCTCGGCGGCCATCTCGCCGGCGTCGGATGAAGAGGCCGCAATAAACCTCTTTTTGGCCATTGGCTCCTCGAGCTCCCCGACACACAGGCAGAGGTTGAGGATGGAGGCGGTGGCGGCGACCTACCAATGGTTTCGAGAGAGGCAGGGTGGTGTTTGTTTATGTGAGCGGAGGTTTTGGGGAGTGTGTGGTGTGTGTGGAGGGGGGAAAGGTGGTGTTTGAGGAAATACCGGACAACTGAAAATTTTACTAGGCGGGAATAACAAGGCGGGGCTACAGAAAATTTGGATCAAGGGCGAGCAGATATTTTTGAGATTGCGAGGGATGCAGAGGCGGGAGTAAAATGCCGGGGCAGCTAAAAATATGAATCTAGGGCGAGTAGATATTTTTGAGATTGCGAGGGAAGCAGACGTGGGAGTAACAAGGCAGGGCTACTGAAAATTTGAATCAAGGGCGAGCAGATATTTTTTAGATTGTGAGGGATGCAGAGGCAGGAGTAAAATGTCGAGGCTATTGAAAATTTGATTGAAGGGATTGAAGCAGAGCGGGAGTAACAGACATCGCACACGGCCCGCACATACTAATAATGTGCTATCAAATATTAAAACATTCCAGGCGGTAGATATTTTCGAGATTACGAGGCAGTAAATATTTTTGAGACCGGGAGGCAATCCTCGTGGGGCCCATTCTACTATGGTGATGTGAGTGACTGTAGGGAACGCGCGTGGCACACGGGTAGTCTGACCGAATCGTATCTGTTGCGGACCCAATTGCAGACGGCTTCTACATCCAACTCGTGTGTTGTTTATAATTTGGCAAAAAGAATAACATGGGAGAGGGTCAGAACACGAACACACTTGCATGTGGACCAAATATATGTATGAAAAGGGTGGTTTGATGTTCGAATACCCAATGCACAACTTTTATGTGGCACCTGTCGCACAAAAGCACAGTATTGCTAGTCAGCCACCCCCTACGAACCCCACTTCGTGTCGGCAGCATGGGAATCCTAGCTACGAATGCATGCCCCAAATAGCTAGGTATGAAATCTCACCATACCGTAACACAAAACCTATATGAGTCCATCATACATATATGGTCAAACTTCCCCTTTTGCTTCCCAGCAAAGGTGGACCATGTGCCGACCCAAAAATGTGTGCTTGTGGCGCGAGATGGGTGAGACCACATACGAACCACATGCGGGTGGACCTACTATATGTATGAAAAGGGTGTCGTGTGATATTTAACTACCAATCACAACTTTGATGTGTCACGTGTGCCTCGCAAATTAACCAGACTTCCCCAACCCCACGGAGGTTGCAGGTAGTGCGAAGTAGCCTGTCGGTGTGGAAAGACACCTATGGGATCATGAGAATCCCTACTACGGTTGTCGGGGCACAGGGTTGCAAGAAGAGCAGGATCAGTAGTCAGCACAAGGATCGTTTACCCAGGTTCGGGCCGCAAGGATGCTTAAAACCCTAGTCCTGCTTTGGTGGGTGTATTTCAGAGAGTTCTTGAGCTCTCCAACTAGCTATGGTGAGTGCGTGGTTCCAAAGAGCTGAATCCTCCTCCAGTATGCTATGGGCCTCCTTTTATAGGCGAAAGGGGCTGCCACAGTGGCATACAGGAGGTGGAAAGGCGTCCAGTATTGCGAGCTTATCGCTCGTGTTACAGGACAAGTTGCATTTAATGCGCCGCTGAGGTGTCCCCTAGCTTTATCGGGGACGGGGGCGAGGCCCGTCCCGTCCGTCGCCGCTTCTCCTCACTTCGACACGCGCCCTGGCCAGCGATGCGTGCGGTGCCATGTAGGCAGGCAGGCAACTAAGGTGGCGCGGTGGTAGGGTCTTCATGAAGATCTGCATGCCGCCACGCATGCTCCTGCTGAGTTGGCCTGGAAGCTGCATGTTGCCACGCAGTGCCTGCCCAGCTTGTTTGGGCTGGCAGCTGCATGTGAACGGTGGTGGAGACTTGGCTGGTGCGGGCCTGGCAGTGGCCCTGCTAGCGTCTTCGGCGAGAGCCTTGCCGGGGGGCCCGGCAAGGGTCTTGCCGTGGCATATTGTTGTCCCCTGCAAGAATCTTGCTTTGGGGTCTGTATTCTCCTCGGCAAGGATCTTGCCGAGGATCGCTGTCTTCTAATCTTCATCCGATCTTGAATATGTCTTCACAAAGATCTGCATGCCACCACGTAGGTGCCTCCCGAGCCCGGCCCCACGTGGCTGATGGTGCCGGGGGCGTGGGCTCAAGGGTGGCTCGCCTGTGCTTACGCTGCTGCCCGGCAAGGGTCTTGCCGGGCTGTTGAGGCAGTCCCCGCAAGGGTCTTGCTGGGGAAACTTCTCCGCCCGTATGCTTCTTTGCGTTCTTGGTCATGGCGTTGCTCTGGCTGTCTTGGGCTTCGGTTTTGCCTTGGTTCACCTCCCCTGCTCTGCTTGGTGTGGCCGTGGGTGCGGCTCCGACTGCCCGTGCACATGTAAAGGGGTAAAAAGGTGCGCCCCTTCTTTTGTACACCGACAGGAGCCCCCGGGCCTGGGCCACACATAAGTGCGACACATTGTTGGGCCAGGCCCAAAACGGTGCGCGGGCAGGTGGGGCGGTTTTCACTGCGGTAAAACTTTTCGCGTGCTGCGCTTCCCACGACCCACGTTGAGTGGGCGACATGGAGGGGCGCGTGTGACGTGGGCGGCATGCATGGGGCAGTTCCTGCACGCATGCGTCACATCACAGTAAATGGGCAGCGCGACCCGCACGTTCCCCATAAGAAGGTATAACCGCGAGCGCACTGTTCCTTTACCCTCCGCGCAATCCCAATATTGGAAGCCTCCGCTCGCCTTCCCTTCTTCTCTAAGCTTCGCTCTTGCTCTCCGCTGTCGTGTTCCCGCCACCCTCTGCTTTACCCTTCTCCCCCAGCCGCCATGGCGCCGAAATCCGTCAAGGACAAGGGTGTGGCTAAGGATGCCCGAGTGGCGGAGCCGCCGGAGAGTGCGCAGGCGGTGCAGCGAACACAGTCCGCCCTCTTCCCCTCGACAGTTGACGTGTTCGAGCTTAGGGAAGCCTTCAAGCCCCTGTGGGGGGTGAAGACAGGGGGAGAGAAGCCGGGGCATCTAGCCATGTGCGTCATCCCCACCAACTGCGCCGAGGCTGCCCCAAATCGGTACCCCCTTTTGTCGACTCTTTTTCCTGCGGGCTTTGTCTTCCCTTCTCCGATTTCTTCAGTGACATCATGCACACCTTTGGCTTCCGACTCTTGAATTTTACCCCGAATGCGGTGGCCTGCATGGCCCATTTCGCACCTCTACGAAGGTTTCGCCGGTGTGCACCCCAACACGGCGCTCTTCCGCCATTACTTCTTCCCTCGGATCCAGACGGAGGCGTCATTTCTGGTTGCGTCACCTGGATCCCAAGGTCCAAGGGAGCATACCCGGATGGTGCCATGAAGGAGAGGTGGGAAGAATGGCGGGGCCGGTGGTGCTGGATCAAAGAGAAGGACCCACCGATGTTCTGCAAAGTTCGCCAGGCGCCGCTGGTCCGCAGAAGCGATTGGAGCGAGGTCGACACCGACGATGAGAAGCTCACGATTGCCACCACCAGGATCCTTTGGCTCACTGAGGCCGGGCTCACCCTCGAGATGATCGGAGTGGACTTCATCCGCCACCGGATCACTCCATTGCACAACAAGGGGAGGCCGGCCTGGCTCTTCACGAACCCCGCCGACATCATGCGGCTCCGCCCCGGCCTCGACCACAATTTCACAGTGATGGGGCACGCCCATTTCTGCCAGCGAATCTTCCAGCTCGATGTGGGCCGCGACGGTGAGGTCGAGCGGACCGGCAAGGTCTTCAACGGGCCCTTGTTCAAGTTGCCGGCGGGAGTGGTCCCGTTGTGCAACAATTCGCGCCAGACCGACATCATCGCCATGATGCCGGACGGCGACACACAAGGCCCTGACCTGAGCTGGGCGGAGCTGGAAGGCGTCGAGGTGCAGCAGTTCTTCGATACCCCGCACGAGGGATACGTCAACGCCGACGTCGAGCGGCTGCTCGTCCAGGACACCACCCAAGCGGAGCTGGACTACATCGCCGCCAGGGCGATGGAGGCAAAGCTTGCCGAGGAGGCCGGCAGCGCCGGTGGTGTGGAGAACAAGGACGCGACGGCCATGGAGGAGGAGGAGGCCGCCAGGTGGGCGGAGGCCGCTGGGGAGGCCAGCAACATCAGCAACGAGGCTCCTCTGGCTGAGGATACGGCTGTTGAGTCGTCGTCGGAGGAGGCCGGGGCTGTTGACCCTTCGGCCACGGGGAGAGGGCGAATCCTTTGGCGGGCCACTTCCGGCAAGATGGTGCGGCCTGTCAGGGCCGCGCGGCGGCCAAAGTCCCTGGAGGAGTCCGCACGTCAGACGAGGGCCGCGGTGGCGAAGAAGGTGGTGAAGGCCGCGGCAGCGAGGAGGAAAGCATCTGCTTCTTCTTCATCCAAGCGCACGCAGACTCCGCCCTCCTCCCCTCCTCCGGCAGATGCCGGCGCGGGGGTCACTTTCGACTTTGGATCCCTCCGCCCGAGGAGGAAGAGGAAAACAGCAGAGGAGGAGGTGGACGACGAGTAAGTATCTGTCTTCTTCCCGTCATCTCTGTCTCCTCAATCTGCGTCGCTTGTCTTAACTTGTTTCCATCTTTGCAAGGACACGGAGACGCTGGCCCAAAGGGTGAAGAGGGTCAATACCTCGGTAGGCGGCCAGCCCCCGGCTGGTACTTCAAGGGCGCCACTGGTGGTGCTGAGTAGTCCGGACAGCAGCCCCCGGCCCAGCCCCCAGCGTAAGCTCACTACTCCTCCCTCGTCGACATGTGTTAGGGGTGCGATTGTCGGTGTCAAAACCGGCGGATCTCGGGTAGGGGGTCCCGAACTGTGCGTCTAAGGCGGATGGTAACAGGAGGCGGGGGACCCGATGTTTACCCTGGTTCGGGCCCTCTCGATGGAGGTAATACCCTACTTCCTGCTTGATTGATCTTGATGAATATGAGTATTACAAGAGTTGATCTACCACGAGATCGTAGAGGCTAGACCCTAGAAGCTAGCCTATGGTATGATTGTTGTTGTCCTACGGACTAAACCCTCCGGTTTATATAGACACCGGAGGGGGCTAGGGTTACACAGAGTCGGTTACAAGGGAGGAGATCTACATATCCGTATCGCCAAGCTTGCCTTCCACGCCAAGGAGAGTCCCATCCGGACACGGGACGAAGTCTTCAATCTTGTATCTTCATAATCCAACAGTCCGGCCAAAGGGTATAGTCCGGCTGTCCGGAGACCCCTAATATTGACTCCTCAAGAGCTCCCTAATCAGGCTTCAATGACGATGAGTCCGGCGCGCAGATTGTCTTCGGCATTGCAAGGCGGGTTCCTCCTCCGAATACTCCATAGAAGATCTTGAACATTAGGTTAGTGTTCGGCTCTGCAAAACAAATTCCACATACCACCGTAGAGAGAATAATATTTCCACAAATCCAATCTGCCAACCGTTTTTAATAATGTGACGTATTGCCGTGGTCGAACCGTTTTTCTCAATCAGCCTGCCACTGCATGTTTTGCAAGGCGATTTTATTGGCACGTCTTGTCGAAGCAGAGATCGTGTCCCCCTAATTACAGGATTCTCATCAATATGGATGTGGGTAACCCAATCGTGCCCGTTGGTATGACTGCTCGATTTTAGGCAAGTCCCAAACAGCCACGCGGAGGACGCTTGATATTTGTCCCCTTTATAAAGAGGCCAAGGCCTGTCCTTCTTCTTCTTGCGCTCAATCGAATCCTTCCCCCACCTCGAGTTCCAACACCCAAAGCTCAGGTCAGGCGCTTCGGACCTTCAACTATGTCCGGATCCAACCTTCAAGGTCGGTGGATTCCATCCTCTGTCACAGAGGATGACATCAAGAAGCTAAGAGAGGCTAGGTTTTTAACCGGCGAAATCTCGCACAGGTTGCCTGCTCGAGGGCAGGCCATTCCCACTCCCGAACCCGGCGAGAGCGTTGTATTCATCTCTCACTTCCTCCGAGGACTAGGCCTTGCTCTAGATCCCTTCGTTAGGGGGCTCATGTTCTATTATGGGCTGGATTTCCATGACCTGGCCCCGGATTCCATCCTTCACATCTTGTCATTCATCGTCGTGTGTGAAGCCTTCCTCCGCATTACCCCACACTTCGGCTTATGGCTCAAGACTTCAATGTGAAGCCGAAGATGATTGAGGGGGACACGCAGAGTGCGGAGGTGCCGCAATAAGCAAAGGCGTCGATGTTCCATGGACAGAGGGTTCCTTCCCGGAGGTGTCCAGTTTATGGCAACGGGAGTGGTTTTATATCACAGCTCCCCGGGGTACCAAGTGGGTGGCCACCCCTGCCTTTCGCTCGGCCCCCCTCCACAACTGACGTCATGGATCAGCGTGGGGCTAGACTAGGGGCCAGTAAACAACGTGCCAATATTGCAGAGTCGCATCCGAGATCTCCTCGAGAGAGATGTCGGTCTGGTAATGGTAATGCAAGTCATGCTAGTTCGTCGAGTCCTGCCTTGCAAATGTCGACCCCTCCGAATGTGGGAGTTCAACCTGGAAGGACCGCGAGCTATTAAGCACTTCCTCGGCATGACGCCCGAAGAGATGTGCAAATTGTTCTTGGACCACAAATAAGGTGTCCGGACCTCACCGAGGATGCGGGTCTGAGCTGCAATCGCCCAGATACCCAGGTACATAATCCCGTGGCCGAATACGCTGTCTTTTTAGTTATCATAACATCATTATGAAAAGTTGCTCTTTGACCAGGACTGGGTAACAAAGGCGAAGATGATTAGGTGTTTGGCTCCCTTCTGAAGGCTCAAGAGATCCAAAGATCTTGGTCGAATGCTGAGCGGCGCCTTATCAGCGCCCTCATGGGAAGATAATGGGGGAACAAAGAGGCTGAAAGCGGGCCTCACTCATTATTCATCCAAACCGGGGGAATTAGCACCTCCGTGAAGGAGGATAACCGGGGAGAAGAATCTGAAATTCCCTCTCCCCAAGGAAGCAAGAGGACCACCTCTGAAGACCCGGAAACAAAAGTTTCCAAACGGGGGAAGAAATCTTCGCCAGAGGGCCCTGCCTCGCGGGGTACCCTTGCCGCACAGTGTCCGCAAGGGGATCAGCCCTCCACCGAGATGTAAGTAAAGAAAAGGTACTTAGTAGTAAAAATATCCTGCTTTACCTCTGAAAACAATAACCGAAGCATATATCCTGCAGTTCGGATCGTAGCCCTTCTCAACAGAGTTCGTCTTCGGGGGATCTTCTTCCAGAGATGATGGAGAACGAAACGCCTCCCCATGCCACCCCGTCTCATGAGGCGGGCGACGCTAAAGTGTCGTCGCAAAGGGTTTCTCCTGATCCGCCAAGGCCAGAGGATAATCCCTTGGCCACTCGATGTCCTCAGCATGCGGCTACTAAGGAGAGCAATAGAAAGACTCCGGAAAAGTTCGGTGTGCGATCGAACACACTGAAGGATCTTCTGGAGCAAGCGGCTATCTCAGAAGTGCGTCCTACACTAATGGGTACGGTGATTCAGAGGATTTCATCCGCCGAAAGTGGGTTGCATGAAGCTTGTATGAGTCTGCTAAAAGGCTTTGAGGTACGTGAAATAGTGTATATTTTTTACAGTACCGCACATGTTAGGTGTGCCCTATGCAGATAGTAGCCTCTGAGACTCTGGTGGCCGTCGAGAACGGCGGCAAACAGAGGATCATAGTCCTAGGTGATAACCAGTCCGCCTTCATGTGCAGGTGACGGAGGGTCCAGTGGCTAGCCGGACTGGTGAGTTTGCCGAGCTAAAGCGGCAACTTGATGCGGCAGATGCCGACATCGTACTTGTCAACAAGCGGCTCGACGAGGCACAGGGTATGTGATTTCTCCGGTGATCAACATACAGTAAGAGAAGCATGATGCTAGTATCTTTAATATGTTGTGACTGCAGATGGAGCTGCTGCCGTGGAGACCCTTCGGGCGGAACTTGCCTGAGCCAAAGAACAAGTCAGGAATAGTGATGCGGCCGCTCTAAAGGCGGTCGAAGAGCTGAGAGCTGAACGGGCTGCGCATTGCCAAAGCAAGGAAAAAATAGCCAAGATGGCCGTTGAGTTGAAAGACGCCGCCGACCAGTACCAGCTTCTTGAAAAAGAAAACCAAGCGAAGGCGGCGGACCTGGAAAAGGCCATGGTAGCAGCCAAGGAATCCCGTTCTAAAACCAGAGCGGTGAAGGAGGAGCTGCGTCAAGCTGGAGATATCGCGGCTGGGAAGCCCTTTTTGTTGTGGACAAAGTTCAGAGATCCTAAGTATGCCGCTCTTGATCAACTATGGAGTTCTGCAGACGCATACACGGATTTGGCAGCCAGTGTTGCTGATGCGGCCAAGTACTTCAAGGATCAGAAAGATCATGAAGTGGAAAAGCTGTTCTGGTCACAGTTCGATGTTCCAGTGCGTCCGCTGCTGCTGAATGAGCGAATGGCCGAGGGGGCCGTGTAAGTGCATCTAGTGCCCCTTAGTGATTTTGGTGTATTGAAGACTTATAGGTTAAGGGACTAATGTGTTTATGAGTGTACACATGTCTATAAGTCTATTAGGAGTTTGACATTTACAGTGAAAGTCGACCCCTAAAAATAAAGTTTTTCAACTGAAGACTTTGGTATTCTGAAGAGTTTCTGAAGACTTTGAAAGTGAAGAAATTGGTGTGACCTTGAAGACTTGGTATTCGTTTGAGGAACATGAAGCGTGAAGACTTTTGTTTTCGTAGTTTCGTATTCTCTTTCTTGAGTCATAGGAAACACCATACTGTTCAAGGGGGTCGAGGAAATACTAAGGAAAAATTTCCATGTGATGCTCAACTCAAAATCCTACACCTACCAATCCCTTCGAGTGAAGCCATTGGAAATCTCATACAGTTCAGTCAATTTCTTCAGTGCAAAGACGAAGTTCTTCCGTCACGAGGAATTTGTTCGACCGAGGAGTTAGGAATTCACCAAAGGCGGATTGCTTACACAGTGAGGAACATGATAGCCCCGAGGAATTTGAACCTCAAATTTCCGACCGCTCTTGCAGCACGCCACCTATCTCAAAATATCTTATCCACCTAACGGTCATATCATTGAAGGGCATTTATGTCTTATCATGTCGGGCTGCTCCCTAGGATATAAATAGCCGCCCCTACAACCACTAGCTGGTTGGCTGCTCCGAGAGAAACTGACACTTGTCAATTGAGAGCATCCCATCCTCCGAGGACTTTGAGTGAAAATCATCAAGTGAGGAAAACCCAAACCCAAACGCTTACAAACCCAAAGTGATTGAGCATCACTGAAGAGATTGATCCTACATGGATCCAATGCTTGTTACCTTTGAAGACTGTGCTTCTTCCAGACAGTTAGGCGTCATGGTCTAGAGCATTCAAGAGGAATTGTGGATCGCCGAGTGACCGAGTTTGTGAAGGTTTGGAAGTCGCCTGAAGACTTACCATGAGTGATTGGACGATGTCTGTGTGACCTTAGTTCAAGGAGAATATGGTGAGGACTTGGTGTCCTGAGCTGTGTGCTCAGGACTGGGTGTCCGGGATTGTGTGTCCTCGAGTTTAAATACTCACCGCCCAACCAGACGTACAACCGAGACAGCAGTTGGAACTGGTCTACCAAATCATTGTCTTCACCAACCTTACTGGTTCTATTTCCTCAACTCTTTCATTTCCTCATTATCGTGTTAAGTGCATCATCATATCTCGTGTTTGAAGACTTTGATCAAGACTTTCTCAATTTCCTCGCTCAATTTCTTCACCGCTTTGTCTTCATCTTGTGTTATCCTGTGATTACGCTTTCAGACTGTGCTTGTCTTCATTTCATCATGATGACCATGCCTGTATTCTGTTATGCTTACTTCTGAGAACTTATTCCGCTGCAAGTAGTTCTTCACTAAGGAATTTCCTCACCGACAAATTCCTTAGTGAAGAATTCATAAAAATCGCCTATTCACCCCCCTCTAGTTGATATAACGCACTTTCAATTGGTATCAGAGCAAGGTACTCCCTTGTTCTGTGTGATATTGGTTTAACCACCTGGAGTTTTAGTTATGCCGACCGCAGGTATGATCAAGGTCTCTGCTGGCTGTCCTACCTTTGATGGGACAGACTACCCCTGCTGGAAGAATAAGATGCGAATGCATCTTGAGGCAATTGATAATGATGTCTGGTATGTTGTGGAAAATGGTGTTCCCTCTGTCTCACCCTCGCTGAATGCTACCGATGTGAAGAGATTCAAGCAACTCGATCCTCAAGCGAAGAATATCATATGTGGCCATCTGAGCAAAGGACAGTATGGAAGAGTGAGTGCTTTGGAAACTGCTAAGCTTATCTGGGATAGGCTGTCCAAAGTGAATGAAGGAGTCTCAACTCAGCGTGACTCTCGAGTTGATGTTCTTCGCAATCTCTTCAACCGCTTCAAAAGACTCGATAATGAAAATGTTCAACAAACCTTCGATCGCCTCACTGACATCTCAAATGAGCTTCAAGCGCTTGGTGCCACTGACATTACCGACCATGAGGTGGTGAAGAAATTGTTGAGATCGCTTGATTCCTCATTTGATACTCTGGCATTGATGATACAAGAACATGCTGATTACAAGTCACTTGATCCCGTGATATCCTCGAGAGGCTAAATACTCATGAGTTCCAGCTTGCTGAAAAGAGAGATCTCTATGGTTCGAGCTATGGAAAATCACGTGCCCTGAAGGCCAAGGTAGTGTCCAAATCTGAATGTGAAGATTCTGGTAGCAACCTTGGTGATTCTGAAGAATTGAGCCAGGAGCTAGCACTGCTCGTGAAGAAGTTCCAGAAATTCTCAAGACGTGGCCGCTTTGGAAAATCCTCAAGGAGCAGTGATTCCTCATCCAAAGGACTCAAAGAGGAGGCTATGCCACAAATGCAAGAAACCTGGTCACTATATTCAAGATTGTCCTCGGTGGGAAAAGGAATTAAAGAAGAAGAAATACAAGGATTACAGCTTATGATGACGCTAAGAAGAAGAAGAAATCGTCAAAATCTTCATCATCAAAATCCTCAAGTCTTCATCTCACAAGAAGAGCAGCTCCAAGAAGGCTCGCATTCATTGGCAAGGAAATGGACTCGAAGCTGAATCTGAGGAACATGAGGAAGAGGAGGCATCTGAGGAGTCCGAGTCCGGTGTGGCGAGCCTGGCTCTCGCTAATGCATTCGCAAGAAGTCTATCTTCAACTCAAGAAAATGACCTCACCAACAAGGCTGATGAAGACAATGATGACTACGCCCCACCTATTGCTTCATGGCAAAGGGTGCCAAGGTACTCAAATATACCTCCTCTGAATTTAGTGAGAACGAATCTGATGAAAACCTCAAGCCTAGCTATTCTAATCTTGCTAAGATTGCTGTGAAACAACAAAGGACTTTTGAAAAGGTTCAAAACATGCTAGACAAAAGTGATGATATGTTGGGTGAAGAAATGGATCGCACTAAAGCCTTGATCGAAAATCTTGAAAGACTTCACCTAGGTTTGATAGCCTTCAAGGTCATCATAACACTCTCTTATCTCGATCATGAGAAGCTTTCTTATGAATTTCTTCAAAGAAAGCAAGATCTTGAGAAGCTAAGAGTGAGTTATGAAGATCTTCGTAGGAGCGCGATTCATTACTTGCTCAACAAATCAGCGCTTCCAGGAAGAATTTGTTCCTCCATGCTTAAAGTGCATTGAACGTGAATCGCTAATTCTTCACCGAATGTTCAAATGCTTCAATTGTTACAAATTCTTCACCTGCCTCTGCTATCACTAATTCCTCATCCGAGGACATTGCTAGTATCACCGACAATGCAGGATCAAGGAATTGTACATGATGAGACATGTAAAAAGCCTCAAAGGGCATCGACTCTTTGTGATGTGCTTAAAAGCAGATTCTCAACAGAACCCTAGGAAAGAGGGTATTGCCTTTGAGAGGAAAATCAATGCCGATGGTACATATTGGAAGCCCGAGCAAGACCCCAAAACCTCATGGGTTGCTGCAAAGGGACCACCAGTTGATCCATCTAACTTATCTGGCTTTACATGTGAATCTCCTCATTCTTCTGATGAGTCATTTGACTCCAACTATAAACTGTTCAAAAATCAGAATGGTGAAGTATTTGCTAGATATGTTGGCACTAACTGCAGGAACGGTTCCCCTATGAAGAAAATCTGGGTTCCCAAAAGGTGCCTTGAAAGTCTTCAGGTGAATGTCCTCATGACACCACCTGTGAAGAATAGGAACCCCAGATCAAACTCTTCATATGGACCAAATTCTTCATATGGATCCAAGTCCTCATACGGACCAAATTCCTCACGTGGATCAAATTCCTCAAAAGGATCAAAGTCCTCACATGATTATCATCATGCTAACAACTCTGTTTCAGGGTAGAGCTAAGGGCTATGAATATGTGCATTATTCCTCAAACCATTACGTTCATAAGTCCTCGAAGAATTTCTCTCGCTTATTCATATGCTTACCCTAACCCTCTTATGTGAAACGAAATGGTCCGGCTTCTTTGCCACCATTCTCATATGGAGCTCGCAGAGTGATGAACTCTTTGCCACCCCTTCAGATGTGGGTGGTGAAGAAAAGTAACTAATCTCTTCTACAGGGTCAGTCTCCGACGTGCTTTAACGTCTGAAGAATTTGTCAGGGGCCCGACAAAATGCTCGAAAGGACGCAGGCTAATCATGAAGAAATGAACTTTCATTTCACACGTCCTCATACTGCTATATCTGTTTTACTGCTTGATGAAATTCATCTGATGAATTTGATATCATATTCTTCATTGATGAAGTATATGAGTTCGTAAGCTGCACTAATTCATCTGCAGGATGATCAACCCAAAGCCACTGAGTGGGTCCTCGATAGTGGATGTACAAATCACATGACCGGTGACAAGAATCTATTGATGGATGCTCCTTATCACCATCGATCTCAAGCATATCATCTTCACCGACAAAGGCAAAAGTCGTATTGGGTCTAGGTAAGGTTGCGATCACAAAGGATCAACACATGGACAAAGTCATGCTTGTTGAGTCCTTAGGATACAACCTTATGTCTGCCTCAATGCTTTGTGATCTTGATATGGTTGTTGTCTTTGGCAAGTATCGTTGTGTTGTGGTTATGGAAGTCGACAATTCCAAAGTCTTCAAGGCTTTAGGAGAGGAGACTTGTATATTGTTGATTTCTCTACAGACCACAACCAGCCGTGTGCCTACTTGCAAAAGCTTCGTAAGGCTGGCTATGGCATCGACGACTTGGTCACGCATGCATGAGGAATTTGCACACGCTATGGAAGAAGAAGCATGTCATTGGCATTGAGAATGTCAAATTCCTCAAGGATCACTTGTGTGGAGCCCGTGAAGCTGGAAAATGACCAAGGCCAAGCATCCAAATAAGACTATCATGACCACTACTAGACCATTCGAATTGCTTCACATGGACCTCTTTGGTCCTAATCATTACTCAGCAGTCACTAATGATGCATCTCTATATGGCTTTGTTATTGTTGATGATTACTCTCGTTACACATGGGTACACATTGTTACTTACAAACATGAAGTGTAGGAAGTCTTCAAACGATTTTCCTCGAGGGCTTCAACCAACTTTGGTGTGAAGATCAAGCACATCAGGAGTGACAATGGAACTGACGGTCTTGATGACTATCTTGATGAACTCGGTATTACTCATGAGTTATCTGCTCCTTATACTCCTCAGCAAAATGGCGTCGTGGAGCGCAAGAACAGAACTCTTGTTGAGATGGCTCGCACTATGCTTGATGAGTACAAGATGCCTCGTCACTTCTGGATTGAGGCAATTTACACTGCATGCCACATCATCAACAGGGTATATCTTCACAAATTCTTCAAGAAGACTGCCTATGAACTCCTCACTGACAAGAAACCGAATGTGAGTTATTTCAAAGTCTTTGGTGCTAAATGTTGGATTAGAGATCCTCATCACAACGCTAAATTTGCACCGAAAGCACATGAAGGTTTTATGCTTGGTTACGGAAGGACTCGCACACCTACAGAGTCTTCAACAATGTTCTTCACAAGATTGTTGAAACTGTAGATGTGCGGTTCGATGAAACTAATGGCTTGCAAAGAGAGCACCTACCTTCTGTGATAGATGAACCAACACCTGAGGATTCTATCAAGTTCAAGGCGACTGAGGATGTCATTCCCATCAAGAATCATCAAGAATTCATTCCGAACATGAAGAACATCGAGCTGATGCACCTAAAGAAAATGTCAAGAAAATGGTCCTCAAGAAAATGCTGATCAAATTCTCGACGACAACCAGCTCATCCTCGCTTGCAAAAGAAGTGCAAGTTGAAAAGATCATCGATGACATTGAAGCACCAGGTCCTCTCACACGCCAAAAGCTTCACATTTATCTAACTTTTGTGGGCACTATGCTTTTGTCTCTATCACAGAGCCCACTAAGGTAGATGAAGCATTTCGAGCCCGAGTGGATTCAGGCCATGCAAGAAGAATTACATCGCTTGAGCTCAACAACGTCCTGGAACCTGGTCAAACGTCCAGATCCTCGCAAGCATAATATCATTGGCACAAAGTGGATCTACCGCAACAAGCAAGATGAAAATGGCCTTGTGGTGAGGAATAAGGCACGACTTGTAGCTCAAGGCTACACACAGGTTGAAGGAATTGATTTTGATGAAACTTTTGCACCTGTTGCTAGACTTGAGGCTATTCACATATTACTTGCTTATGCTAACCATCATGATATCACTTTATATCAAATGGATGTGAAAAGTGCATTCCTCAATGGTAAGCTTGAGGAAGAAGTATATGTTGCACAACCCCTAGGTTTTGAAGATCCAAAGAATCCTGACAAAGTCTTCAGACTCAACAAGGCCCTCTATGGCCTCAAGCAGGCCCCTCGGGCGTGGTATGACACTTTGAAGGAATTCCTCATGAAGAATGACTTCACACCCGTGATGAATATGCCTATATGATGAGTGAAGAATATCAAATGTCTATGATGGGAGAGTTGAAATTCTTCTTAGGTCTTCAAATTCGCAAACAACAAGAATGGCATATTCATATCTCAGAGAAATACCTTAAGGATGTTCTGAGGAAATTCAGCATGCAAGATTGCAAAGGCGTCAAAATTCTTATGCCCACAAATGGCCATCTATGCACTGATGAAAATGGTATTGACTTCGATCACAAGGTATACCGCTCCATGATTGGTTCTTTATTGTACTTATGTGCATCTAGGCCAAATATAATGCTTAGTGTTTGCATGTGTGCCCGATTTCAAGCTACACCGAAGGAATCACACCATAAGGCTGTGAAGCATATTCTTCGATATCTAGCTCACACACCAACACTAGGATTATGGTACCCCAAGGGCTCTGCTTTTGATCTCATTGATATTCGACTCGACTATGCCGGTGATCGTGGACCGCAAGTCAACATCTGGTACTTGTCATTTCTGACGATCTTTGGTCTATTGGTCCTCGAAGAAACAGAATCATGATCACCGCTCATCGCTGAAGCTGAGTACATCGCTGCTGGTTCTTGCTGTGCTCAATTGCTGTGGATGAAGCAAAATCTCAAGGACTACGACATCAATGTGAAGAATGTGCCTCTCTAATGTGACAATGAGAGTGCCATCAAGATCGCTCACAACCCAGTTCAGCACTCGAAGACAAAGCACATTCAGATTCGTCATCATTTTCTTCGTGATCATGTGTTGAAGGGCGACATCTCCATCGAGCACGTGAAGACTGAAGAACAGCTAGCCGATATCTTCACAAAGCCCTTGGATGAGAAGAGATTTAGCAAGTTGCGGTGTGAGCTAAATATCTTAGAGTCTTCGAATGTTCTTTGAATAGGACACTCATCCTAACACTTATGCAAAATTGTTGACTTAGATGTGCAACACATGAAGAAACGTTTTTCTTCAATCAATGAAGAACAACACTCTAAGTGTGAAGAAATTAATGAAGAATTTGATTCTCAGAACCCTACGACAATTGTACGCGGTGTCTGAAATCATCATTCTTATACGGTGGGTCACGCCACCACCAAATTTGAAAATCTTTAATTTGAGTTTTTTTGGTTTTGAAATTCTTCAGTTTTTCAAATTCTTCAACTTTGCAAAATCTTCACTGGTTTCGTTGTTTTTCTTCATTGGCTATATATATATATGGGTTTATGTCCTCTACAACATTCACTTATGGCTATTTCTTCAAGTTGCATTTTCTGCTAAGTGAATGTGATCGGACCCTTCCCCCTCTATGCTATACTCAACCCAATCTATTCACAAATTCTTCATGTGTGTTCTATTTGAAACTCGTTCAAAATCTTCACTGTGTCCTTGTCAGCTGAAGAATTTGCGAACGGAACTTTTAACTTATCTTATCCAAATTTTCGGCTTTGCCGCTCAAACCGTTCCGCTTCCCATGATAGACTTATCTATTCACCCACGATCTAACATGATCTCCACTTTTCAGTACATGGGTGACACATGTCATGCGAATGAGAAGGGTCAGGGGCACGTTCGTCCTAAATCTTCGGGCTAACAGTTTTCACCGTGACTATAAATACCCCTCACCCTTCCTCACTTCCTTTACTCCGCCGACCTCTCTCTCCGCCGAGCTTCAAACCCTAGCGCCGCCGCTTACTCCATCGTCAGCCGTGAGGAAGAGCTTCACCGCCTCGACCTCGCCGACGTCAGATTTCACGCCACGGAAATCTTCACTCCGCCGCCGCCGTAGTTGTCTTCCTCCGCCGAGTTAGGGCGTGGAAGATCTACACAGACGAACTTCACTTCTGCGCCTCACTGTTCGTCGTGTTCTTCATCCAGGGTAATTAAAAGTTACTTTTACTGCCCTCTTTGATTCAAATGATTTATACAAAATCTTCAAAGGTGTTTTTCTTCAAATCTTCACACACTAAAACACCTCACATGTCATCGGTTCTTGATTCGTTTTTCTAAGCATCATTTTTCTTTAAGATTCCTCAATTGTGTGGATCTTCGATCTATACAACTCTGGAACCTAAGACAAAGACGCTTAGTGAAATTCTTCAAGACTCATCTGGTCAAATTCCTCAAACTTGTTCTTTTTGAAAAACCTTCTGAGAACGCATATGACCTCTCCAAATTCCTCGCAACTATACTGTTCACAGGTACTCATGTCCGCTGCTGAATCACTAGGTTCTCATCAACTTAACTCATTTGCAGCGTTCCTCAAATAAAAGTTGCATACTTCTTCAGAGAATTCGATTGTTCAAATTCCTCAACTGAAGAAAATGGCAGATGGTAAGAAGCCACAGAAAGGAGGAAAGAAGCCTGAGGTCATGACCGCTTTTTGAAATCCCTGAGGACATCTATGCTGACTATTGCACACCTGATGAGGCCAAGTTCGGAAAGGAGAACAAAAATCAGCGCAAGGTGCGCATACAGAGGATTGAAAGGAGATGGGCAAGAGAATGGAGGGAGTACAGGTATGTAACTCCAAAGTATATGAAGAAATTCACACTTAATCCTCCATGCCCAAGATCTCCATTGGCACCTGGCCAAGAAGTGACCCCACCAAAGATCAAGCTGTGGTGAGGATTTTCCAAGAATGGGCCAAGCGCCAAGCCAAGTTGGCTAGACAAGCCAAAGAAGCAAGTGAGGAAATTCAATGAAGACTCTGCTGCTCCTGCTGCCACCGAGGCCTCTGCAAGCCTAGGAAATCAATGGCAAAGAAGCCCAAGACAAGCCAAGTGCTTCACCAACAAGGCCCTCATGGCCAAGTTCTCAAGAATGCCCTCACGGCCAGAATCTTCAAAGCCCTCACGGCCAATTCCTCATGCTGCTACTACCCTCCAAAATCCTCACTCCTCCTCCAAAGTCCTCACCTGCTCCGCAAAGTCCTCAAGACTGTGCATCCGCCACGTGCCAAAGGACTGCAGCATCTCTATTGCCTCCGTGTCTCAAGAGTTCCTCACCTGCACCAAATTCTTCATCAGCCCCACTCTGCTGAAGACAAAGGCAACGGCTGGACGAGGTCCTCGCCATGTCCTAAGAAGAAACAGGTTGCCTTCCAAGTGCCATCTCGATGATGAAGTCGATGATGATGAACTTGCGTAAATCATTAGAGATGCATAAGAAAGGGTCATAGAGCCAAAGGCACAACTGTACATCGCTATTGGATCCTAAGTTGATCCTCGATTACATTGATCTCTCGCACAAGGACCCAAACATTCCTATGCCTGATTTCAAATTGACTCCTGGTCAAAATCACATGCTGACTCATTTCATCCAAGAAGAGAAATGGAAATTTGAGAAGGCCAGGCAGATCAAGAAGGCTCAGTACAGGAAAGAGAAGTTCCCGAGGAAAAACGTTGTCTCTTTGATGACTGATAAGTTTACAAAGATCCAGTATGAAATCAAAGCCCCCAGCGATGATTTCGATGCTTATTATGCTGATTGGCAAGGAGCCAAAGTCAGGTTTGTTAAACTGACTGAGAAGTTCACCAATGTTGCAGCTCCAACGCAACAGGAAGTTCCTCAGTCAAGCTTCGCCAGCCCATCGAAGAACATGCCAAGACCACTGATGACTTTCAGCTGTCAAGAAAATGTTAGTTCCAGGCTGATGACTCCATACCAGCCACCGAAGAAATTGCCAAGGCATCCACTAGTGGTGTGCTCAAGAAAATGAAGAAGTCAGGCAATCCGCATCGCCATGGTCAAGAAAATCAATCAGATTCCTCAGCTCCTCCTACGCCTACACCAACTCCTATCCTTCCATCTGCATAAGATGTGAAGAAGACTAAGGCTGCAGAGTGAACTGCTGTGAAGAAAAGGAAAGCATCACCGCTTGATTCTTCACCCAAAGAAAATAAAGCCTATGACCAGCTCGTTTGAAAATCCCATTGATGCTGTTCCGATCTCCACCATGCCATCAAAGGACCTTGTTCCTTTTGGTGAAGAATATGAGATCCCTAGCGGATCTGATGAAGAAAATCATTCTGCTGCTTCACGAGCAGATTGATGAAGAAATTGAAGTGGATACGATCCCTTCAACACCAGTTATTTCCTCGCCAATGCCTCACCACACCAAGAGGTCGGCATTGAAGAAATTGAAGATGAAGACGGATATTGGGTGCACTACGCCAGTGATGAATGATGACTTTTGGGAAAGTCAGCACCCCAATTCTCCACTCTTCACCCACCTGCACCAACCGTTCAAATGGGCTCTGAAGAAACTCACCCACCTCGTCTGTGCATGAAGAAATTCCAGCAACTAGTGCTGAAGAACCTGCTGCTGCTGATCATATGAGAACACAGACTGCAACTGAAGAGGAACCAGAAATTCCTCAGCCTGAAGAACCTGAGATTGCGATTCCTAAGGTCGTGATGCAACTCACTGACACTCCACTGCCAAAGCCAAAGGATCCATTCTCAAGGAAGAAAAAGTTCAAGGCTGAGGATTTCTTTAGCGAGCATGTGTTCTTCACAGATTACAACCCCTATGATTCTGCTCGCATAAGGAAGAGCGCGTTTCTGGACGGCCAGCCAGGCCAATTTCTATTTCTCTATGCTGTTCAACAAAGACAAAGTCTTCGATCATGCACACATTCCTTATGTGGACATGGAATCTCTGCCGGGCTTCGAGCCAGTCCTTAGTGTTCTTCACGATGTTGGACTGTTAAATTTCTGCACTGACATATGTGATTGGAATGAAGAACTCATTCTTCAATTCTTTGCAACGTTGCACATCACAGGAAATTCTGAAGATGTGAACTCATGGGTGCTGGACTGGATGTCCGAGAACACTCACTACAAGGCACCAGCCATCGAATTGCTTCGCGCCCTACCACTCGGTCCTCCCTTGAAGGTGCTCGCTATGCGTCTACAAAGTGAACCTGAGCTACAAATTACTACATGCAAGTTCGATGAAGCCTTTGAAGCTGTGGCAGGCCTCATGAACCAAATTCCTCGTCAAGGAATTACTGTATGTGCCTCGGACTGTCTATCGCATTTTGATGAAGACTTTGAGTCCTATCAAAGGCCACGACTCAAATGATGAAGAAGTCGTTGGCATCATGAAGAATCTGCTTTTCAATATCATTCATGGCGCTCCTGGCCAACTTCCATGATTTCTTCATGAGGACTCTGGCCAATGTCGCTATGTCACCTTTTGAGCTGAAGCCTTATGCACCTTGGATTATGAGATTCATCAGAACAAGGTCTTCACTCAACCATAAAGCTGACACTCTGAACCACTGCAGCTACTTGCCTCCAATTGAAGTCCTCAAACGGACATTTTCCTCAGCCGATGACAAAGGCAAGGGCACTGCTGTTATAGATGAAGGCATTCGTCCATTGGATGGTCAATTTCGCAAGGCTGCATCCTACTCCACCAATGATGACTCTGCCACCCATGACTCTGCCGCCAACACTGCCAAGCAAAATCCTCAAGCTACAGCACCCAGGGAGATGACTGATCGTGAGCTTCTCCTCAGTCTTCATCGGAAGGTTGATCGCAATCATAAATGGGTCAAGCGCCGCTTTGGTTCAATTCTTCACAACATGACCTCAACCCATAACGCAGTTGAAGAAAATCAGTACTACCTCCATGAAACCTTGACCCGCACTGGCTGTTTTGTCTCATGTCTACAAAGAAGAAGATCTCAAGAAAATGGGTCTCAAGGAAGAATTTGACTGGTCTGCACCTCCACCGAAGAAATACAAGAAGGTCAAGGTTCCTTCCTTGGTGGCCAGCTCCAATTCTTCATCGCACGACACTGATGAAAATGAAGACTTGGACGACACTGCGGCAGGCCCTACTTCAACAACCGACCCCGACAATGTTGGCGCTCCTTCATCAACTTGATATTCTTCAGGGGCGTTAGTCCTCAGTTTTGATCCTTTTGGTCATTCGATGACAAAGGGGGAGAATTTTGAGTTAGTCTTCAAGCGGGTCTATTATATGGGCGTTTTTTTCGCTAAGTTACGACTCTCGCTCTTTTGAAACTTTATTGGATCGAGTTGTAATATTAAACCCGATGGTGCTCTGATACTTTTGATGTGTTCCTCTGCATGCTTATTCCTCGTTACATGTTAATACACGCATGCTGAATTACATCAGTCACCATATTTCATCATGCATTTCAAATTCTTCATACTATATGTCAAATGCGTGTATGAATTACAAGATATAGGGGGAGATCTCCATGATTCAACTCTTCAAGTGTGCATTGCCTCAAAAGAAAATTCCTCACTAATGCACATCTTCAGGGGGAGTTCTTCTATATCTTGCAATCAAATTCCTCAATATCAGTATTTACACTTCATATGTTTATCCCCGTTGAAAACTTAACCTATATTGTCATCAATCACCAAAAAGGGGGAGATTGTAAGTGCATCTAGCGCCCCTTAGTGATTTTGGTGTATTGAAGACTTATAGGTTAAGAGACTAATGTGTTTATGAGTCTACACAGGTCTATAAGTCTATGAGGAGTTTGATATTTACAGTGAAAGTCGACCCCTAAAAATGAAGTTCTTCAACTGAAGACTTTGGTATTCTGAAGAGTTTCTGAAGACTTTGAAAGTGAAGAAATTGGTGTGACCTTGAAGACTTGGTATTCATTTGAGGAACATGAAGCGTGAAGACTTTTGTTTTCGTAGTTTCATTTTCTTTCTTGAGTCATAGGAAACACTGATCGTTAAAGGGGTCGAGGAAATACTAAGGAAAAATTTCCATGTGATGCTCAACTCAAAATCCTACACCTACCAATCCCTTCGAGTGAAGCCATTGAAATCTCATACAGTTCACCAATTTCTTCAAAGGATGAGACGAAGTTCTTCCGTCACGATGAATTTGTTCGACCGAGGAGTTAGGAATTCGCCAGTGCGGATTGCCTACACAATGAGGAACATGATAGCCCTGAGGAATTTGAACCTCAAATTTCCGACCGTTGTTGTGCTACGCGCTAGCTGTCTCAAAATATGTTTTCCACCTAACGGTCATATCATTGAAGGGCATTTATGTCTTATCATGTCGGGTTGCTCCCTAGGCTATAAATAGCCGCCCCCTACAACCACTAGCTGGTTGGCTGCTCCGAGAGAAACTGACACTTGTCAATTGAGAGCATCCCATCCACCGAGGACTTTGATTGAAAATCATCAAGTGAGGAAAACCCAAACCCAAACACCTACAAACCCAAAGTGATTGAGCATCACTGAAGAGATTGATCCTGCGTGGATCCGACGCTCGTTACCTTTGAAGAATGTGCTTCTTCCAGACGGTTAGGCGTCATGGTCTAGAGCATCCAAGAGGAATTGTGGATCGCCGAGTGACCGAGTTTGTGAAGGTTTGGAAGTCGCCTGAAGACTTACCACGAGTGATTGGACGAGGTCTGTGTGACCTTAGTTCAAGGGGAATACGGTGAGGACTTGGTGTCCCGAGCTGCGTGCTCAGATCGGGTGTCCGGACTGTGTGTCCTCGAGTTTAAATACTCAGCCGCTCCAACCAGACGTACAACTGAGACAGCAGTTGGAACTGGTCTACCAAGTCATTGTCTTCACCAACCTTACTGGTTCTATTTCCTCAACTCTTTCATTTTCTCATTACTGTGTTAAGTGCTTCATCATATCTATGTTTGAAGACTTTGACTGAAGACTTTCTCAATTTCCCGCTCAATTTCTTCATCTGCTTGTCTTCATCTTGTGTTATCCTGTGATTACGCTTTTCAGACTCGGCTTGTCTTCATTTCATCATGATGACCATGCCTCGTATTCTGTTATGCTTACTTCGAGTACTTATTCCATCAGTAGTTCTTCGCTAAGGAATTTCCTCACCGGCAAATTCCTCAGTGAAGAATTCATAAAAATCGCCTATTCACCCCCCCTCTAGTCGATATAACGCACTTTCAGGCCGAGCTCCATAGATTGTCCGGGCTTGCCATGAGGTCTTCTGTGGATCATCTGTGGCCGGAAGGGCCAAGGCCGAATAGTTATTTTTGTTTGGTGCAAAAGTTCCTTGGTGCTGTGCTGCACATCGACGCTATGAAGAGGTCGGCGTGCATAGAGGGTGCACGGATGGCGCTTGCCCGTGTCAAGACATACTGGGCAGAGATGGAGGCCACCGCTATTGCAGCCCCGAGTTCGGCCGTGGGCCGAATTTCTGCCGAGCACTACTTTGAAGAAGTCCTTGAAGGCGCTCATTCAATAGAAGCTCAGTGCTCGAAGAATATTATGTTCTAGTGACATGTATTCCCATTGTAAAAACAATGTTCTATTGAATTATAAAGGCTATGTTTATACTTTTGCCTGAAAGTATTATTATGCCTCCTGTGCGGCCGTTAATGTATATGTGCATGTAACCTGAAAGTTTCCAGTCGTCGGCTTCCGCCCCCACGCATATAATGCGGGGGTGTTCGCAAAAAACACGTATTCACACTTGATCCAATGTCTTGGTCCATTAAGGAGGTGGTAGCGCAGCAAACAAGGCAATCGGACTATATTGCTTTAACACTTTCACTTAGCCATAGGAGTTTGACGGTGGGACTACTATATAGCCCCTGGTACCTCTGCGCCGTCCAATCACGGGCGCCAGATGTACATGACCGGAAAACGGCCCTTCGTTAATGCGGAGGAATCCCGAAGATTCCGCTAAGTCCTCGAGTGGTTGACCAGTCTCGCGCTTTATCATGACAGTCAGTTTTCGGCTTTCTCTACCGAGGTGCTCATCCGGATGAACCAAGGCACAATCGCAGTAGTTCTCCCGGTGCCGCCTTAGCCGATAGAGCGGAACGTAAGGTAGCAAAACACGGGAGCTGGGCAAACCCAACATTTGACCAGAGACATGATTCGGAGCTGATGCATATAAGGCCAAACTCGCGACGCCGAACACTCCCTAAGGTATTCGGTCTTTATAACATATGTTGGGTCGAGCAATGCCCTTGATGCTGAACCCCAAGTGTCCAGGTACGTGCAATACTCTGACATGGCGAAAAGCCAATAACGTCAGCATCCTTCTCGGTTATGCTAAGTATCCGGAGGATGTGAACAACAAAAGACAGTAAAAAAGGTTCACGCAGGGTCTTAATCTAAAAAGAAACCTTTGAGCGGGTCCCTGCTGCACGTCTGCGCTTGTGTCTCTATTGCGCCGTAGCCTCGACGGGTGTGGCACGATTGTCATCTGTAAAAGAGAGGAACTTAGGTGAAAGTTGTCGTGCCAAAAAATTGGTTATTCTCAATAAACCATTAAAATTCAAGGTAAGTCAAGTTGAGCCGAACTAGCCCTAATTACACGCGGGAAGCCCCTGGTGCCATCTAGCCGTTATGGCTAGTAATGCGCCGGGCTCGTCTAGTCGTGTCCGTGGTCTTGACGACCGACCCTTTATTCTGGTTGGAGGGGACATTTAGTGTTCGGCCGTTAAAGCCGCCGCACATTCGTCTGCTCGTAAGGAATGTTCAATGTTTCCGCTAATGGTGATGGTGCCCCATGGACCGGGCATCTTAAGCTTGAGAGAAGCGTAATGCGGTACTATGTTAAAATGAGCGAAAGCCGCTCTTCCGAGTAGTGCTTGATAGCCACTTCGGTATGGAGCGATGTCGAAGGTTAACTTTTCGGTTCGGAAGTTGTCGGGAGAACCGAACACAACCTCTAATAATAGAGAGCCCGTGCAGCGGGCCTCTGGGCCTGGTACTACTCCCTTGAAGGTAGTATTACTGTGGCTGATTTTTGTCGGGTCTATCCCCATTTTGCGGACTGTGTCCTGATATATCAGATTTAGACTACTGCCGCCATCCATAAGGACTCGTGTGAGATGGTATCCATTTATTATTGGGTATAACACCAAGGCGGCCGATCCTTGGTGGCGGGTGCTTGTCGGGTGATCCCTGCGATCAAAAGTGATCGGGAAGGACAACCAGGCACTACTAGGAAAAGGCATACTAATGGTGCACCTAATTTGGCCATTAATGGCGCATTAGTGGTGCGCCATTAGTGCCACGCCATTAGTATATTTTACTAATGGCGCACCACTGGTGCGCCATTAGTATCTGGTATACTAATGGCGCACCTCAGATGCGCCATTAGTATATACAACAAGGCGCCATTAGTATGCCTCCTAGGGGCCATGTATACCAGTGCTTTGGCATACTAATGGCGCACAACAACAAGATGCGCCATTAGTAACCCGGCATACTAATGGCGCACTATTTAATGATGCGCCATTAGTATCCTTTGGCATACTAATGGCGCCTCGTGATGTGATGCGCCATTAGTATGAATATTAGGTTTTTTTAATTTTCTGTTTTTTGCACAGTTACAAAATGTATAATTGGACAAAATATAGACAGCACACATCAACAACAGATTCATCGAATACAATAGAAGATTAGTCTCTGAATACAATTCATCATATTAGTCTCCGAATACAATTCATCATATTAGTCTCCGAATTGAAAAGACCGAACAAAGATAGAACATTATATTACAAGTCTCGAGACCGTGAGTAGCGAGTTTGTCTTCACATTACAAGTCGATATCGATCATCTAAACTACCATCACATAGAAGAGAGCTGCGGTCATCATGATGAAACTCGCCTTCATCCGGTTCCTCCAACGCCCTCCCTCTCCGCTAGATAGCGGGCGATCTAGATTCGCCTCGGCCCTAGTGGTGTACCCTTTGTAATCTGTACCGCTGAATCGGTGAACCTGTCTCCGACACTCCTCCCGATCGTCGAGACTCCGAACCTTACCCTTGTACACGACATACGACGGCATCGCTATGCACTTGCCAAACGTAAACGTTAGTACCAATTCACGCACAATACATAAGCAATATATAAGTATGCAACGAACGATCGGAAGAGAAAAGCAAGACATTAATAGCATCGATTACATCTAAGTTGAACAACTCTCAAACCAAAGAGACATACTACAAGTTCATTAAAGTTTAATTACAACATGAGCCAATCGATGTTTCGAACTAGACACAAGATCACCGCTTTCGACTCGACTCAAGGGACCGGAGCGTGGATGAAGCCGCCGCTCACCGTGGGAGTCATGAAATAACGGGCGTTGTCACCTGTATTTGTAGCATTGTGTCGATGTCACCGTTGGACGGTTGATTTCGAGGTAGAACTGCCCCGAGGTACGGCGACATCTTGATGGATGATTTCCGCAAACTCCGCTGGATGCGAAAGAATTCTTGTCCGATGTCCGCGTCCCGGATTGCCGACACGCTCGCGCCCAATCTTTGAGTTTATTCGGTAGCGTGTTGATGATGGTCCCGCACGATCGCCTGCATGTGATGGATGGCGAGTAGGCACGCTTATGACCACCAGCGGCTGCTTGACGCAGCGTAACGTCGATTGTGGGAGAACACGTGCTTGCCGTGCTTTACGAATAGGCCTCGTGAAGGTGCCTCCAGATTGGGCGTGGCTGGGAGAACATCATCAAGAACCTTCTTGACATTTGTGTAGTCTACGTTCGATCGACGGTCCGGTCGAAATACGTGGCCATGGAATATTTGGGGCTTAGGAGGATGAGTGTGCAATGTGTCACCGCAGAAAACACGAAAGTTAAAAGAAAACGATCAAAATCTAAGAATTCATATGTTACGGGCGGTTGAGGGAGGACTTACTCGGAAAGTAAGGCACGAGGAAGTTATCCTTATCTTGGTTTGCCGAATGATGCCTTCGAGGTAAGAACTCGCGACTTGCGGTCCCCCCGCCACTGCCCAAGATCTTGGCACGCATGTAGAAGGGGTCGACTATCACGATGTCCGGGTCTTGTCGCGAATGATCCGCATCTCCATACTCAGCGAAAATAGCCGAACGAAGGTGTAGTGCACCGGATGAAGGTTCAACATAGCGTGGATGTCATCAAACCGCAGGACGATCGTACGTCCGATGGAGTTATCCACAAAGCCCTTGCCCTCTGGCACCTTGGCCATGAAAACCAGGTATGCCACATCCTTCTCTCTCGAGACGCCGCTTCTCCAAAGAAAGAACACATCATGCAGACTCCGATAGCACCGTTGCAGCATTGAGCATATTTGTCGGTAGCATCACCCTACCCGCCACATGCACCCTCCTCGAGATATCCTCGTGAAGGTGGCCCATCCCGAGCACGGATCGTACTCGATGCGGCTGGCCCGCACCCTTGTTAGTCTTTCTTTGCGTGCCTTCTTCTTGTCCTGTAATGGGACCGAGTTATGCTCACAGACCGCCTTCTTGAGTGTGTTGGGGCTGATAATATTTCGCACCTCGCCTATCTCGAGGCTCGGTGAAGTCGGCAGCTGGAGGCGCCTCTCGAGAGCTGAACGCGCACGACGCCTGCTGCAACTTGGCTTCTCCGTGGTACCAGCTAGATCGCGACGCCTTTTGTTGGGTTGGGTTCTTGAGAAGGAGGCCCCATGAAGTCGCCACCGCACCCATGATCGGCAAAGTACGATCGACGCTGGCAAATGTATCGTCGTCGTCGTCGCTCGATCCTGTGCCATATGCATGTTTGGATCCAGTGGCATAGGGATGTCCGCACCGTTGGCGGCGGTCTTGCCATGGGGCTGACTTGGCGCCGCACGATCGGCGGTGTTGTCTTTGGGGTGGTGTCCCCGCCTCAAACGAATCTGCTCTTCGCCAAAGTAGGGCCAACTCAGCAGCGCCGAGGGTCATCACGTCATCATCGTCGGCCCCGATGGGTCGAATCGAGGTAACAACTCGTCGCAGCTCGGCAGCACCAACCAGTTGAACCCTAAACAAGTTGGGTGGCATCTGGGTACCGTGGAACAAGGGTTGCCGGTTGAACGATTTTGCCCTTGGCGACATCGACCAAATCGTTGTTCACGGCGTGCGGAGAGTGCACGAACATCGGCGGCGCCTGCGAAAACATGTAGGGCATCGGGGATGCCCAATCAAAGGCAAGGAGATGAAGTCCACGGCCGAGAGGCTTAATTAGTTACCGTGATGATGGCGCCGAGCTCGGCTAATGTCGAGGCACCGCCAACGGCAGCGCGGCAGATTGACGGAGGGGCCGCTTGCTGCAGAGGTGGCGGCGGCGACACCCGGTGCATTAAGCTCCGTGCGGTGTCGGAGACACCAATGCCGCCTCCGCGGAGACACCAATGGCCCCGCCATCGCGTTCAGCGAGTTGCTGGCCGTGAAGCTAGGAATCGGGCGGCCCTGTTGGCGCCCGCAATCCACGCACTCAACCCTCGATCAAGGTAGGCACAATGGCGGTGATCGTCGCTCCGAGTTGTTGTTGCACTTGCTCTTGGACAATCTCCGAATCCGCGCCACATGTGCCTTGAGTTCTTGAACCTCGCTACCGGCTTTCCGAGCTGGTCTTTTTCTCCTTTAAGCCCACCAAGTGTTATAGTATGACGACCATTTTGTCGACAAGCCTTTGCCGCCACACGACCAGCCGACGCCGGCTTCATCGAGCTTATCCTTGTTCTTCATTACATTCAACGCCCTATTTAGAGTGGTGTCCCAAGGGTTGTTTTAGTCGACCCCGCCATCGCTTTCAATGCGCTGCGGAAGGAATGTGAACCATTTAGAAATTTGGCTTGATTAATTAGAATGCAACCATATGGAGCTAATTACGTGGGGGTGTATTCCTTACCAGAACAAGCTCAAGTGCCCTGGTCTTCGGATCCGTGGTAAGCTCCTTTGTTTTCGGGTCCTTCTTGTACCGGCCCCGACAAAGTTCCTGGTCCGCTTGTCACCAGATTTATCGAAGAGGGGCGGTAGGCCTAGCTCGCACGCCCGCCTCCTCCTTGTCCCATATAGGCTCCGCCACTCAGAATCCGCCGGACCGGTGTGTGTTCCCTAAGTTCAGCTCCCATTTCTTTCCCCACTGTCTTGATTCGGAGTTTGCGGTTCTCGAGCAATTGATCTTGAAGTCGTTGTAGTCATCTTCGGTGATCGAAGGATTTTTCTCCTTGATCTTCTCATAACTCTCACCTTTCTCGATCATTCTCTTCACATTGCTTTTCCAAGTAGACAGGGGCCTTGCTCATCTTCGTGAGGGCAGCATTGTTCACTTTATTACCTTTGAGGCTTGTGTTTTCAAATTCAGCGGGAACTTGTATCGCTCGTGCAGCTTCGTGAAGAGGAGGTTGCATAAATTCCCTCGGTCAGATGCCTCGTGTTCTTGGTGTTGATCGAGACGGTGCTCGGAGAATGCACCCGAGCTGAAGCGAAAATTTTTGACTATTCGCTCGGGCGCTTTGGATTCCGTCCGAGTCCACTTCATAACTTCCTCCTTGAGGGTGCGGAGCACGGTCGGGCGCTGGTCCTTCCGCTGCCTCTTCGGTTGGCTGCCATCTCAGCGCGCGCCGCCATCATCGATGGTGGCATCCTTGGCGGCACCATCGGTGGTGGCATCGGTGGGGTCATCCTCGGCGGTACCATCGGTGGTCTCGGGATCGGTGGGGAAGGCGGCGTCCTCATACAAGTGAGGTTGTTCCTCCATCTCCGGGACAGCTCCTGAATGCCTTGCCGCCCAAACCCCGGCCTCATCGTTGTTGGCCATGTTTCTCTCTAAATAGGAACAAAGTTTGGTCAAAAAATTGGTTATTGTCAAGGAACAAAATCATGGTCTCATCATTTAGGGTTTGTCGACACCGAGGCATCCAAAAAGCTAAGCTTTTATCATTGAGGGTTTTTTGACGCCGAGGCACCGTAAAAGCCTAAGCTTTCATCATTAGTCACAAGTAGCCCGACCCATGCATTAGTCACAAGTACCCCATATGTCCTATTTTTAGCAGAGTCATGCTAAAATTCACGGAAAATTTCAGCATGACCTTTGCTGAAAATAGGACATATGGAGTACCCGAATTTGCTGGAACGGAAGTTAATCGACATTCCAGCAAACTCAAGGGCCTCTCGGGTGGACAAGGCAAAAAAAGGCCTTCATCACAACATGGAAAATACATTGGCATGTGAAGAGGTGAAACAATATATGCATCTCCAAGCAGTATCATTCAACATTTTGGACAAACCACTACAAGCAATACTGGATCGTAATAACTTTCTGTGTATTAGAGTTCTGCTTGCTTTTATTGTTTCCACCCTTTCTCAGACGTGGTTTATAGTGTCCTGCGAGAAAAGCTCGCTTTTGAGTATGTGTGAAGAGAAACTTTCCTAGTATTTACTCCTCTGTTTCAAAACACTTGTCGTTGTTTTAGTTCAAATCTGAATTAAAACCAAGACAAGTATTTTGGAATGGAGGGTGTAGTAACTTAGTTCAAATCTGAATGTCAACTCCAAGGACCTCGCATGTCAATCTGAATCAGCTAACCAGCCGGAAATTACCAACATAACCTCCACCCTCCTCCCCGTAATCTGGTATACTAGTAGTACAAGTATATGCCATGGCATGCCACATGCTCCTCCTCATACTCCTCATTTATTATTTTGTCTGCATCACTCTGACCGAGGTGATTTGTTGTTTTGCTCCCATTCCATTTCCATTCCCAGGCTGTCTAGCTAGGGGAATCCAATGCCATCTCGATCGATCTTAGGTTGTTAACACTTGATCTAAACTACCTAAATAAATGATTTTTTTTATTTCACAATAATGGTAGAGTGAAGTAGTACCTTGAAATCCTAATGAAACCACCGAAAAATCACAACTGGATTTGTTCCCACCCTTTAATCGATGTGATGGAGCAAGTGAAAAAAATCCCAACAAAACTGAATTGTTTTGACACCACTGATTAAAGGAGCCATTGGTAGAAGGAAGTTCACCTCAACAAACACACAAACAACTTCAGCTTGGAGTTGCAGTTGGAGATGGACTGCACATCCTCCATTCCTCTAAATAAATAACAAAAAGCGGCCTCCTTTCCTCCCTCACTAAGCAGCAGCGGCAGCAGCCACAGTGCTCTGCGCCTGCTTCCCCACTCTCCATTTGGGCAGCAGCATAAATTGGACATTACTACTAAAATATAAGTAGACATTTGGGTAGATTAGAGGAGAGAAGCAAGAGAACATGGATCGCTTTTTTGTACTCCCTCATAACATGTTTTTGCAGTTCGATCCATTCAAATTAAACTGCGAGCGTCTGGTATTTTGGTGCTACCAGAGGTAGTACTACAAATATAAAATGTTTTTGCAGTTTGATTCATTCAAATAAAACTGCAAAAACGTCTTATTTTTGGTGCTACCAGAGGTAGTACTACAAGTATAACCCTCACGCAGATCCGTCAAGGCCCAAATTAAAACGATCGTAACAACCTACCTAGATACACATGGTCAAGCCTAATTGTCGTCAAGATTTCAAAACTAGTAATTCTCACATAATTAAAACACACCACAGGTCAATTACCCTCATGCAAATAGTAGTAATGCCAAAATTGAGAAAATAATCTGAATCCATCAAACTCTGCATCCATCCGTGTTTGATTGTAGGAGGAACTACCGCCACCAAACTATCCTTGGAACATGTACAGAAAATTCAACATACTAGATATATTTTCACGCACTCGCTAATATTATATGGAGAATTACTGCCATTTGATCCAACAAAAAGAGCACACATCCTTATAAACACTGCATCCTTGATTTGGGCAGCAGCATAAATTGGACAGTGCACAACTTGCTAGAGGTGAAGACTTTAGAGAACTGGGGTCGGGGAGTTGCAACACTTACCTAGAAGGGAGGTGGTCGGGAGGAGCTCCGGGAGGAGAGGTCGAGGGCGGCGTCGCGGAGGTCGGAGAGGTCGCTGAAGGCTGGCGAGCGCCTGTCACACGACGGGCCCACGCTGCTTCTTGGCGCCTCATCCGACGGGCGGAGGCGAAGGAGGTGGAGGCGGAGCGGCCTTGGGCTTGGGCTGGGCGGAGAGGCGCCGAGGAGGAGCGGGCGGGTGTCGAGGCGCCGAGGCGGCGGCTGGGCGGGCGCCGAGGCGGCAGGCAGCGCAAGGCGGGAGAGGAGAGGGAAGGGATCGAGGGCGAGGGCGAGGAGAGGAGAGGGAAGGATATCGAGGGCCGGGGAGGAAGTATGGATGGTGGGGGCGGTACAATACTAATGGCGCACCACACCTCGGTCCGCCATAAGTACATCCATACTAATGGCGCACCTCGCCTGCAGTGCGCCATTAGTATTTTTTTTTTATTTCGCCGAGCCAACAGGTTATCTTCCACCCGACCGACCCACATCAAGCTCCCTCTACTAGCTCGACCGGTCAAGAGCCAGCCTCACACCAGAGGTCGTGGGTTTGATTCCTGTGCTCCACAAATTTTTATTCATTTAAAATGTTTTTGATACTTATTTGTGTTTAAATATGTTCAAACTTGTTTAAATCATAACAGTAATATTTTTTTATAAGACAGTAATAATTTTTTAAAATATCATCAAACAGAATGCTTTGGTGGAGCGGGAGGTGCGGGGTGCGGGGGTCGGCGGCGGTTGAGTAGGGAGGTGCGGGGTCGGCGGCGGTGGTTGAGTAGGGAATTGAGGGTGCGGGGGTCGGCGGCGCGATCGGTCGACGGGGTGCTCGGCCGCGAGGGGGACCGGATCTGGCGAGGTGGGATAGCGATCGAGATGGAGGGGGATCGAGATCGAGTGTCCATGAAATTTAAAAATATTCATGATAGTTCAAAAAGTTCCCATGAAATACAATCGTGAAATGAAGGCGAGGTGGGATATGCATTTAAAATGCTGTTTGATACTTATTTGTGTTTAAATATGTTCAAACTTGTTTAAATCATAACAGTAATATGTTTTTTATAAGACAGTAATAAATTTTTTAAAAATATCATCAAAAAGTAATGCCGGTGGAGCGGGGAGGTGCGGGGTGCGGGGGTCGGCGGCAGCGGTTGAGTAGGGAGGGTGCGGGGTCGGCGGCGGTTGAGTAGGGGAATCGAGGTGCGGGGTTTCAAGGGCGGCCGTGGACTGGGGTGCTCATGGCGAGGGGACCGGATCTGGCGAGGTGGGATAGCGATCGAGATGGAGGGGGATCGAGATCGAGTGTCCATGAAATTTGAAAATATTCATGATAGTTCAAAAAGTGCCCATGAAATACAATCGAGAAATGAAGGCTACGATTTAAATACAATCGATCTTAGCTAGCTATCTGTTCACAATCTTCTTGCCCTTCTTTTTCGCAAATGGAGTTCTTCTATGGAACGGACGTCCTTTAGGTAGGGTGGTCCTGCTTCTTCTTGTGGTGTATGCTGCTACTTCATCATCGTCGTCATGTTCGATCTTCGGGTCGCCAGATTTGTCGAAGTCTTGCTCATTGGCTACTCCATCCATTCCGATGATCTTCCTTTTGCCTCTCCTCACGACAACACGACTCGGCTTTCACGGGTCGGTAATGAAGAAGCATTGGTCAACTTGAGAAGCCGCACCCATGGCTCATTTTTCGGTGACGCTTGCACCATGTCTTGGATTTGCCTTCGGTATAACCATGGTGGTGAAATACGGTCTTCTTTAGAACGCTCTTCGCCCATCGACACGGAACATCGGGACCTTCTCTCGGTAGCTCAGCTCCCAGATCTCCTCGATCCTTCCGTAGTATCTGTCCTTGTCATTACGGTGTAGGATTCCATCGTTACCCGGAGTTCGATAACCATCGCTCTTCATGTCCTTGGCCTCGATGTAGAATGTGTAGCCATTGATATCGTGCCTCATAGGTCATCAGGTTGTGCTCGGCGCCGTGACAAGGCGAATATGAGTTGTTCTTCCGCGGAAGAATCCTCATGTAAAGGGTACGACAGAAGCTTCTGCTTGAACCAACGCGTGAAACATGAGTTGTGCTCTTTGATTATATCTTCGTCTGTCCTCTATTGGCCTCGGTCATTGTATGTCTTCTTAATAAAGGTTTTGTGCTCTACCACCCAAGGATCGACCACGTCTATGTGTTGTAGCGCGACTAGGTTTGCTCTTTCAAAGTCGGAGAGTCGACCCTCTAAGTCGACATGCATTTCGCGGCGACCCTCACGGTGACCCCATCCAACGAGCCTGCCGAGGTGCTCGCTGACGGGCAGACCAACGGGTTCTCAATGCCTAGATAATTGCGGCGATAGGAGATGCACTCTTGGTCGAAAAGCCCCGCTATACTTCCTCTGGGCGTGACATGTTGCGAACGTATCCTTTGATGACACCATTCATCCTTTCGAACGGCATCATGCTGTGCAGGAACGTCAGCCCAAGTTGGATGATATCCTCCACTATATGGACCAGCAGATGCACCATAACGTCGAAGAATGCGGGCGGGAAGTACATCTCAAGCTCGCATAGTATCACCACGATCTCTTCCTATAGCCTTCTGAGTTGCCTCGCGCCAATCGACTTCCGAGAGATGACATCGAAAAAGTTGCATAGGCCAAATAGCGTTTCACGGACGTGCGCGTCCATGATCCCACTGGATTGCAATCGAAGTATTCTGCGTCATCAAGACGTGATATCGTGAGACTTCATCCCATCGAACTTCGCTTCACTGGGTCTAGGTATCTGCTTATCTTCCCAGCGTAATCATAAGGAAGTTTTACTCCTAGGAGGCAGGTGAAAAACTGCTCGATCTCCTCCTGACTTAGAGTGAAGCACGTGGGAGGGTAGTCATTGCCGGTCTTCTTGGCCTTTTTGCCTTTGCGACGACTTACTGTGTTGTAACACCCCGGAAGTAACTTTCCATATTTGTAACTCCGACTCTTGCCATTTGCGGCATTGTTATATGATATTCCCTCCGTGGTTGGGTTTTTCCTCTTTTTGCATTTTGTCCATGCCATGCATTTTATATTATGTCATCATGTGCATCGCATTTGCATACGTGTTCGTCTCATGATTCCGAGCATTTTTCCCGTTGTCCGTTTTGCAATCCGACACTCCTATCTCCCCGGCGATCCTTTTACGTTTTTCCGTGTGCGGGTATTAAACCTTCTCGAAATGGACCGAGGTTTGTCTAGTGGCCTTGGTATAACACCGGAGACCACCGGTCAAGTTTCGGTCATTTGGAGCTCGTTTGGTACTCCAACGGTTAACCGCACTCTTCATAAAGGCCTCTTTTAAGTTGCAGCCCAACACCCCTTCAAAACAGCCCAAAACCCATCTAAGTCACCTCCATGCTCTCCGTCGTTCGATCACGATCGTGTGGTAAAAACTACACCCCATTTGGACTCTCCTAGCTCCCTCTATGCCTATTTAAGCAAACCCCGGAAATTCGGATCATCCTCCTCCCAAACCCTAAAACCGCTTCAAGACGCTGCCGGACGTGTCCGCCGCCAGCCGGACACGCCGCGCCGCCGCCCGCATGTCGGGGCGCCACGTGGCGCCGCCGCCGCCGCCGCCGCCCATGAGCCCATGAGCCCACGGCCGCCCTCCCGGCCCGCCCTCCTCGCCCGCCCCCGCTCGCCCGCCTCCTCCGGCCCCTCGCCGGCGACCTCCGTCCCCGCCGTCGCGCCCGTCGCCGCCGACCTCCGACCGACCCGCCCGGCCGCCCTCCGCCCACCGCCGCCGCCCGCCCGTTCCCGATCGCCATGGCCTCATCACATGCCGCCGCGCCGCCGCCTCGCCCGACGTCCGCAAGGCGCCCGCCGTCGCCGGGCCGACCTCGGCCGACCCGCCAAGCGTCCTCCCTCACCGGCCGTCGCCCGACCGCGCCGCCACCGCCCGATCCGCCCGATCCGGCCTCGGGGCCGCGCCACCCGTTGACCTCATCTCCTCTCCTCTTTTATTCACTAAGTCTTTTGCATCTTGTAATTTTGGGCAATTTTCATCATGCTATATCTTCGCATCCGTAGATCCATTTTTCGCGTATAATATGTCAAGATGTTCGTCTCGAAGAGTAGATCATTTCATTCCATTGCATCATTTTCATTTGAGCTCATCTTGATGCCCGAAATGCTGTTGGAAGAGTGCTATGTGCTGATAGTTTCTGATTTTTATCAGGAGTTGCACTTTTGTTATTTTTGCTATGATTAATATGTGCACCCTATGAATTTGAGTCCTACATGAGTTTTGTAAAATGCCATGTCATCTTTCCAGTGGTATATGCCATGTATTTTGTGATCTATGTGGTGACTAGCACAAGCATGCAAAGTAGGTGTCCCAATGTTGCTGATTTCAGCCCTGTTTTAGCTGATTTTGATGCCATGTTTGCTTGATGATACCGAGAGATCTATGCATATTTTGAGATACTTCAGTAAGGGTGTTTTGTAAAGCATGACTTGCTCTATCCATCCATGCCTTTGTTTGCAATTATGGGATGCCATAGCTTGAGTCAATCAAGCTCTACTTTTGCTACCAAATGATTTCTGGCAGATTGTATACGTGTTATTCAATGTTGCCTAGCTTGTTGTGGTTGATCCATATATGCTATGTTAGTGTTCTTGCCATGGATGTCTTCTATGTCATGTCTTCTTGATGTATGTATGCTTAGATTATCATTTGAGGCTCTGTAGTGAGTGCATTGAGCTTGTTAACATGCCATCTCGTTATCAGTTTTTGACATGTCAAGTTGCTGATTCTGTTAACAAGACTTTCAATATTGACATGAGTGTTACTATATTTTCTAGTCCTTTTTGGCTTGTGGTCAGTAAGGGACTTTTGAAATATGCTTTGAGTAGATTCATGCCATGCCATGTCTTGCTATTTTAAGTTCCTGTAGCATGTAGTTTTGATGCTCTGAACATTGCAACCTGTTACTGTTTTTGCCATGTCCAGCCTGTTACTTTGAGCACTTTTGCCATGCTTGTTTGAACCTGTTATGATGTGAACTAGCCGTAGCTCAGTGCTCATCTTTTGTCGAGCATCATGTGTAGATCACTGCCATGTGCTTTGTTGTTATGTTTGGGTGCAGTAGCTTAATTATTTGTTGCTTGCTAAGTGGCATCATGCTGTTAATGGCAGATTTGCGCCATTCTTGTTTTGCTTGCCATTTGCAAACCGTGCATCCGATTCCGGTGATCTCTATATCGATTTCAACCGAAATCATCTCATCTTTCCAGTGGCATGCTTGGTTTGCCAAGTTGATGCCTGGTTCATCATTTACCTTCCGGAGCGCACATAAGACATTGCATATCTCATCATGCATATCATGTCATGTTTTGCATCATGTGGATTGCGCATTGCACCGTGATTTATTGTGGTTCCTTTGTTTGTGTTGTTGCTTTGGGTAGAGTCGGGAGACGAGTACGTGAACGAGGAGCCTGTTGAGAACGTTTTCGAGGATCAAGCTTTCGACAACTCTGAGAACATTGCAGGCAAGATGATCATACCCTCGAAATCACTTCTATCTTTGCTATGCTAGTTGCTCGCTCTTTTGCTATGCCTATGCTGCGATGCCTACCACTTGCTATATCATGCCACCCATATTGCCATGTCAGCCTCTAACCATCCTTTCCTAGCAAACCGTTGATTGGCTATGTTACCGCTTTGCTCAGCCCTCTTATAGCGTTGCTAGTTGCAGGTGAAGCTGAAATTTGTTCCTTGTTGGAACATGGAGATGTTGTTCCTCTTTGGAACATGTTTACTTGTTGGGGATATCACAATATATATATATATCTGCTATGCTTAACACATCTATACACTTGGTAAAGGGTGGAAGGCTCGGCCTTATGCCTGGTGTTTTGTTCCACTCTTGCCACCCTAGTTTCCGTCATACCGGTGTTATGTTCCTTGATTTTGCGTTCCTTACACGGTTGGGTGATTTATGGGACCCCCTTGACAGTTCGCTTTGAATAAGACTCGTCCAGCAAGCCCAACATTGGTTTTACCATTTGCCACCTAAGCCTTTTCCCCGGGTTTTCGCGAGCCCGAGGGTCATCTTTATTTTAAACCCCGGACCAGTGCTCCTTCGAGTGCTGGCCCGAATCGAGCTACTGCATGGGCCACCACGGGAAACTCGAGGCTTGGTTTTACTCGTAGCTAGTCTCATCCGGATGTGCCACGAGAACGAGATATGTGCAGCTCCTATCGGGATTTGTCGGCAATCGGGCGGCTTTGCTGGTCTTGTTTTATTGCTGTCGAAATGTCTTGTAGTCCGGGATTCGAGATTGATCGGGTCTTCCCGTAGAAGGAATAATCCTTCGTTGACCGTGAGAGCTTATAATGGGCTAAGTTGGGACACCCTGCAGGTAATATCTTTCAAAGCCGTGCCCGGTTATGAGGCAGATGGGAATTTGTTAATGTCCGTTGTAGATAACCCAAAGATGACCTCAATTAAAATACACATCAACGCGTGTGTAACCGTGATGGTCTCTTCTCGGAGTCCGGAAGTGAACACGATGTTGGAGTTATGTCGGCGTAAGTAGTTCAGATCACTTCTTGATCGCTATTAGTTTCACGACCGCGCTTTGCTTCTCTCCTCGCTCTCTTTTGCGAAGTAGCCACCATATATGCTAGCCGCTTGCTGCAGCTCCACTTTAATACCTTGTCCTTCCTAAAGCTTAAATAGTCTTGATCTCGCGGGTGTGAGATTGCTGAGTCCCCGTGACTCACAGATACTTCCAAACACAGTTGCAGGTTCCGATGAGGCCAGTGCAGGTGATTCCACCGAGTTCAAGTGGGAGTTCGACGAGGAACGTGGTCGTTACTATGTGTCGCTTCCAGATGATCGATGAGTGGTGCCCAGTTGGGACGATTCGGGATCTGTGTTAGCATTTGGGGTATCTTCTTCTATTTTGGTTCCGTAGTCGGACCTTGAGTGTACTCAATGATGTATGTTTATTTATGTACTGTGTGACGTGGCGATTGTAAGCCAACTATGTATCTTTCCCTTAATTATTACATGGGTTGTGTGAAGATTACCTCACTTGCGACATTGCTTTCAATGCGGTTATGCCTCTAAGTCGTGCCTCGACACGTGGGAGATATAGCCGCATCGGGGGCGTTATAAGTTTGGTAATCAGAGCCTTCCCCGACTTAGGAGCCCCCTACTTGATTGTTTGCTGACGTTGTTGAGTCTAGAATGGAAAATGTTTTGAGTCTTAGGATTATATATATCGGAGAGATAGGAATTCTTTTGCTTCCCAGTCCTTCGACCTTCCGGTGAGGCCTCCCGACGTAGAGTTTTGACTCTTCTCTTCTCAAATTTCACTAAAATTTTTTAGGATCACGTGGGTATCTTGGAATCGTTCGATGGTTTTGTGACGAGAACATTGTTCTTGGTGCCTCGACATTTAGGGGTTGTGGCGGTGTCCCGGGAGTTGAGCTCCGAGGTGTTGTCGTCACAATTTTATCGTTGCGATTCTGAATACCGAGTTTTGCCGACATCGAAATCTCTTTTGTGCAGTTGTTGGTGAGATAACCTGATAGCCCAATCTCGTGGCGAAAAGGGAGTATTGCCATGACTTGCATAACGGATGTTTTTCAAGGTCGAGGTACACGATTTCGAGGATTTCTTGGTTATGTGTTGACGGATGGATACAATTGGATCTAGGTATTGTTAGTTTGGGTGATATATTTTGTGTCCCTGTATCCCCAACACCAGATTGCATAACCAGAAAGTTTCGGAGTTTATAGGTGGGAATTCTAGTAGCTTACGTGATATTCTTTCCGACGGATGTATGATTTGAGATTGGGGTTCAACGTCTAGTGGTCCGCCCATTCACGGTCGATTCTGATGGTCGCGAGGCGCCTTAAAGAATCCTTGGCTATGCTGATTCGGGACGCCTTGTTAGTCATTCGTGACGTCCGCTATACGTCGTGTCCGTGTGGGCCCCACCACGAACACTTTGAGCGAAATCTCTATCATGTGTTTGTTCCGGCTCATTCTAGTAGCCAACCTTTTGTTTTCAGTTATGATATTCGATTTGTTTCTCAGTCAGATGTTGTTTCCATATCTATATCTAAGTGGCTTCTCACCTTAATGGATGTGTGATGATTAACTTTGGAATTCATTCGTTCATTCTTGTTCGAATGTTTATTGTGAAGACTATATGTTGCAATTTCTATCCGTTGATTCTACTTATCATTTGTATATCAAAGGACTAACGGATGTCACCCTCTTCAGGATGGCTCCGCCAACGCGTCTGAATCCGGATCGCAATGATGGGGATCGATCGAATCCTCCACCTCCACCTCCACCTCCGCCTCCGAAGCCCGGCAAGCTATCATGGCAGCCACCAATGCCAATGCTCGATGATTTTGCAGCTCTTGCAAGAACGTACTCAGGGCAAGGCAATCAAGGCAATCAAGGCAATCAAGGTCAAGGCAACAATCAGCCACACTTTGCTACTCTCGGTCGGTTTCTCGCTAATCAGCCAAGTCTTTCGGTTTACGTGTTGAGGCAATGACGCCGACGATTGGTTAGTGGACATCTGCAAGCACTTTGATCAGTAGCAATGTCGGACCTGAGGACTTTGTCAAGTTTGCATCGTTTCAACTCAAGGATCAAGCTCTGAGTGGTTCCAGCAATACAAAGATTCCAGAGGAGGTCGTGTCATTACCTGGGATGAGTTCCGCCGTGATTTCCGAGCTCATCACATTCCGAAGAGTGTTGTTGAGAGCAAGCGTGAGGAGTTCCGCAATCTCAAGCAAGGCACCTTGTCTGTCTATCAATACAATATCCAGTTCCAGAAGCTCGCTCGTTTTGCTAAGCAAGATGTACCTGATGAAAGGAGTATGATCTATCAGTTCAGAGGTGGTCTGAGAGAGGATCTGCAATTACCTCTTGTGCTGTTTGAGCCAGATAAGTATGATGATTTCTACAACATGGCACTCAAGCAAGAAGCAGCACAGCTCAAATGCGAGGCTTCTAAGAAGAGAATCAGGGATGCAGTTCAGTCCTCCTCGTCCTCTCAAGTGGCAGCCAAGCAGCGAAGTTTTATCTGCCCTCCTCCGTTCCGTCGGCCTTACCAAATAGAAGAACTCAGGTGGACGTGGATCTTCCCACCCACCCAACCCAAGCTATCGTAACAAGTCTAATTCTCAAGCTCCAAGGTCAAGTGCTCCTTACCACCGTCCGCTCTACGAGGTCACTTGCAACAAGTGTCGCCAGAAGGGTCACTATGCTAACAAGTGCTTCAACCAGAGGCGCCTTCCGCCTCCTCCTCTGTGAAATCTTCCAGCAATGCAAAGGTCAAGCATAATCCAAAGTATGCCAAGGTCAATATGATGAATGCAGCTCAAGCGGAGGATTCTTCGTGTGCTAATGGGTAATCTTCTTGTTAATGATTTTCCTGCAAAAGTCTTATTTGATACCGGTGCATCGCTTTCTTTCATTTCGAGGCCTTTTGTTGCCAAGCATGAGTTGGTGACGAAGAGATTCCTGTTCCTTTGAAGATCATATCCCGGGTAAACAGATGACTTCTCGAGTTTTCGTTCAATGTCGGTATCAAGATGGGTGATTATAGATTTCTTTCTAAACCAATGGTTCTGGTGACTCGGATATTGATCTTATTCTCGGAATGGATCGGCTTTATCAAGACAAAGCTCAAATTGATTGTGCTGCTGGGAAATTCAATTGACTCATTCTTCTAATGATTTGATCATCTATGCCTCTCGTGATGAAACCATTCGTTGTTCTCTCTCAATGAGAAGGGCGAATTGAATGCCATCTCTCGATTCGATCGTTTGTGAGTACCAAGATGTCTTTCCGTAAGAGCTTCCGGTATGCCTCCTCATCGGCCGAGAGTTCGTTATCGATCTTGAGCCCGCATCGAACCCGCTTGCAAGCGTCCATACAAGCTTGGACCTGATGAGCTGAAGGAATTGAAGAAGCAGCTCGATGAACAAGAGCGTCTGGGTTTGATCGGACCGAGTTCATCTCCTTGGGGTTGTGGTGTTCTTTTGTCCGAAGAAGGATGGCACGGACCGACTTTGCGTCGATTACCGTCCATTGAATAAGAAGACAATCAAGAACAAGTATCCACTTCCCAACATCAATGAGCTTTTCGAGCAACTCAAAGGTGCTACGGTGTTCTCTAAGCTTGACCTTCGTATGGGGTATCATCAGATTCGCATTCGTGAACAAGATATTCCCAAGACAGCATTCAGAACAAGCTTTGGTTCTTATGAATATACTGTCATGTCTTTCGGCCTCGTCAATGCTCCTCCAACTTTCTCTCGGATGATGAACTTCATATTCAATCCTTACACCAATGAATTCGTCTTGGTCTATCTTGATGATATTTTGGTCTTCTCCAAGAATAAGAAGGATCATGCCATACATTTGCGATTGGTGCTAGACAAGCTCAGAGAGTACCAATTCTATGCCAAGTTCTCCAAATGTGAATTCTGGCTTGATGAAGTGCTTTATCTTGGTCATATCATCTCTGCCAAGGGCATCGCTGTTGATCCCGAGAAGGTGTCCGCAATTGTCAATTGGGAACCTCCTCAGAATGTCAAGCAGCTCCATGACTTTCTTGGTCTTGCAAGCTATTGTCAAGATTTGTTGAGAACTTCTCCAAGATTGCAAAGCCTCTTTCCAACCTTCTCCGAAGCAAGTGAAGTATGTCGGTCTCCCGAGTGTGACGTTGCTTTCAAAACCCTCAAAGAGAAACTCGTCACAGCTCTGCTCGACTCCTCCCGATGAATCCAAGCCTTATGAAGTGTTCTCGTGATGCTTCTCTTCAAGGTCTCGGTGCTGTGTTAATGCAAGAGAAGAGAGTTGTGGCTTATACCTCTCGCCAGATTGAAGCCCAACGAGAAGAACTACCCCACTCACGATCTTGAGTTGGCGGCAGTTGTCCATGCATTGATTACGTGGAGACATCTCTTGTTGGGAAGGAAAGTGGACATTTTCACCGATCACAAGAGTCTCAAGTACATCTTCACTCAGCCTAACCTCAACCTCAGGGCAGACTCGATGGGTGAAATGATTCAAGAGTACAACCCAAGTATTGAGTATACTCCGGCAAAGCCAATGTCATTGCAGACGCTTTGAGCAGGAAAGCTTCTCGCAATAGTCTAATCCTCAAGCCCTTTCACCGGATCTCTGTGAATCTTTCCATAAGCTGAATCTTCAAGTTGTTCCTCAAGGCTTTCTTGCCAACCTCATAGTCTCTCCTACTTTGGAAGATCAGATTCGTGAGGCTCAACTTCGGATACCATGGTGAAGAAAGTGAAGCGTGGTATCGACAAGGGCATTTCAAGTACAAGTGCTTCCATGTTGATGACAAAGACACTCTGTTCTTTGAGGACGGATTGTGGTTCCTAAGGGTGATCTGAGAAAAGTCATTATGAGCGAGGCTCACAATTCGCTTCTATCCATTCATCCCGAAGTACGAAGATGTACCATGACCTCAAGCAGTCATATTGGTGGACTCGAATGAAGCGAGAAATTGCTCAATTCGTGAATGAGTGTGATGTCTGCAGAAGAGTGAAAGCAGAACACCAAAGACCAGCTGGTCTCCTTCAACCTCTTGCTATTCCTGAATGGAAGTTTGATCATATTGAAATGGACTTCGTGGTGGCTTTCCAAAGTCCAAGCGTGGAAATGATGCTATCTTCGTTGTCATTGACAAGCTTACTAAAGTGGCTCATTTTCTTCCTATCAAAGAATCCATCACTGCAGCTCGGTTGGCGAGCTATACACCTCGAGATTGTCTCCTTGCACGGTATTCCTCAAGTGATCTCTTCGGACCGTGGCAGCATCTTTACCTCCAAGTTCTGGGATTCTTTTGAAGGCCATGGGCACCAACATTCGTTTAGCACAGCTTTCCATCCTCAAACAAGTGGCCAAGTCGGCGAGTTAATCAAATTCTTGAAGATATGCTCGGGGCTTGTGTCATTTCCTTCGCATGAAGTGGGAAGATTGTCTTCCATATGCCGAAGTTCTCTTACAACAACAGCTTCCAAGCGAGTTCGGGCAAGGCCCCATTTGAAATTCTCTATGGCGAAAGTGCCGTACTCCTCTCAATTGGTGCGAGACAGGTGAACGCCAACTTCTTGGCAATGACTTGATCACGAAGCGGAAGAAATGTGCAAGGTCATTCGTGAGAATCTCAAAGCCGCATAATCGCGCCTAAAAGAGCTATTATGATGATAAGCACCGTGATGTGACTTTTGAAATCGGAGACCATGTCTACCTCCGCGTCTCTCAATGAAAGGTACTCGTAAACCCGGTATCAAAGGAAGCTTGCCCCTAGATCGTGGGTCCTTTCAAGATCATTGGGAAAAGAGGCGATCTCGCCTATCAACGAGCTTCCATCCAACTTTGCAAGCGTGCGATGTGTTTCACGTGTCACAGCTTCGCAAGTGCTTCAAGACTCTGAACGCACTATCAACTTCAAGAGATTGACCTTCAAGAAGATCTCTTATCATGAGCACCCGTTGCTATTCTTGAAGAAACCGAGCGCAAGACTCGCAACAAGTCAATCAAATTCCTGAAAGTGAAGTGGTCACACCATTCCGACCGAGAAGCTACACGGGGCGCGAGGATCACCTCCGTTCGAGTATCCGGAGTTCTTTCAGCCCTAGATCTCGGGCGAGATCCTCTTGTAGTGGTGGAGTGTTGTAACACCCGAAGTAACTTTCCATATTTGTAACTCCGACTCTTGCCATTTTCGGCATTGTTATATGATATTCCTCCGTGGTTGGGTTTTTCCTCTTTTTGCATTTTGTCCATGCCATGCATTTTATATTATGTCATCATGTGCATCGCATTTGCATACGTGTTCGTCTCATGATTCCGAGCATTTTTCCCGTTGTCCGCTTTTGCAATCCGACACTCCTATCTCCCCGGCGATCCTTTTACGCTTTTCCGTGTGCGGGTATTAAACCTTCTCGAAATGGACCGAGGTTTGTCTAGTGGCCTTGGTATAACACCGGAGACCACCGTCAAGTTTGGTCATTTGGAGCTCGTTTGGTACTCAGCGGTTAACCGCACCTTCATAAAGGCCTCTTTTAAGTTGCAGCCCAACACCCCTTCAAAACAGCCCAAAAACCCATCTAAGTCACCTCCATGCTCTCCGTCGTTCGATCACGATCGTGTGGGCGAAAACTACACCCCATTTGGACTCTCCTAGCTCCCTCTATGCCTATTTAAGCAAACCCCCCGGAAATTCCGGATCATCCTCCTCCCGAAACCCTAAAACCGCTTCAAGACGCTGCCGGACGTGTCCGCCGCCAGCCGGACACGCCACGCCGCCGCCAGCAATCGGGAGGCGCCACGTGCCGCCGCCGCCACCGCCGCATGGGCCCATGAGCCCACGGCCGCCCTCCCTGCCCGCCTCCTCGCTCCCGCCTTCGCCGCTCGCCTCCTCCGCCCTCGCCCGGCGACCTCAAATCCCGCATTGTCGCGCCCGTCGCCAGCCGACCTCCGACCGACCCGCCGCCGCCCCCGCCCACCCGCGCCGCCCGCCCGGCTTCCCCCGCCATGCCTCCTCACGCACGCCCATGGCGCCCGCCCGCCGCCGACGTCCGCCCGGCCCGCCGTCGCCGGCCGACCTCCGGCCGACCCGCCCGTCCTCCCTCACTGGCCGTCGCCCGACCCGCCCGCCACCGGCCCGATCCGCCCGATCCGGCCTCGGGGGCCGCGCCACCCGTTGACCTCATCTCCCTCTCCCTCTTTTAATTCACTAAGTCTTTTGCATCTTGTAATTTTGGGCAATTTTCATCATGCTATATCTTCGCATCCGTAGATCCATTTTTCGCGTATAATATGTCAAGATGTTCGTCTCGAAGAGTAGATCATTTCATTCCATTGCATCATTTTCATTTGAGCTCATCTTGATGCCCGAAATGCTGTTGGAAGAGTGCTATGTGCTGATAGTTTCTGATTTTTATCAGGAGTTGCACTTTTGTTATTTTTGCTATGATTAATATGTGCACCCTATGAATTTGAGTCCTACATGAGTTTTGTAAAATGCCATGTCATCTTTCCAGTGGTATATGCCATGTATTTTTGTGATCTATGTGGTGACTAGCACAAGCATGCAAAGTAGGTGTCCCAATGTTGCTGATTTCAGCCCTGTTTTAGCTGATTTTGATGCCATGTTTGCTTGATGATACCGAGAGATCTATGCATATTTTGAGATACTTCAGTAAGGGTGTTTTGTAAAGCATGACTTGCTCTATCCATCCATGCCTTTGTTTGCAATTATGGGATGCCATAGCTTGAGTCAATCAAGCTCTACTTTTGCTACCAAATGATTTCTGGCAGATTGTATACGTGTTATTCAATGTTGCCTAGCTTGTTGTGGTTGATCCATATATGCTATGTTAGTGTTCTTGCCATGGATGTCTTCTATGTCATGTCTTCTTGATGTATGTATGCTTAGATTATCATTTGAGGCTCTGTAGTGAGTGCATTGAGCTTGTTAACATGCCATCTCGTTATCAGTTTTGACATGTCAAGTTGCTGAATCTGTTAACAAGACTTTCAATATTGACATGAGTGTTACTATATTTTCTAGTCCTTTTGGCTTATGGTCAGTAAGGGACTTTTGAAATATGCTTTGAGTAGATTCATGCCATGCCATGTCTTGCTATTTTAAGTTCCTGTAGCATGTAGTTTTGATGCTCTGAACATTGCAACCTGTTACTGTTTTTGCCATGTCCAGCCTGTTACTTTGAGCACTTTTGCCATGCTTGTTTGAACCTGTTATGATGTGAACTAGCCGTAGCTCAGTGCTCATCTTTTGTCGAGCATCATGTGTAGATCACTGCCATGTGCTTTGTTGTTATGTTTGGGTGCAGTAGCTTAATTATTTGTTGCTTGCTAAGTGGCATCATGCTGTTAATGGCAGATTTGCGCCATTCTTGTTTTGCTTGCCATTTGCAAACCGTGCATCCGATTCCGGTGATCTCTATATCGATTTCAACGAAATCATCTCATCTTTCAGTGGCATGCTTGGTTTGCCAAGTTGATGCCTGGTTCATCATTACCTTCGGGCGCACATAAGACATTGCATATCTCATCATGCATATCATGTCATGTTTTGCATCATGTGGATTGCGCATTGCACCGTGATTTATTGTGGTTCCTTTGTTTGTGTTGTTGCTTTGGGTAGAGTCGGGAGACGAGTACGTGAACGAGGAGCCTGTTGAGAACGTTTTAGAGATCAAGCTTTCGACAACTCGAGAACATTGCGAGCAAGATGATCATACCCTCGAAATCACTTCTATCTTTGCTATGCTAGTTGCTCGCTCTTTTGCTATGCCTATGCTGCGATGCCTACCACTTGCTATATCATGCCACCCATATTGCCATGTCAGCCTCTAACCACCCTTTCCTAGCAAACCGTTGATTGGCTATGTTACCGCTTTGCTCAGCCCTCTTATAGCGTTGCTAGTTGCGGTGAAGCTGAAATTTGTTCCTTGTTGGAACATGGAGATGTTGTTCCTCTTTGGAACATGTTTACTTGTTGGGGATATCACAATATATATATATATCTGCTATGCTTAACACATCTATACACTTGGTAAAGGGTGGAAGGCTCGGCCTTATGCACAGTGTTTTGTTCCACTCTTGCCACCCTAGTTTCCGTCATACCGTGTTATGTTCCTTGATTTTGCGTTCCTTACGGTTGGGTGATTTATGGGACCCCTTGACAGTTCGCTTTGAATAAGACTCGTCCAGCAAGCCCAACATTGGTTTTACCATTTGCCACCTAAGCCTTTTCCCCCGGGTTTTCGCGAGCCCGAGGGTCATCTTTATTTTAAACCCCCCCGGACCAGTGCTCCTTCGAGTGCTGGCCCGAACTGAGCTGCCTGCGGGGCCACCACGGGGAAACTCGAGGCTTGGTTTTACTCGTAGCTAGTCTCATCCGGATGTGCCCTGAGAACGAGATATGTGCAGCTCCTATCGGGATTTGTCGGCACAATCGGGCGGCTTTGCTGGTCTTGTTTTATTGCTGTCGAAATGTCTTGTAGTCCGGGATTCCGAGATTGATCGGGTCTTCCCGTAGAAGGAATAATCCTTCGTTGACCGTGAGAGCTTATAATGGGCTAAGTTGGGACACCCTGCAGGTAATATCTTTCAAAGCCGTGCCCATGGTTATGAGGCAGATGGGAATTTGTTAATGTCGGTTGTAGATAACCCAAAGATGACCTCAATTAAAATACACATCAACGCGTGTGTAACCGTGATGGTCTCTTCTCGTGGTCCGGGAAGTGAACACGATGTTGGAGTTATGTCTGACGTAAGTAGTTCAGGATCACTTCTTGATCGCTATTAGTTTCACGACCGCGCTTTGCTTCTCTCCTCGCTCTCTTTTGCGAAGTAGCCACCATATATGCTAGCCGCTTGCTGCAGCTCCACTTTAATACCTTGTCCTTCCTAAAGCTTAAATAGTCTTGATCTCGCGGGTGTGAGATTGCTGAGTCCCCGTGACTCACAGATACTTCCAAACACAGTTGCAGGTTCCGATGAGGCCAGTGCAGGTGATTCCACCGAGTTCAAGTGGGAGTTCGACGAGGAACGTGGTCGTTACTATGTGTCGTTTCCAGATGATCAGTAGTGGTGCCCAGTTGGGACGATTCGGGGTTCTGTGTTAGCAGTTGGGGTATCTTCTTCTATTTTGGTTCCGTAGTCGGACCCTGAGTGTACTCTGAATGATGTATGTTTATTTATGTACTGTGTGACGTGGCGATTGTAAGCCAACTATGTATCTTTCCCTTAATTATTACATGGGTTGTGTGAAGATTACCTCACTTGCGACATTGCTTTCAATGCGGTTATGCCTCTAAGTCGTGCCTCGACACGTGGGAGATATAGCCGCATCGGGGGCGTTATATGTGTCCTGCTTCGCCTCATCATCATCATCATCATCATCATTAGCGTGAAGCTCCTGCCTGATGCCCATTGATTTCAAGTCTGCCCTTGCTTTCGGCCCATCTTTGGTCCTCTCTGGCATGTTGAGCAGGGTACCAAGAAGACTCTCGCACACGTTCTCCGTGATATGCATGACATCAAGGCTGTGAGGCACACGCTGGATCTTCCAGTACGGCAAGTCCCAGAAAACAGACCTCGTTTTCCATACCTTCAGCAGCGGCTCTGGCGCCTTTCGCTTCTTTCTTGGCTCTGGCGCCTTTTGCTTCTTTCCCGGCAGTGGGCAGTCTTTCCAATTTTTCAACAGCTTGTCTATTTCCTCGCCGCTCCTCGTACACGGGCGTTTTCGGGGTTCGGTTTCACCATCGAACAGATCCTTGCGTTTCCTCCACGGGTCATCATCGCGAAGCCACCTTCGATGTCCCATGAACATGGTTTTCAAGACCCGGATCTCTATCTAGCTGGCGATCGTTGTGTCATCCATGCACCTTACGCATCCGAAAATCCGTGGACTACCTGCCCCGCGAGATATCCGTAATCGAGATAGTCGTGCACCGTCGTGAGCAGGCGGCTCTCATAGGGAAATATTCTTTCTCTGCGGCGTCCCACGTATTGGCTGGCGTTTTCCACAGCGTGTCAAGCTCCTCTTTCAGCAGCCCCTGATCATGATTGATGTCGCCCCTGGTTGTTTCGCCCTTCAATTAGCATACTCATGTGAATGTACTTCCTCTTCATGCACAACCGGGAAGGTTGTACATCCACACAAACACCGCCAGGTGCTATGTGTGCTTCTCGGCTGCCAAACGGATTGACTCCATCGGTGCTCGCGCCCAGCCACGATGTTCCTTGGATCCTTCCCAAATTATGGGTCTTGAAGTTCAACGCTTGCCTTTGCTCGCATCCTTAGGGTGACTCAAAGATCTTGTCTTTTTTATCTATCTCCGGATCATTTGCGTCATCTTCTCACTTCTTCTCCTCCCTATCCGCGTGCCAACGCAGGAGCTTTGCTACCTTAGGGTCCACGAAATACCACTGCAGACGAGGAGTGATCGGAAAGTACCACACCACTTTTCGAGGAGCTTTCTTCCTCTTCTTGTATCGAGTGACGCCGCAAACCGGACATATGGTAGACTCCGCGTGCTCGTCCCGGTAAATGATGCAATTGTTCATGCATACATGGTATTTCACGTGCGGTAAATCCAGAGGACACACGATTTTCTTAGCCTCCTCCAAACTGGTCGGGCACTTGTTCCCCTTGGGAAGACGTTCGTGCCAGAATGACATGTTCTCGTCGAAGCATGCATCGGTCATTTTGTGTTTTACCTTCATCTCCGAGCCATGGCGTTACTTTCAAAGGGTATCCTCGGGCCTGCATCCTTCATACAATGGAGTAACCGCGTCTAACTCAAGTTGATCCATCTTGGCTTTCTCTCGGCGGTAGCTCTTGCGTTATCCGTGCCGCTTGAGAAGCAGCTCTTGAATATGAGGGTCCTGCACCCAGCCCATCGATGGTCCAGCGTCGTGCTGCTCCGCCGCATCATCATCTTCATGATCATGCCCGTCGTCTGCTCCGCATCTTCCTCATCATCATGTTCGCATCTTCTACATGATGACTGTATACGGCATCACCGTCGTGATCATCTCCCAGGATTCTTCGTCTTCTCGCCCGCCCGAGCCGTGGTGGTTGTCTTGCTGCCCTTCCTCATTTCTTGCCCGCCCCCATGGACGACTTCGTAGTCATCTTCATCACCTTGCCACCGATAGCCATCCATGAAACCACGCAAGAGCAGGTGGTCCTGCACCTGCCCGGAATCCGGTTCCGCAATAAGGCTCTTTAGCTTGCATCTTTGACACGGACATCTTATCTCCGTCTCGTTCTTTTGAAGCATCTCGGCCTTCGCGGACCTCAAAAACCTATTCACGATGCCTTCGGTCATCGTGCGGACCATGGTCGCCTGCGGGGTACAGCAAAACGATATTTTAGAACCAAGAAAAAGTTTGGCATGACTTTCCCTAAAAATAGGACCAAAAAGAATGCTTAATGCCAAAATTCTCGCCGAAACGGAAATGAATCAACATTCCGACAAAATATTGGCAACTATCGCATTTCAAATACCGGTACACCTCCAAACACAAACACATATGCAACACCACAAACATATGCAACACCGCGAACATACATAGATCTAGCTAGGCCATAAAAAGTGCATGTGCACATTGTTGTAGGGAGAACAACATAAATATAGCTTCCCCCCTTACTTACCTATCAAAACAAGGTAATTTAACCACTTAATTTGAATGAATCTATGGTGGAAATGTGGTGAAAAACAGGAGGCACCCGAGACAAGGAGGAGGTGGAGAGAATGAAGTGGGGAGAAAGTGAGTGTGGGTAGGGGAGAGAGGCTGTCCAAAATATCTTGTTGCTGCCCACTTACTAATGGCGCACCAACCCTAAATGCGCCATTAGTAACCCAGGTTACTAATGGCGCACCTTCTGGTGGTGCGCCATTAGTAGTTTTGCAAAAAAAAACATACTAATGGCGCACGGTGGAATAGTGCGCCATTAGTAGTTTTGCAAAAAAAGGAATAAAAAATATAACAAAAAAAACAACATTAGTGGCGCACTTTCCAGGCAGTGCGCCATTACTAGTTACAACTAGTAATGGCGATCGAGTCTGAATGCGCCATTAGTATGTTTGAACAGTAGCACTAGTTAAAAAAATTGACACTAATGGCGCACCTTGGGCCAAAAGCGCCATTAGTAGTTTCAACTCTAATGGCGTGTCGGGAAGGTGGTGCGCCATTAGTATATACTAATGGCGCACCGCTTGTCTGGTGCGCCATTAGTGTCAATCCCATCTATAGCCCTTTTTCTAGTAGTGAGGGTTGAACTTAGGGGTGACGGGCTCTACGGCGCTTATGTCTCGGAGTGCATGTTTGCCTCTCCCCTTCGTCATGTGGATCATGTTGACTGTTTTAACCTCTGGTGGGAATTTTTTCTGTCCCCCGGTGTTTTGCTGGCGAGGTTCGTCCTCGTCTTCGCTTGGTGTCTCCCTCCCCTCGTGTTCGGCGTTTAGCTTACCGGCCTGCTTGAAGACCCAGCATTCTCTGTGGGTGTGATTTGCAGCTTTATCGGGGGTGCCATGAATCTGACATAGTTTGTCTAGAATTTTGTTTAGGCTGGACGGTCCATCTCTGCTGCCTTTGAGAGGCTTTTTCCACTGACCCGGTCGAGAGCCCATGAATCCGGCATTTACCGCCGTATTCTCTGGGCTGTCTTCTGTATTTCGATGCTTGCTTTTACTGCGTCGTGGTTTTCCATTGCCATCCCTAACTTCGGATGTGCTTGGGTTGCTGCTGCTACTGCGGGTTAACCAGCTATCTTCGCCCATGCAAAAGCGGGTCATTAGGCTTGTCAAGGCTGCCATTGTTCTCAGTTTTTCTTGGCCGAGGTGTCTGGCGAGCCATTCGTCTCGGACGCTGTGCTTGAAAGCTGCTAAGGCTTCGGCGTCCGGGCAGTCGACGATTTGGTTCTTCTTAGTGAGGAACATGTTCCAAAGCTTTCGGGCTGACTCTCCGGGCTGTTGAATTTTATGACTTAAATCGTCTGCATCCGGAGGTCGGCCATAAGTCCCTTGAAAATTAGTCCGGAAAGCATCCTCGAGCTCCTCCCAACTTCCAATTGAGTTTTCGGGGAGGCTTTTCAGCCAGTGCCGAGCTAGTCCTTTAAGCTTGAGGGGATAGGCACGGGCGCAGGCGGCTCGGAGTCCGTGGCCGGGGACGAATCCAGTAGTTCGGCAACACGGCTCTCGTAAGGGGTGAAATCAGTATCCGGCTCTATCGCCGCTGAGACTGTGGCCTCCATGGCGGGGTCTATCCACCCGTCCCCAGATGGCACGATTTGCTCCGGATTGAGGGCCGGAGTAGTTGCAGGTGTTATCTCCCGAACACTGTCCGACGGCAGAGCTAAATCATGCTTGTCGTGATCGTGCGGCGCACCTGGCATGGGCTCGAATCCATCGAAGATCAAGTCTCCGTGGATGTCGGCTGTGTAGTTCAAGTTTCCGAACCTGACCTGGTGGCCAGGGGCGTAGCTCTCGATCTGCTTCAGATGGCCAAGCGAGTTGGCCCGCAGTGCGAAGCCGCCGAATATGAAGATCTGTCCGGGGAGGAAAACCTCACCCTGGACCGCATCGTTACCGATGATTGAAGGAGCCATCAAGCCTCACGTTGACGGCACAGTGTAACTCTCAATGAAAGCACCAATGTCGGTGTCAAAACCGGCGGATCTCGGGTAGGGGGTCCCGAACTGTGCGTCTAAGGCGGATGGTAACAGGAGGCGGGGGACATGATGTTTACCCAGGTTCGGGCCCTCTCGATGGAGGTAATACCCTACTTCATGCTTGATTGATCTTGATGAATATGAGTATTACAAGAGTTGATCTACCACGAGATCGTAGAGGCTAGACCCTAGAAGCTAGCATATGGTATGATTGTTGTTGTCCTATGGACTAAACCCTCAGGTTTATATAGACACCGGAGGGAGCTAGGGTTACACAGAGTCGGTTACAAGGGAGGAGATCAACATATCCGTATCGCCAAGCTTGCCTTCCACGCCAAGGAGAGTCCCATCCGGACACGGGATGAAGTCTTCAATCCTGTATCTTCATAGTCCAACAGTCCGGCCAAAGGATATAGTCCGGCTGTCCGAAGACCCCCTAATCCAGCACTCCCTCGGTGATACTTTGGTGCTGACCTTGCCGGGTATGCAGGAGGAGAGCGGCAGCGGGAGGAGCCGTAGAGTGCTACTCCCAACACGCCGCCCCGCGAGGCGTCCCCGGTAAGGGCGCCAAGCACTGAGCCCATGCACGTGGAGGAGGAGGAGGAGAACTTGGGCGCTGGCAGCTTTGCCTCGACGCCAAATGTTGGCGGGGAGGGGACTTCTTTTTCCCATCCTGGCACAGGCGCTGGTATGACGCTCGCCTTTCGTCCCCGTTCCCTTTTCTTTTTGGCTCTTGGTCTTTGCCTTGCCTCACTCCCTTCTTTGATGTCTAGATTCCTCCTCGGTGAACCCAGAGGACATGGACGCCATCATTGAGGACGTCACCAAGGCCGCCGAGGAAGACGCCGAGAAGATCTCCGCCGAGGAGGCCGCCAAGGGCGCTACTGAGGACACCGCCAAGGGGCCTGCCGGGGAGGCCGACAGGGCCGCCGCTGAGGAGGCCGCCAAGGGCGCTACTGAGGACGCCGCCAAGGGGCCTGCTGGGTAGGCCGGCAAGGCCACCGCTGAGGAGGCCGACAAGGGGCCTGCCGGGGAGGCCGGCGGGGCCGCTGCCGAGGAGGAGGAGGAGGTGGCTGATGATCGGCCTTCCTCCTCTGCTGCTTCTGGCTCCGGCAAGTACCTAAAGGGTGAGTGACAACTTGTTCGTCCATATTCCAGGCGCGTCGAGCGCCAGGGCACCCGTCGAGGGAGAGGTGTTCGACGACGAAGTGCTTGCCGCCGCCGGGATTGAGGTCGTCGACGAGCCGAGCGTTGGTGGCGACGGCTCCTAGGAGGAGCGGCTGCTCAAGGCCATGGGTGCCAACTTCCGGAGACTCTAGGCGCTCTACCGTGCCCGCCTAGACAAAGTCAGGTCCAGGGCGGCGGTGGTGGAGAAGGCGGAGGTGGACCTCCAGAAGCGCGTCGCAGAGACGCAAGACTGGTTCCGCTAGGCTCACGAGGAGCTGAGGACCGCCCAGGGCGAGCTGGCCAAGCGTGATGTGGAGCTCACCAAGAAGCTGGCCGATGTCGAGAAGGCCCAAGAGACGGCGAAGAACTTGGCCGCCGCCGCCGAAGCCGCCCGGACCCAGCATGAGGCCGCACTGAATTCCCAGGTGGAGGACCTTGCCGCGCGTGAGGGGAAGCTTGCCGCCACGCTCCGCGGCAAGGATGAAGAGGTGGGCAAGCTTGTCTTGCAGTGGACCAGGGAGCTGGAGCAGAGGCACAAAAAGGTGCCCGATGCCAAGGCCCAGGTTCACGCCGGCAAGGTGAAGGAGCTGGAGGTGGAGGGTGACAGACTGAAGGAGCATGCCATGAAGCTGTCCTAGGAGAACGCTCAACGGTGCTCTGAGGGAGGTGCAGGGCACAGCCATCAGCAAGGCCGGGGAGCTCTCCGAGGCCATCAAGTCCATCAAGGAGCTCACGCTGAAACTGGAGGGCCTCGAGGGGATGCTCATGGAGGCCAAAGCCCGGGAGGGGATCCTGGCCAAGGAGCTGGAGACGAAGAAGCAACTGCAGAAGGACGAGGCTGCCGAGCATAAGGACTTCAAGGAGGGCGTGAACCGCTGGATCGGCCGCCTCGAGGACGTCGCCGACAGGATCACCGCACAGTTGGCTACCATGGGATGCCGAACGTGAGGTACGCCCCAGAGCGCAGCGGGACCACCAACGCCAAGCTGACCCTGTTCTCTGAGTGCGTTCTCGGGGCCCTGGAGCAGCTTCACGCCAACCGGGCGGCCTCGCTGGCCGACGAGGCCCGAAGGCTTTGCCAGGGCGCCATGACCAAGGTTCTCACCAAGGTGGCACACTGGTAACCCGACGTCGACTTTGAAGCCGCGCTGGAGAGCTTGCCGGAGGGTACTGACCTCACGCCGCTCAGGGAGCGCATCAAGCCCATCATCAGCCGTGTCGGCGGAATTCTGAGGGTGGAGGGCCAGCGCCGGGATTAGGCACCCCGTTTCTTATCATCGCTGCAGTTTCATGGCCAAGACAATTTCTATCTTTAGTTAGAACCGCAGCAACAATTGATGTAATATAACTCTGCAGTACTTTGAGATTATGCATGTTATCTTCCTGTTCGATATCCCTTTGTATGTCCACCTACGTCAGCTGGGTAGGTTTGCCTGTGCGTAAACCCAAGGCGGCGTCTTGGGGACGGATCCCCATTGGCCTACCGGGTGTGCGTGCTACCGGCCGAACCACCTTACCGCCCTTAGCGCGGCCGCCCGAACTGTCGAGCTTGACTCGAGACAGAATCGAGAGCGTTGCCAAGTGCGGAAGGCTACCCCGCCACTCTCGACGCGGCCGCTTGAGCTGTTGAGCAGACTCGTAATAGAACAAGGGCGTTGCCAATTGTGGGGTGGGGGGGAGGGGGGCTTTGCGTGCAGGTTTTTCATACATAGGCAAGACCTCTGAGGGCAATAACCTTATGTATAAGAGGAAATAATTCAAGGCTCTGAATGACTTAGCTTTTCTATCGCCGTGATGGCGTCCTTCGCGTTCGCGGGCGGTGCCCTTTTCTCCTGGCCGTCTCCTTCTTGGGAGCCATGGCGACGAAGAAACGCTAGGCTAGCTACTAGACCAGATTCTCACAATTGCGCCCCTACCTGCCGCGCCAAAGATGTCAGTGTGGAATGACACCTATGGGATCACAAGAATCCCTACTACGGTTGCCGAGGTGCAGGGTTGCAAGAAGAGCAGGATCAGTAGTCAGCACAAGGATCGTTTACCCAGGTTCGGGCCGCGAGGATGCGTAAAACCCTAGTCCTGCTTTGGTGGGTGTATTTCAGAGAGTTCTTGAGCTCTCCAACTAGTTATGGTGAGTGCGTGGTTCCAAAGAGACGAATCCTCCTCCAAAGATGCCATGGGCCTCCTTTTATAGGCGAAAGGGCTGCCACGATGGCATCTGAGGAGGTGGAAAAGCGTCTGATATTCGAGCTTATCACTTGTGTTACAGGAAAAGTTGCATTTAATGCGCCGCTGAGGTGTCCCCTAGCTTTATCGGGGACGGGGGCGAGGCCCGTCCCGTCTGTCGCCGCTTCTCCTCGCTTCGACACGCGCCCTAGCCAGCAATGTGTGCGGTGCCATGTAGGAAGGCAGGTAGCTGAGGTGGCGCGGTGGTAGGGTCTTCACGAAGATCTGCATGCCGCCACACAGGCGCCTGCTGAGTTGGCCTGGAAGCTGCATGTTGCCACGCAAGTGCCTGCCCAGCTGGTTTGGGCTGGCAGCTGCATGCGAACGGTGGTGGAGACTTGGCTGGTGCGGGCCTAGCAGTGGCCCTGCTGGCGTCTTCGGCGAGAGCCTTGCCGGGGGGCCTGGCAAGGGTCTTACCATGGTCCGCTGTCGTCCCCGACAAGAATCTTGCCGGGGGTCTCGTGGCTCTTCTCGGCAAGGATCTTGCCGAGGATCGTTGTCTTCTAATCTTCATCTGATCTTGAATATGTCTTCACAAAGATCTGCATGCCACCACAGAGGTGCCTCCCGAGCCCTGGCCCCACGTGGCTGATGGTTCTGGGGACGTGGGCTCAAGGGTGGCTCGCCCTATTGGCGTTTGGGCGCGCTGCCCTGGCAAGGATCTTGCCGGGGCTGCTGAGGCAGTCCCCGCCAAGTGTCTTGCCGGGGGAAACTGCTCCGCCCCTCTGCTTCTTTGCGTTCTTGGTCTTGGCGTTGCTCTGGCTGTCTTGGGCTTCGGTTTTGCCTTGGTTCACCTCTCCTGCTCTGCTTGGTGTGGCCGTGGGCGCGGCTCCAACTGCCCGTGCACAGGTAAAGGGGTACAAAGGTGCGCCCCTTCTTTTGTACACCGACATAGCCCCTCCTCCCCCACACACACACGCTTCGGGGGGAGGGCATCTCACCAAGACATACTGTAACACTGACCAAGCAGAATCCAACTTTGTAGTACGACCTCTCCCGCTTGTTGGTCAAAGTGATGGATGTCCACATGGCCCTGCAAGATGGGCTAGCTTGTCGCTGATAACCTCATGAGGGAGTACTGTACGAAGACAAACCCACTATGTGCATGTGGCCCAAGTATGTATATGGAAGTGGTGTGTGTTGTGTTTGAATACCCAATGCGCAAATTTGATGTGGCACCGTGCTTTGGAACCGTAAAATCCCCACACCGGGCGAGGGTTCACGACGCGTAGCATGCACACAAACTTAATTAGGCTTGGAATGGTCGACCTACTATACGGTAACTCGAAGCAAAGAAGAAGAATCCAGCCTGGTAACCTCTCTCATCGTTGGTCGAAATGATGGACGTCCCACGCGGGCCCACGAATATATATAGGCTTGCCACCCATAACCAAAGTGAGTGAGAGTTTGTCCAAAGACAACCATTGCATGCGTGTGTCCCGAACATATTTATGGAGGTGTGTGATGCATGCATATGTGTTGAATTAATGCCTGACCCAATGCACAACATTGATGTAGTGCATGCGTTGAAAATCGCAGAGGTTCCCACACAGAGTAAGAGGTCGTTCATGACGTGTCGTGTGCTCGCCCCCCCCCCCCTTCGATCCAGCGGGGTGGATTCATGTGTACACATGCACTCTTATATATATGTAATCTCACATCATGATCTATATCATGAGACAAACAAAAAATCAATCCCCTCCTAAGTCAAATTAGTTAACTTCTCTCGCGATGTTGGTGAAAGTGATGGACCAAGCGGGCCGACAGATGGAAGCATCGCCGATAACAGCGTGAGTGAGGGCCATATATATGCTGGTCACCCCCCCTTCAACACGTACTATACACCTAGCTAGTAACACAGCCCTAAAAGAATTAATCCTCCTTGTTCATCAAATGTACCTCTCTCTCGCTGGGTCAAAGTGATGGACGACAAACTCGCAGACCCAGCACAGAAGCGAAGCGTACGTCGCATGCGAGTGGTCATCCTATATAGGACTACGTACCACCGTCTGCATGTGTCCCAAAGAGGTGTTTGTTTGATGTTTGAATACGCAATTCACAACTTTGATGTGGCACCACATACATAGGAAACCAGAAAGTCCCCACAGAGAGCGCGAGGTTCATGATGCGTGGTATGTGCTATATGTACGCCCCCATTTGACGTGTGGTATATATGTACTTCTACTGTATAGCACAAACCAAAAAAGAATCATTCCGTGATGGTCAAATTAACCTCTCTCTTGTTGGGTCAAAGTGATTGAGGACACCATTGCATGCCCCCAAATGGAAGCGCCACACGCGAGTAAGTTCCTATAGGGAAACCACCGCCTGCATGGTAATGTGTGATGTTTGAATACCAACATAATGTACAACTTTGATGTGGCACCTGCCTCAGGAACCGGAAAGTCCCCACATGGAGCGAGGTTATGACATGCATATATATATATATATATATATATATATATATATATATATATATATATATATATATATATATTCATGTTGCCCCCTCTTTGACATATACATACTCCTACCGTGCACATACGTAGCACAAACCAAAAAAGAACCATCCTTGTTGGTCAGATTAACATCTCTCTTGTTGTAAATTCAACTGGTCGACGATGACCTCATGGGCCCACAGAGAGAGGCACACGCGAGTGAGTGTCATAGGACAAAACCACCGCGTGCATGTGCCCGTGTGTTATGTGATGTTTGAATACCCAATGCACAACTTTGATGTGGCACATGCTGCGCAAACCGGAAACACACTACACCACGATGCGTATCCCCCTCACTTCAAGCTGGTGGGAGGGTGTGTATACGCACGTGCTCAAACGTTGATATGGAATCTCACCATGATCCAGACACACATGCCAAGATGAATCCACCTTTTGGTCAAATGCCTCTCGTTGTCGATGGAAACTGAAAACCTTTGCGGGCTAACGAATGGGCACGTCATTGATAACTGCACGAGGGAGAGTGTCCGAGAGGATCACCAATGCGTCCATGTGGCCTGAACATGTATGTATGAAAAGGGTTGTGTAATGCTTTAAATAACCAATTCACGACTTTGATGTGGCATATATGACTCACAAAATGATCAATAATCCCACACGGAGGTTCACGACTCGTAGTGTACTGCCGGACCCCTCCCCCCACTCCCCACACACGGACACACACATCCCGCACCACCACAACCAATCTGAGGCATGTACAACTTTTTCTGAAGTGAACATGTGACCAAAGGCGGAGTGTCGTGTTAAAATAAAAAAAAACAGGCACCATTCGACCGTTTTTATACATTGATTGATTTCCTAGGGATTTAATGTGCAAAAATCAAATTTGAGCTACATGTGCACCAAAATGGTTTGCAAAATCATATGTGTCCCTAGGTGCATGTTGCCCTGTGCAAGAGATTTCAAAACATTGATAATATAGATTTTTAAAATTCAGTAAATCCAAAACTTAGTTGAAATTCATGAAACTTATAGTGGTGTCATATATGGATACCAGTAGACTGTGATATTGTATTTTTTTCGTCAAATTTGAGACCCGTTTTGATATAATCTTCTTACAAATGGGAGATTATTAAAAACTGGCAACCAATATCTCATATGGATTATTTATTCGGACCGTGTGCGTTACACAGTGCCATGCTTCGGTTAAGCAGTAAAGCGGCAGAATGAATCATCAATAAACCAAAAAATATACGTGCTGCCACACGCCCTATGTGTCGTGCGAGCAGGCGTGAGGTGATGGGACGCATGCGAGCAGTCCACCGCGCAGGCATACCGGGAGGCGTGCATGTAGGTGTGCGTATTGACCTAAGGCGTGCGACTAGCTGTGTGAAATGATGGTAGGAATGGCAGAAGTTTTCCGCGTAGACTCACTGGGAGGCGAGACAGCCTTTGACCGCCGCCTGCCTCGCTCCCACTAGTCCGTACTAATTGCGCGCCCGAGCCACCGGCCATAATAGGAGGCCGCACCCACAGTCCACAATGGTCACCAACATATGGACTCTGGAGTGTATGAGGATGCCGCCAAAGCGCACCATCTGAGGGAGTGGCGACACCGGGGCTGGTGAAGCACCCATGCAATGCGTGAAGTTGGGAACAGAGGTTTCCATCGCCGCCGATGAGGTCTCGCGCGGACAGCAGCACAACCTTGACTTCGTCGGCGCCGTCGTGCCCCCCCCCCCCCGAGTCGAAGCCGGAGGTCAACAGCAACTCCGGCAACGAGTGCGACTCCGACGGAAAACCGGTTAGTCATCTATAAATTTTTTTGGCATACAAATCCTATGGTTATGTTCTCTCAGTCCATGAAATCAGAGTAATTAAGATCCATTAGATGCACGTAGTGTATTTATTGTTTGAATGTTATCCGTATAGAGTTAGTGATTAATTGTTTGTTCTGTAAAAATGATTTTTGCTAATAATCCAACTAAGGTTAGCTTGCGTGCTAATAATTCGTGGCCAGATCTTGAGAATTGATTTTGAATGTCCTACATATATGTTTGTGCCTTTTTTCTTCCAGACTTGAGAATTGATTTTGAATGTCCTACATGTATGTTTCTGCCATATTTTTTCTTTCCGATTGGTACGTACACATATGAGGCTCTGGCCAGCGCCGCTGCCGGATGTAGATCTTGGACCCAGCTGCGCGGCCAGAAGTGGCCACGCCCCTGGACATGAGGAACCAGTAGAATCTCCGGCGGACCGCATTAGCGATCTCCCGGACGACATCCTTGGGGAGATAATCTCCTTGCTCCCCACCAAGGATTCCTGTCGCACACAAGTCCTCGCATCTCGGTGCACTCAGTGGCGCGCCGGGCCTCTTAATCTCGACTGTCGTCAGCTATCTGTCTATGATGATTCTGAACTCCCTGGAGCCATCATCTCCTCCCACCAGGGCTCCATTCAACGCATCTGCATCCCGGCATGCTACTTACTGTACATAACCTGCACGGTGGCCGCTTGGCTGACTTCCCGTCAATTCAATAAACTCCAGCAGCTTGAGTTCTACCATTACTACATCGATAGGTTACCACCAATAGCTGCATATGTGCCCTCACCACCGATGCCCATCTCATGGTTTTCCTCCTCTCTCCACACCGCCACCTTGACCCAGTGCCATCTAGCAGATAATTTTGTACAAATGCTTCAACTACCACTGATAAAAAAACTTGCGCTTGTGCTGGTTCATCTGTCAGAGGCCTCACTGCACATCATCATCCACTCCAGCTGCCCTGCACTGGAGCATTTGGTGCTTGTTTTTGGAGCAGGAATCGACATCCATTGTCTCAAAATAAAGTCTCCTCAACTTGTAGGCATTGGAATTAGTTATGAAGGACAAGAGCTCATCATCGAAGATGCCCCTTCACTTCAAAGGTTGGTCCATGATTGTTGTTATAAACTGTCGCAAATAACTGTGGTCTCTGCGCCTAAACTGGAGACCTTGGGCGCAATTCTGATCTGTTTAAATGGTTCGAGATGGTGTTTGCCTCCACACCTATTGTGGTACTATATATTATTCATGTACACTTTTGTAATTTGCATTTTTCATTTGCGCGCGTAAGTTAAGTATCATCTTGGAGTACACTTTCAGTGCTGATACTATGTTCTATGCTCAATGAAGCGCTTGTCCATTCTATCAGTGGTGGTGGATTCTATCAAGACCTTATATATCAGTATGTGGTGTTTTGATCTCAATATCATTATTGCCTTGCTGCAATGCTTTTCATGTCTAGAGAATTTGTATATAAAGGTGATGATTTCACGCACATTGAAAGCCCATATATAATGTACTATAATTAATCGATCAGCTATCACTCTTTCAACACAATCTTTTTTGGACATTAACTGTTTTCAATCTTCATCTCTATTTAGGCAACAACACATGGATAAAAAGGTATAACCAACCAATGGTTGATGAAGCACGGGGATTTTCTCAGATCTCATGACATTCGTTTGAGGATAGTAATGCTGGAACAATATTCATCCAACAGTGCAAACACTAGCTTTGTCACATAATGCGAGGGCACTATTGTCCGTGAGGATTAAGTTTTTCAATAAGAAATTACTCACGGCTGCAAGTGTTGAACAACATAAAAAGAAGTTTCAGGTGGACCTAAGGGCTTCTAATCATGTTCGGCTTTTATTTACAACAGCTTGTGGTCATCATGAAGCAGTAGAATTATTGTACTGGGATCTTGATTTTATGGATAAGACTGATCCATTTGATTGTAACTACCGAAAACTTTGGTTGAGTTAGATGTCATTATCATGTTCAATCCGGTTTATGTGTAAACCTGATGAACAATTAATCCTCGTGCTTTTGTACCTTTTGTAAGCTGGAGTTAGACATTGTTGCCCTTTTCAACTAGGGTTTGACCCGCATTTTCTTTCATATTGGGCGTCTGTGTTCCTATAGGTACTATCTGTGTCGTGGTTTATTCTTTATTGGCCTCCATATTTTGTAGTACCAAACTTTGACCTCAGATTTAACTAAGAATATATTAATGCATGTCATCGAAAATAATATTGTTGGACAGCTATTCCCGGCTATGTTCATCTGCTATATGAAAAAATTAACTCTAGTACACACATAATCGCACACGAATTAACTCTAGTAACCGTGTATGTTCATCCGAGTGGGTTGTTTGCTGCGTATCATACCCATCTTGTTTACACGAATAGTTTGTGTTTTTTTGGCTCATCGCAAACAGTTCATCTATTGAACTGTTTGCCGCATATCACACACATCTTATTGAGTTGAACCATTTTTGTTGTGTTCCCTAATCGAAAATAGTTCGTCTGAGTGAACTGTATGCCGTATATCACCTACACCTTGATCTGGCTGACTATTTCTGTTGCATTCCCTAGTAGCAAACAGTTCATTGGAGCGAACTATATGACGTATATCGCACACACATTGATATGGCTGCCCGTTTCTATTGTTCTATCTCATCGCAAACAGTTCGTATGGATCAACCGTATGTGCCGCATCGGACACGTAACTAAAATCTGAACCGTATTTGATGTCTCCGCCATCGCAAATACTTTGCATCTTTTTTGACAGTTTTTTACATCCCCGTTTGCGATTAATGCATCGCATACAGTTTCATTGAAGGGTCTCTGATCGTAGTGTCGCGTTAGTAGCATCCTGCAGTAGTGTATGCTAAGAATGACAAGGAACTCTATGGAGTGATTTTCGCTTGTGAAAAGTTCAGGCCTTATATCACAGATACAAAGATCATAATTTATACTAACAGTCAAGCGATAAAAGAAGTCCTTGACATTAAAGAGACTAAGCCTCATTGGATGAGGTGGTCTCTTCTTTTACATGAATTTTATAGTGAGATCTTAGACCGCAAGAAAGTGGAAGAGGTCTTAACAAATATCTCGTTCGTGAAAGAAGAGCGTAACACTACAAAAAAAAGACACATCCGTGACATTTTGGGCCGAACGAATTTTTTTTCTGTCATACCTATGACACTTCTATGACGATATTTGTGACAAAACCCGGTATCATCATAGATGTGGTGGGCTCCTACTTCTATGACATAAAATAATGACAGAAAATGGGCTTTTCGTCCTGGGCGGGCCAGAGACGCAGCTGCACGACATTCTTTGGGTCGTCCATGACAGAAAAAACTGTGGTAGAAGCGAGGGGAGAAAATTTGGGGAGTTCCGGTTACGGTGGGAGGTCGGGGCGGCGATCGCGTTCTCTCATACGTCTGCAGCGTGTGTGCGAGGCATTGGCTCTAATGAACCCGGCGGCGTTGGGCTCCAAGCGAACCCGGCGATTGCCTGCGAGGCTCGTGTTCTTGAACCCGGCGATCGATCGATGGCTGTTAATCGAACCCGATCGGCGATTCGCCGCTCTGCTGCTAAGCGAAGCCGATCGATGCTTCCTATGGGATGAGCAGTGAGCCTTGCGGGGGTTTGGATGAGCGGTGAGTGGTGGCGTTGCCTCGGATGAAACAGGACCCGTGGTGTGGAGGGCTGGATGAGCAGTGAGCGGTGGAGGGTGGCCGTGGAGGGTGGTTGAATAGGACCCGTGGTGTGGAGGGCTGGATGAGCGATGAACGGTGGAGGGTGCCCGTGGAGGGTGGTTGAGCGATGGCGGTGGAGTAGGCGCGGTGGAGGCTGGATGAGCGAGGGCCCGTGGAGGTGGAGGAGGTCGGCGGTAGCCCGTGGAGGCTGGAGGAGGTCGGCGGTGGAGATGAATAGTATCCGTGGAGTCCGTTTTGCGATGCCACACCCCCCGATGAACAGGACCCCGTTTGACCGTGGCGCTCCAACACAAGTCCGTTTAAATCCGTTTTGCGATGCGCCACACCCTCTCGATGAACAGGACCCCCGTTTCGACCGTAGGAGGTCCGTTTCCTCCGTTTTGCGGTACGCCACACCCCTCCCGATCAACAGGACCCCCGTTTCGACCGTAGGAGGTCCGTTTCCTCCGTTTTGCGGTATGCCAGGCCCCTCCCGATCAACAGGATCCCGTTTCAAAAGTGGCCGGTCGAACACAAGGCCGTTTCCTCCGTTGTGCGGTACGCCAGGCCTCGTTTCCATCGCCTATTCTGTCCAAGCCCTCCCGATGAACACGACCACGCATTCCGTTCCGACCCAGCCGGTTGGCTCCCCATGAACACGATGACGACGCTTTTTCTCCGTTCCGACCCAGCCATGTGCATATGCGCGAGTAGGCGTTCGAGACCCCGCCCGTTTGTACACATACGTGGCCGTATTTTCTTTCTTGCACCACGGCGGCTGTCGTGCGTGTACATGCTACATGCGGCGCCTCTACTACGACTGCGTCGGCGCCTCTACATCGACCGGTATATATGCATACCGTTCGCGACCAGAATGACAATGCTACGTATGCTTCGACCAGGTGGGTCGGTATCGAGCACTTCCTTGCTGTGAAAATGTAGTGGTGGGTCCCAGCGATCGGGGCGAATCGTATTTTTTACCGGACGCACTTCCTTGCGTGTGAAGATGTAGCTGGTGGTTCCCAGCAGTCAGGGGGGAAACGTTTTTTTCCACAAAATACGGTGGCCCGTCCGGTGGTCCCTGCTATCAGGTGGAGGAATAATTATTTTGCGCGTAATAAGGAGGCACTTCCTTGCGGCCGCCGTGGACCCAGCTGTCAGCCTCTCCACGCACAGTACTCTTCCGATGGAAGTCGTTCGTTGACCACATTGACCACGCCCGGCGAGAGCACCACGGCGGTGGGCGGCGGTGAGGCCTAGGAAGGGGCGGCGGGCCGGGAATCATAGCGATGGATGCCAGCGAAGAGGATTACGAGGTGAGGCTGCCGTCGCCGCAGAATAACGGGGGTTTGAGTGAGTAGAGGATGGCCTGGCCAGCGGTGGGAGTAGTAGGGGCGGTGAGGCCTCCGCCGCATCGCAACCCGACCACGGGAGGCGAGGAGCACGAGGCACAACCGGCGCTGGTTTGGGTGGTGGAGCAAGAAGACCAGAGGTTGAAGAAGCACTACTGACCGTTGGATGGACATCATCACAGTCCTTTGTAGCTAGAATCATGCATATTGACTAAGTTGACAAATCCCTCCGTCCCGTCAACTTAGTAGGCCCTAAGTCAACTGGCACTATCTTGGGTCCCGGCTAACGGTAGGAGTATTCATTTTTTTGTGCGTAATAAGGAGGCACTTCCTTGCTTGCGAAGATATAGCTGGAGGGTCCGAGCTGTCGTGGCGGTAACATTTTTTCATGAAATACAAAGGCCCTTCGGTGGGTCCACGATGTCGGTGGAGGAATCATTATTTTGCGGCGTAATAAGGAGGCATTTCCTTGCGTGCGGCCGTGGACCCAGCTATGCGCCTCTCCACGTCTGATCCACTTCAGATGCATGTCGATCGTTGACCACGTTGACCAGGCAGCGCCGAAGAGCACCGAGGAGGTGGGCGATGGCGAGGCCTAGGAAGGAGCGACAGAGGCGGGGAAGACTTGGCGTTGTTTCCCGCGGAGGAGTACCACTGTCTGAGGTTTATTGGTTAAATCTGCCGTCGCGGAGAATAACAACATGTGTGGGTGAGTAGAGGGCGGCTAGGCCAGCGATGGGAATGCGGTGGGGCGGTGAGGCCTGCGTGGTAGCAGAGCGGATCGAGGAGGAGGAAGCGAGCAGTCCCGCCGGCGCTTGTTTGGCGGTGGAGCAGGAAGAGCGAGAGATTGAAGAAGCACGGCGGCCGTTGGATGGCCATCCAACGATCCTTGCTTGTGCATCAACCTTTTTAGGAAAGCCTCAAATCTATGGAAAACAACATACAACCCATCTGCCATTATTTCTAATAATTTACAGCCCATTTTCTAATTCTTAAGGTTTTTTGGAGCCCATATTCTTTTGTTAGCATTACAGCCCATATTATGGCCACGGTTAAAAATTATCTGAAATTTTGCATATTTAGGTCGCGGTCCAAACTGTTTTAATCCCGAAATTTGACTCACATTCAAACTGATTTTAAAATAAATGTATGTCAATATAAAATCCAACAAATTCTCCACGCATAAAATTAATGTAATTTAAAATCTCGAAATGAAAAAAGATATTTGAAAGTAATTGCCGGTTTGATGTGTTTTAAATATGTATAGCCCATTTCTCATTACTGATGGGCCATTTTCTCGGCCAGCCGAATGAAATCTCTCCTCGTCTTGAAAGATTTGCAGCCCAACAGGCCTGACAAAGCGACTTACTTGCAAATCACAAAAAACTGGGCTGTGGCCGTGGACCCAGTATCGGCCTCTCCACGTCTGATACTCTTCCAATGGAAGTCGTTCCTTGACTATGTTGACCACGCCTTGAGAGAGCACCATGGCGGTGGGCGACGGCGAGGCCTAGGAAGGGGCGGCGGAGCCGAGGAAGACACGGCGGTGGAAGCCAGCGGAGAGGAATACGAGGTTCACTAGTTCGACTGCGGTGTGAGGATGATGTCATCGCGAGGCCTGGCCAGCGGTGGGAATAGTAGGGGCGGTGAGGCTGCTGCGGCGTACAACCCGCCACGGGAGGCGGGGAGCATGAGGCACGACCGGCGCTGGTTTGGGCGGTGGAGAAAGAAGGCGAGAGGTTGAAGAAGCACTCGGCCGTTGGATGGACATCGTCACAGTCCTTTGGAGCTAGAATCATGCATATTGACTAAGTTGACAAATCCCTCCGTCCCGTCAACAGTAGGCCCTACAAGTCAACTGGCACTATCTTTGGGTCCCAGCTAACGGCGGAGTATTCATTTTTGTGCGTAATAAGGAGGCACTTCCTTGGTTGCGAAGATATAGCTGGTGGGTCCGAGCTGTCGGTGGCGATAACGTTTTCTCGCGAAATCTGAGGCCCTTCGGTGGGTCCACGATGTCGGTGGAGGAATCATTATTTTGCACGTAATAAGGAGGCATTTCCTTGCGTGCGGCCGTGGACCCAGCTATCCGCCTCTCCGCGTCTGATCCGCCGGATGCATGTCGGTCATTGACCACGTTGACCAGGCAGCGCCGAGAGCACCGAGGAGGTGGGCGATGGCGAGGCCTAGGAAGGAATGACATAGAGGCAGGGAAGACTTGGCAGTTGTTTCCCACGCGGAGGGGAGTACCACTGTACGAGGCTTTACTGGTTCGTCTACCGTCGCCGGGGAATAACAGCATGTGTGGGTGAGTAGAGGGACGGCTAGGCCAGCGATGGGAGTACGGTGGGGCGGTGAGGCCTGCATGGTAGCAGAGCTGGCCCACGGGAGGAGGAGCAGAGCAGTCCCTTGGCGCTTGTTTGAGTGGTGGAGCAGGAAGAGCAGAGATTGAAGAAGCACGACGGCCATTGGATGGCCATCCAACAGTCACTGCTTGTGCATCAACCTTTTTTTTAGGAAAGCCTCAAATCTATGGAAAACAACATACAACCCATCTGCCATTATTTCTAATAATTTACAGCCCATTTTCTAATTCTTAAGGTTTTTTTGGAGCCCATATTCTTTTTGTTAGCATTACAGCCCATATTATGGCCACGGTTAAAAATTATCTGAAATTTTGCATATTTGGTGCGGTCGAACTGTTTTAATCCCGAAATTTAGACTCACATTCAAACTGATTTTAAAAATAAATGTATGTCAATATAAAATCAACAAATTCTCCACGCATAAAAATTAATGTAATTTAAAATCTCGAAATGAAAAAAAAGATATTTGAAAGTAATTGCGGTTTGATGTGTTTTAAAATGTATAGCCCATTTCTCATTCTTGATGGGCCATTTTCTCGGCGGCGAATAAAAGCTCTCCTCGTCTTGAAAGATTTGCAGCCAACAGGCACGACAAAGCGACTTACTTGACAAATCACAAAAAAAACTGGGCTGTGGCCGTGGACCCGGTATCGGCCTCTCCACGTCTGATACTCTTCGGTGGAAGTCGTTCCTTGACCATATTGACCACGCCTTGAAGAGAAGCACCCGGCGGTGGGCGGCGGCGAGCCCTAGGAAGGGGCGGCGGAGCGAGGAAGACACGACAGTGGAAGCCAGCGGAGAGAAAGTCTGAGGTTCACTAGTTCGGCTGCGGTGTGTGGATGATGTCGTCGCGAGGGCCTGGCCAGCGGTGGGAATAGTAGGGGCGGTGAGGCCTGCTGGGCGGTACAACCCGACCACGGGAGGCGGGAGCATGAGGCACGACCGGCGCTGGTTTGGGCGGTGGAGAAAGAAGGCGAGAGGTTGAAGAAGCACTCGGCCGTTGGATGGACATCGTCACGGTCCTTGGAGCTAGAATCATGCATATTGACTAGGTTGACAAATCCCTCCGTCCCGTCAACTTAGTAGGCCCACAAGTCAACTGGCACTATCTTTGGGTCCCAGCTAGCTGGCGGAGTATTCATTTTTTGTGCGTAATAAGGAGGCACTTCCTTGGTTGCGAAGATATAGCTGGTGGGTCCGAGCTGTCGGTGGCGATAACGTTTTCTCGCGAAATCTGAGGCCCTTCGGTGGGTCCCTGATGTCGGTGGAGGAATCATTATTTTGCGGCGTAATAAGGAGGCATTTCCTTGCGTGCGGCCGTGGACCCAGCTGTCTGCCTCTCCACGTACCGTCCACTTCAGATGCATGTCGGTCATTGACCACGTTGACCAGGCCGCGCCGAGAGCACCAGGGAGGTGGACGATGGCGAGGCCTAGGAAGGGAATGACACAGAGGCAGGGAAGACTTGGCAGTTGTTTCCCACGCGGAGGGGAGTACCACTGTACGAGGCTTTACTGGTTCGTCTACCGTCGCCGGGGAATAACAGCATGTGTGGGTGAGTAGAGGGACGGCTAGGCCAGCGATGGGAGTACGGTGGGGCGGTGAGGCCTGCATGGTAGCAGAGCTGGCCACGGGGAGGAGGGAGCAGGCAGTCCCGCCGGCGCTTGTTTGAGTGGCTGGAGCAGGAAGAGCAGAGATTGAAGAAGCACGACGGCCGTTGGATGGCCATCCAACGATCCTTTGCTTGCATCAACCTTTTTTAGGAAAGCCTCAAATCTATGGAAAACAACATACAACCCATCTGCCATTATTTCTAATAATTTACAGCCCATTTCTAATTCTTAAGGTTTTTGGAGCCCATATTCTTTTTGTTAGCATTACAGCCCATATTATGGCCACGGTTAAAAATTATATGAAATTTTGCATATTTCGGTGCGGTCCGAACTGTTTTAATCCGAAATTTCGACTCACATTCAAACTGATTTTAAAATAAATGTATGTCAATATAAAATCCAACAAATTCTCCACGCATAAAAATTAATGTAATTTAAAATCTCGAAATGAAAAAAAAAAGATATTTGAAAGTAATTGCCGGTTTGATGTGTTTTAAAAATGTATAGCCCATTTCTCATTCTTGATGGGCCATTTTCTCGGCGGCGAATAAAGCTCTCCTCGTCTTGAAAGATTTGCAGCGCAACAGGCGACAAAGCGACTTACTTGACAAATCACAAAAAAACTGGGCTGTGGCGTGGACCCAGTATCGCCTCTCCACGTCTGATACTCTTCCGTGGAAGTCGTTCCTTGACCATGTTGACCACGCCGCGGAGAGCACCACCTGGCGGTGAGCGGCAGGCGAGGCCTAGGAAGGGGACGACGCGGAGCCAGGGAAGACACGACAATGGAAGCCCACGCGGAGAGGAGTACAAGGGTTCACTAGTTCGGCTGCGGTGTGAGGCTGCTGTCGTCGCAGGGCCTGGCCAGCGGTGGGAATAGTAGGGGGCGGTGAGGCCTGCGCGGCAGTATAGCCGGCCACCGGGGGCAGGAGCATGAGGCACGACCGGCGCTGGTTTGGGCGGCTGGAGAAAGAAGACCAGAGGTTGAAGAAGCACTACGGCCGTTGGATGGACATCGTACGGTCACTGGAGCTAGAATCGTTCATATTGACTAAGTTGACAAAGCCATTCGTCCCCGTCAACTTAGTAGGACCACAAGTCAGCCTCCCACCAAGGTGGGTCCCTGCTAGCAGGGGGGTATTCATGTTTTTTGTGCGTAATAAGGAGGCACTTCCGGTGGGTCGAGTGACAGAGGGAGAAGCGTTCTTTTCACGAAATCGGTGGCCCGTCGGTGGGTCCCAGCGGTCGAGGGCAAGCGTTTTTTTAGTAAAATCGGTGGCCCATCCAATGGATCCCTCTTTGTCGAGTTGGAGGAATCATTATTTTCAGCGTAATAAGGAGGCACTTACTTGCTGCGGCCGTGGACCCAGTGAGACTCTCCGTCTGATATACTTCGATGGAAGTCATTCCTTGACCACGTTGACCTCGCCGCGTTCCATTGCATGCATGCATCCATGGGCGTGGTGCATCCCCATGTCGACCTCTCACGTCACGGTCATCTTCCGATGACTCTCGGTTTATTGACCATGTTGACCACACGTGCGGCGCGCCGGACTTGAACAACCGGAGATGGGGAAGGCAGGCGGTGGAGTCGCAGATGGAGAGGTGGGAAACTTCACTGGTTGGTCTTGGCAGCGACAGCCAGCAGTGCCGCCATGGGAGGCAGGAGCAAAACAGAGGTTGAAGAAGAACACGGCTGTGGATTAACATCCAACGGTCCAGCTGCTAGAATCATTTGTTGATTAATTTGACAAAGCCGTGCGTACACGTCCGCTTAGTAGGCCCACAAGTCACTCACCAAATCTGACGGGTCCCAGCTGTCAACGGGATGAATAATTTTTTTCACAAAACAAGGAGGCACTTCCTTCCGTGCAAAGATACAGCCGGCGGGTCCCGGCTGTCAGGTGGAGGAAACATTTTTTTTCAGCTTAATAAGGAGGAACTTTCCTTGCGTGTGACCATGGACCTCGTGGGTCCCAGCCGTCAGGCTCTCCATGTATAGTCCTCTTCCGATGACTCTTGTTTGTTGACCACGCGGCACCGAACACAGCGAGGTGGTGGACGACGGCGAGGCCCCGGACGGGAACGACTCGGAGATGGGAAAACGCGGCAGTGGAGTCGCAGATTGAGAGGAGGAGAAGGGTTATAACTGCTTACATTGCGGCATGGGGCTGTAGTCATGGAGAATAACGAGGAGGTGTCGAGGGTGGAGCGATAGCCTGGCGGCGGTGGGGTGGCGCTTGCGATGATGCGTGCTAAGCGAGCCGCTAGCCGCGGAGGCGACCAAGCGGTCCCGGCGCGCTGGAGGAAGAAGGCAGTGATTGAAGGTGCATGTCGGCCCTTGGATATAAATCCAATGGCTGTGGAGGACACAATCATTTGTTGACCAAGTTGACAACGCCCTGCGTAGGCTTCGACCTATTGGCCCACATGTCAGTCTGCAAAAATGTGGCATATATTTAAACCATGTTTTCTAGAATGTACAGTCCATTTGTTGGGCTGGGTGAACAAATAATTTCACATCAATCAGGCCCATTTATATTTTCTAAGAAATCCTAGCCCATTTGCACTTCCTTGAAATACACGTATTAGGTGGGCTCGTTCTATATATAATGTTATGTTAGAAGGAGCAATTAATATCAAAGAATAAACCAGAGAGGCACATTTTTTATATATATAATTAAGAAATTAGCGAGTTGTTGCTCAAAATAAAAATGGCGTGTTATTATTAAATTGGTCCTTCAAAATCTTACAAGATTTTTATGCATAATCACCAGGATTTTCCTTGCACGTGAGTAAAAAACAACCAGGATTTTCCGTTAAACATTTACTTTTATAAGTTAATAACACGGGATGTTTTTATAATGTATATATAAGTCTCTATAAAATATACAATAATAGTAATAATATAAATATATATGTGGTTAGAAGGGAAAACATAAATTGGACACAACATTACTTTTATAAGAGACCTCCGTTTTATACCCCACAGTAGGCATACTAACAAGTTCACACGCAAATACAACAGAAAAGGTAAACATTCATATCAAACTCAGGTTCACAAGACACGTTCATATTCATAGCCAACATTCACTATCAACAACTCAAAAGATTCATATATACACAAGCTCAGCATATCTATGCATCCAAATGATTGATAGATCACACGACAATATTCATACATAATTCACAAAAAGATTCAGATATACACATGTTCAGTATGTTTATGCATCCAAATGATTGAGATCACAACCAATATTATCCATGGACGAACTTTAATTACCTAGGGTACAGGCTGGTAAATGGTGTTCAATCGGATGTACTTCTTGCTAAAATTAGTTCTTGTACGAGTAAACTTTCGAGTACATAAGAGGCAGCACAGACAATCTGAACTTTGCTTGTAGGTTTATCCTCAAATAGTGGCCTCGTGTCGAGGAGGTTTGAGCAACTTGGCCACTACTTTCATCCAACTAGTTTACGGCTCATCTTGGTCTGTATCTCGCCAAAATTCTACATTGCGGAGCGAGAAAGGAGGCGGTTGAGAAAATGAACCACCCAATTTTTTGTGCAGTTCAAGCTGAAATGGAGCATCCTTGGCGTGCGAGACTAATTAAGTGCGGATGAATATATGAGTCAACCAACTTTTCGGAATCTTTAGACTCCATGCCATATAGTTCGCTACCATATGTGCCGATAACCAAAAGGCACAAGTTGGGACCAAAGACTGGACTGCGTTTTACGGGCTATGCACCAAGCAATATTTTGGCGTTCACTCTCCTAATACTTGGAGTTTGACAATTGGTTGATGCCGTTGATACTCGAATGAATATAGGCTCTTCTTGTCAACATCGATGCTTATGCGAGTGAACTTTGGAGTACATAGCGGTAGCATAAGTACCTGTCCATCGATCATTTTGTGCAGTTCTCTGAAATCACCCGATGTAATGATTTGCTGCGAGTTCAGGCTCCAAATTACTCCTTTATGAAATCGGCAAACAGTAGCACAATACCAAATTACCAATACATATGACAGGCACAATAATCAGTATAAAGACCAGTACCAACCTGTGTGAGGTAGCATAGTAATTACTATTTCCTTTGACCTGGAAGCGAGATAAATAGCGGTGACAGCAAAGGAAGAAAGCAAGCGGAGATTAGCGACTAACAGGAAAGGACGGAAGCTGTCGAGGCAATGAAGCACCCAAAGTATTTGTGCAGTTCCACCAAAATCGAGCATCCCTGTTGGCACATATATTGAGAGAGTGTGATTACTGTAATAGTGGGATTAGTTGATGAAACATACACTAACAAATAGAAGCACCCTCATTATCTTAATGGGTAAAGTTAGCAACATAGTAGTCTTGCTTAAAGAGAGGTATTAGTTTTTTAATCAGTGCCAATTAGCTCAACTCAACACTCAAAGCATTGCCATTTATCATAGGTTACAAAACTTAAAAGTGCAAAGATAAAGGAGTTTCTCATGGCGGTGTACGATACAAATAGAGATAACAACAAACTAATATGGATGAAGGCCTTAGGCCCGTACCAACTGAGAAAAAAGCTTATTCATGTAGTCCCATAAGAGATGATAAAGCACTCACTTTGGAATCACACAATAGTATATATTTTGTGCACTTCAAATGTATGGTTGAAATCACTCTTGTTTACCAATCTGAGATAATATCGAAAGATTATCAAGAACTTCAGCAGAGTTAAAGCAATCGGCTGGGATACAGTTCATTGTATTGTCTTGTGTAGTTCCACTAAAATGTATGATTGGCACAACATGATCCTGTTTGCACAAGTAGGAACAAGGTGAAACCTTCATTAGCTCGAGTGAGAAAGGATAGGAAGACATTAGCATATTACTCAAATAGTAGCATCAAATTCATGATGGACAATCATAAAACATTGCCTCATTGAACCAATGGCAATAAATTGACATGCAAAACAATAGCACTATTATGTCATGACACTAATAATATTCCTCCTGCTCCACCACATGATTCACCTCCATAGACAAACATTCACATGTACATGCTTGACATAGGGTCCTACTAAAGATTTGTTTAACTCCAACAGGAAAATTAGGCGATAATAAATTAGTGGTACTTAAGTGCTCCTAATTAATTAAGTGAGACAGCAGAAGTGGAAGGGCTCCATGGAGGACCGTCTCACATGTAAGGTAGTCGTTGCCGGAGCCCTTGAATGGCCTCGATTGAGGCCTCACAGCTTCAACAAGATCGCCTTGGCACTTGTTTATTCTTCTTCTTCTTCCTCTTCATGCTCTATTTCTCTTTCTCCTCACCAGTTGGTGAAACCAAGTACATGATTGGCCTTCTAATTCAGAATTGCTTTTGTCGGTGAGGAGTACAAGTGTACTAGTAAAAAACAACATTATTTTCTCATGGCGGTGGAAAATAGAGATGAACACATGCATTAAATATCATTCTTACCTAATGGAAGGTTATGTAAGCCAATATGGATGATGAGGATTGGAACACGAGATATCCCTTTGTGCAGTTCCACCAAAATGAACCAACTGTTCCATTCGACATTCGGTTAAACAACACAAAAGTCACTTCTTTTAAGAAGAGTTTTGTGCGATGCACAAAAGGTCACAACAACAACCGGTGAATTGGATATCCTGTTTGCACAAAAAGGCACGGAGGAAACAGTCAAAGTCTCAAACAATTACAGGCAAAAAAATTGGCTAAACTTGTCAGAGTCTCAAACAATTACAGGCAAAAAAATTGGCTAAACTTGTCAGAGTCTCAAACAATTACAGGCAGAAACAGTGGCATGGCTTCATTTTTACCATGGACATTATATTAAGAACAACTAAGGCTGCGTTCGTTCACAGGTTTGGTGCAGGATTTTCGTAGGAACACAATTCCTACGGTATTCTTTCCTTCAACCGTTCGAACACGGGAAAGGTGAATAGTGTTTCATAGGAAAGCTGATGCAGTAATCTTGATTCCATAGGATTAGAAACATCCACGCTGCTCATTTTTTGAGCGAAAGCCGAAGCGGCGCTTCGCTGCCATGCGTTAGACAGGTTCTTTGTGTTGTGTTTGCGGAATAAAAAATCAACCTATGTGTGATGCGTGAGGTGAGGACAAGAGTAGTCCTTTGTGCAGTGAAGAAACAAATAGCATCTCATCTTGCCAAGCATGCTACTCTAAAAAACAAATTTGTACATTTAAGTAGTCCATTCGAACACATTCTCTTGAGAGTTTCCTCCGGTTCATTGTTCCATAGTTTTATACCTACATTCCTTTCCTATTCCTCTATTTTCCTCAAGATCTATGTTTTCTGCCCCTTTATTCCGACTGGAGCCTAAATATTTGGTGTTGAGGATACAGCTACGGAATGTGAACCGCCGGAGAACCGGTTTACCTAAATGTGTGATCCAGGCCCATATGGAGCTGGAGCCCGAAGGAATTAAGATCCATACATGTAAACCGCCCTAATCTGTAACTTGTATTGTAAGACAAGAAAGGAGAGACCAAACCGGACTCTGTATGAGCGGATTGGGATTACAATAAGCCGGCAGGCGTTAACCCGTGTATATAAGGGGCGACCGGCGGCGAGTTAAGAACAGGAGATTGAGGCCAAGGTAAAGCTATTGCTCCTAGTGGCGAATCATATCAATCACACCACAACTGGGCGTGGGTCTTTACCTTCATTGAAGGGCGAACCAGTATAATTCCCGTGTCTTGTGTCGCATTAACCCCTCTAGGTAACCATCGATGGCCTGCGACTAAGTCCTTTCATGAGGACATCTGCCGTGACAATTCCACGACGGTTGGCGCCCACCGTGGGGCTATCATACGATGGTTTGATGATCTTAGAGGGCAAGTTCGAAGGACTTCGAAGGCTATCTGATGGGCGGATGACTAAGAGTCGTCGCGGCAAACTCTATCGGCGATGCGGATGGGGCCCCGAGGCCAGCTCGGTGGAGTATGGATACGGGTCCCCTTTGGCGGCATACGTGTTCATCGGCAAGATCGGCGAGTCGGGGCTGGGCGGACATCTGCACCGCCCTCGTCGAGGCAGCTCAGTGAGCGAAGAAGAGTCCTGCCACAGCCAAACCGGCGGTCAAGCATGTTTTCGTGGGAGTCGTCCACGGAGGATTCTGGCGGATCAGCGTCGGTAGCGAAACCGTCGTTTACTCGGCGACGAGTCGTCGGCGAAACCGAGTCTTTATACCAGCTGCAGGATGGCGGATCGAGGCTGTTCCGGCGGTGAGAGCATTCGGACCTTGATCTACCCAACGGGTCGGGGTCTTCATGGCTGGCACGCAGAGGCGCTTCACTCTTGACATGGCGCCCTGGTCGCCGGTCCAACGATGGTGATGGCAGCGGGGAAGGAGGCCTGTCGCCCGCCGGCTCAAGTTTTGTCGAGCTTTTCGGCCGTTAGCTGTGCTCTGGCGGAGGCTAATCCGCGGATCAGGACTTTCTGGCGGAGATTGCAAAGGTGAGGGACAGATCGCCAATGCTAAGCGGACTTGGCAGCAGCAGACGAAAGGATGGCAGTGGGCGAGCCGCTTTGGATCTGCGAGCTTATAGGCTCGAGCTGGACGGGCGCGCCGCAGGAAGTCATGAAAAGGAAGTACAAGTCCGTTTACCTTCCGTTTTTGAGGAAGGAGCTTTTCAATACCCGGGGCAGGGACGATAATCCGCCGCCATTGGTAAACCGGCGGAAGCACAGGGGCGGCCGCACAGTTCAGCCCGGATGATAGATCTACCTCGCCATCATACCGGCGCACCCAGACCGTCTGAGACACCTCCGGTCACTACTCCAACCCGATGGATAACCTCGTGGCGGCTGCGGCACGATTAGAGGCAATCCCAATTGAAGGCGATTCACCACGGCGGTGGAGACCGCCGGGTCAAGGAACTCCTCGGGGCGGCCTTGGCTCGGCAAAAGCGTACTCGTCACGGTCGAGATAGGATCCATTCCACCCCGCCCGAGTCGGGGCTTTCTGACCGGCAGCGTCGATGAACCGGCCGTGTCGAGCAATGCGCGGCGTGGACCGCCCAGCGGCAACAATCCGGCGGCGGCTTTGAGGATGCTCAAGTGGTAGTGGACGCGCCAGAGAACGCGTGGGGAGGCGGATTAGCAGCACAAGCGGAGGATCATCCGCCCGCGCGGTTCGACCAACCATCTTGAACCGGGGTCACGTCGGCTCTTTGGGGTGCCTTGCCTCGTCCCTGCTTTACATAGCGTCGTTTGCCCAAAGTTTCAAGGGCCCGCAAGGTGCCCAACTATCTGCCGACTTGGCTCCGAGGCATGGATAGAAAGCTACTGAGATGGCCATGGAGATGCTGGATGTGGATGAAGCGGCATGTGCAAAGTACTTCACAATGATCTTTGGAAAGTCTGCCGGACCTGGTTGAAAAACTTGCCGCTGACTCTATCAACTCGTGGGCGCGATTGAGAACCAGTTCATCAAAATTTCAAGGACACTGTAAACAGCCCATGTCGGTGGTGGATCTGGCGACTTGCGTCGGCGGACGGAGAGTCTACAACCCATTGGGTGCGCCGTGTCTCGGAAGTTTTACATTCTTGAGACCGGATCAACCTGGTTCATGATCATGACCTTGGAAGCCAATTGCGGTTCGAGCCATTGAAGCTGAAGCTGGAGTCGTATGAAGCGTTTTGTCATGATATGGGCACTCTAATGGGTGTTACGGTAAAATCGCTGATTCGATAGTACCAAGGATCCTGAATCGGATAATGATGAAGCGGGGAGGGAAAACAGAGCGGCAATTCCGGGAGCCAGCAGCATCGGTCGGCGAGGCAATGGAGGCACAAGCGTAAAGCGAGCGGCAACATGGGCTTTGTGGCCAACACCAACCACGCAGGACAAGGGTCAGCGGTGCGGGTAGGCAGTCAAACCGGAGTGGTCACAATCCGGATCGATTGAACCGTATTAAATCAACCTTGTCCAAAGCACGGACGAAGGAGGCACGGCGAACCACCTTTGGAAGGACTGTTATATTATGCAGGAGTTTAAGAACTCCAACTCTTTCGGTATGATCAAGGGTCGGCGGCGGTTCGGTCCGCTCGGGATTCTGGCGGAGAAATGCCGGCCCGGGTTCGCGGTAATCCGGCGGGCAAGGCAATCGAAATAATGAAGGTAATCGAATAGTCGAGAACCATGGGGCTACAATCAACAACAGCAGCGATCGGGTTATCGAGCAATCAAAGCAATTGAATGGCGGGCGGTACCACGTCTTTACCACCAGCTTAGACCGGCGAGACCAGAAACTTGAGGAGGCGGTCGGTGTTGTTGAACCGGCTGCGCCGCATTACTGCTGTTGATGCGAGCAGCCGATTGTGTGGAGCAGAGAGGACCATCCTCCCGTGTTTACAATCCGGTCGATTAGCCTGGTGGTGGCTCCCGGTAAGCGGGTACAAGTTTACCAAGGTCCTTATGGATGGAGGAAGCAGCATTAACATCTTATACTACTGAAACTTTCCGGCGGATGGGGTTAACAGATAGGCATCTCGGGCCGTCGATCGATGTTCACGGAGTAGTGCACGGTAAGTCGGCATATCCGGTCGGTAAGATAGCCACAGGCGGTAACCTTTGGAGCGAGCATGATTCGAGCGAAGCGTTGACATTTGAGGTGGTGAAAATTCAGAGCCCTTACCACGCCCTCTTTGGGCGGCGGCTTATCTTAAGTTCATGGCACGGCCTGTTATGTCTACTTACAGCTGAAGATGCGGGTCACAAAGGAACAATAACGGTTCATGGGAGCCGCGGATCACTCTGGAATGCGAGGAAGGTGATGCGGCTTATCTTGTCGGTTTGTGCCACGGAGGAGTTAAAGTATTATAAGGATAATGTTGATCCGGCGGATATGACCCCTTTGAAGAAACCAACTACGTAACATGATCCGGACTTGAAGTTCAAATCGGCCGCTGAAAGCGAAGCTTGTTGATTTTGTGCGGCCGAATCATCCAAGCAGTTCACCATCGGTGCCAACCTGGATCCTAAATAGGAAGCGGCGCTCGCCGAGTTCATCCGTGAGAACGGGACATCTTTGCATGGAAACCGACATGCCGGTGTACCGAGGGAACTCGCTGAGCACACTCTTAATGTTGATCGAAATACAAACCGGTAAAACAGTTTCTTCGCGGTTTAACGAGGAAAGCGCAAGGCCATCGGAGAAGAAGTCGCTAGACTTTTGGCGGCAGGGTTTATCGTTGAAGTCTTTCACCCAGTGGCTCGCTAATCCGGTGTTGGTCCTTAAGAAAAATGGCACTTGGCGCGTAATGCGTGGATTACAGATCTCAACAAAGCTTGTCCAGCGGATCCTTCGCCCTCCCGCATTGATCGGATCATTGATGCAGCGGCGGGTTGTGGCGTTGAGCTTCTGGATGCATATTCGGTTATCATCAGATTAAGATGGCGGTTAAGGACCAGGAGAAGACGGCATTTATCACCCCTTTTGGAGCCTTCTGCTATGTGTCCATGCCTTTTGGGCTCAAGAGTGCCCAAGCAACTTATCAGCGTTGCGTACAGAATTGTTTGCATAAGCAGATCGGCCGTAATGTGCACGCCTATGTGGATGATATCGTGGTGAAATCAAGGCAGAAGGAGACATTGATTGAGGATTTAAAGGAAACCTTTGACAACTTGCGGGTGTACAAGATGATGCTCAACCCGGCCAAGTGCGTCTTTGGTGTTCCGGCAGGCAAGTTGTTGGGTTTTATCGTATCAAACCGGGGGATTGAAGCTAATCCGGAGAAGATCACAGCTATTACTTCTTTAGCTAAGCCAAAGTGCATCAATGATGTTCAACGTTTGGCAGGCCGGATTGCTGCGCTAAGCCGGTTTATCAGTCGCCTCGGAGAGAAGGCTATCCCTTTATACGAGATCTTTGAAGAAGGCGGATCAATTCGTTTGGAGCTCAATTGCTGATGAGGCCTTGGAGGATCTAAAGCGGCAGCTGGCCAACCCTTTGTTCTTGCTGCCCCTATTGACGAGGAGCCGCTCTGTTATATGTTGCTGCTAATGCGAGGGTAGTGAGTGTGGCCATTGTGGTGGAGCGCAAGGAGGCAGGGAAAGAGTATCCGATTCAGCGGCCGGTTTACTACATCAGCGAGGTTCTCATCGAGTCTAAACAAAGGTATCCACATTGGCAGAAGCTGGTATATGGAGTCTTTATGGCAAGCCGGAAGCTGAAGCAATATTTCCAAGGGCACCCTATCACGGTGGTCAGCTCGGCTCCTTTAAGCGATATCATCTTGAACAAGGAAGCAAGCTGGCGGATTGCTAAGTGGGCTATAGAGCTTGGGCCACACGGTTTAAAATCACGTGCCCAGACGGCCATAAAGTCGAGCACTCGTGGATTTCATTAATGATTGGGCGGAGTTGCAAGCACCGGAAGAAACCGGATCACACCTATTGGACCATCCATTTTGATGGGTCCGAGGCAATTGGAGGGCTCGGGGCTGGAGTCGTATTAACTTCCCCACGAGGTGACAAGTTCTGTTATGTTCTCCGCCTAATGTTCCCTTGTACTAACAATGCAGCTGAGTATGAAGCCTTGCTCCACGGTCTCCGGATAGCCAAGAAATGAATCTCAGCGGGTTAAATCTTTGGTGACTTCGGACTTGGTGGCCCGGCAAGTATCCGGCACAGGACTCAAAGATCCGCTCATGGCTGCGTGTCGTCGGGAAGTGGATGTTGTGGCAGGACATTTTAAAGGGTATCGGTAGACCATGTGGATCGTCGGAAGAACAAGCGGCTGATGCTTTGAGCGGCTGGGTTCCAGCGTAAACGGTCCCCTAGCGTTTTCCTTGATGTGCTGCACAAACCGTCGGTCAAGCTCCTGATGAGATTGATTTGGCTATCCCTGATCCGGAGGCTCAAGCTGGTGGCGGCTTTGCATATCATTCCGGATTGGGCGCTCCCTTATTTGGCATACATGAACGGGCGAATTACGGAGGATGAGGCGTTGGCCCGGCGGATAGTTCGGCGGTCTAAGTCTATGACCATTGTTAATGGCGAGTTGCACCGTCGCGGTGTGTCGAGGCGTTTCAGCGTTGTGTGTCCCCGAAGAGGGCTGTGAGATATTGCGAGAGATTCATGAAGGGATTGTGGTCACCACGCGGTTCAAAATCCCTGGTGGCCAAGGCATTCCGCCATGGTTTCTATTGGTTGACCGCCCATCTTGATCACGGAGGATCTAGTCGACGATGTGATGGTTGCCAAAAGTTCTCGAGCGTGCTCATGTGCCAGCCCAAGAATTGAGGATGATTCCAATTACTTGGCGTTTGCGACTTGGGGCTGGACATGGTTGGACCTTTCAAAGGTCCAAGGACAAAAAGACCCACTGTTGGTAGCTGTAGATAAATTTACCAAGTGGGTGGCGAGCCTGTTAGCAAGTGTGATGCAGCCACGGCGGTTCAGTTCATCAAGCGGGTGATTTTCGGTTTGGGTTTCCACAGTATCATCACGGACAATGGCACCAATTTATCCAAGGGAGCTATGAAGGAATTTTGTGAGCGAGCATATCCGACGATGTTTCTTCGTAGCCCACCCACAATCCAATGGTCAGCGGGCGAGCTAATCAGGAAATTTTGAAGGTATCAAGCCCGGCTTATGGTCCCTTTAGAGAGGGCCGGGATGTTGGGTGGAGGAGCTACCGTCGGTGATATGGAGTATAAACACTACTCCCAACCGATCCACTGGATATCGCCGTTCTTTATGGTCTATGGGCGGAGGCGGTTCTTCCAGTGATATCCGTCATGACTTCGCCCAGTGGCAGCTTATGTTGAGACAGATAGTGAGGCAGCACGGCAAGATGATCTGGATCGATTGGATGAAGAGCGTGATATGGCAGCAGCTCGCTCGGCGGTTTACCAGCAGGATCTTCGTCGGTATCACAGCCGCGAGTTAAAACCAGAACCTTTCGGGAAGGAGATTTGGTGCTGCGGCTCATTCAAGATCGAGAAAGATATGCACAAGCTATCCCCACCTTGGGAAGGGCCTTTTGTGGTCAGCAAGAATCTATACAACGGTTCCTACTATCGATCGATGTTAGAGGCGAAAGGATTCACGCACGTCGGAGGAAGAGACCAACAGGCCGTGGAACATTGCTCATCTTGACCTTACTATACGAGCCATTGGCTCCGCTTATGTACATATTAAGACAATGTATATATTTTGAATAAAAGCAATAAACGGATCCTCGGCTAAAGCGGGGTATCATTACGCATAAACTTCGGTTTGGGTACATGGAATCTTTGTCGTGAAGCGGCCTCGGTTCAACCCTTAGCCTTGTTTTGAAACTTTTGTCATTTGGGGGCTTGGTAGTATCGAACCAATGCAATGCCTCTTAGCGGTAAAAAGCCACCAGATCATTTGGGGACATGGTCATGTACGAACCGATCCGCCTCTTGGTGGGCCTAAGGCCATAGAATCACTTAGGGGCTTTGGTGAACCCGAACCATTGCAATGCCACTTGATCGGCATCATGCCACGAGTTCGATTGGGGACTGGCTGACTTGAACCATCGCTTCGCCGTATAGGGGCTTGGTCTGTCCGACCATGGTAACACCATCTGATCCGGTTCAATACAGCCTTTTCTTGCAAAAGCGATTCTTTCGTTGATTTTGTTTTATGTGGTTTTGATACCAATCATTTGGCTTTTGTCGGCCTTCTTAAACCGACACATTTTTAAAACGGATTTATGTTGTCGGTGCGTTTTTCTGTTGGCGATTTTTGTTCGGTTTGATTTCTTGTTAAAACATCCCATTGTGGAGTAAGAGGGCTTATCATGCCCGCACGATTTACCTGATAAACCGGTCTTATACACACGAAGATTCCTCTCCTTTGGCGGTGATGGTTTATAAGACCTCCGCTTGATTAGCTAAAACCAACTGTGTGCTGATCTTTGGCGGAGGTGTAAACCGCCGTGGCGGTTTAAGAACTTGTGATTGCAGGCAAAATATGTTGCAGGATTTACTACAAAAGCCAACGGATCCAGCACTGCCATACAAAGGTTTACAGACTGAGGTTATACCGGCATTGTTTAATAAAAGACACTTGCTAGCCTATTACAAAGCCTTTCGAGGCTCGGCGTTTCACGCGAGTTGTGCCTTGAAGCTTTGGATATCACCAACTTGATGGATTACGCTGCTTCACGGGTTGGCGCGAAGTAGAGGGGCGGCGCTGGCGTCGGTTCAGCTTCTTTCTCTTCCTCACCCAAAGCCCGGAAGTCATTGGTAGACCAGTCAATCCGGGTTAAGGCACTGAAAGACAGCTTCTTCACTTATCGGTTCAGCGGATCAGCGTCGAGGCGTAAGTGTGCTTACGGTTGGAGGGATCAGGCTCGCACTTCGGGATGACAAACTCCACTCGCTTGTTATTGGCATCATAAAAGATCGGTGAACCTCCAGTTGGCTTGGCGGCGTTGACTTCGCCAGCGGCGCATTTCCTTGTAATCCGCTTGGTGTTGTTATCAAAGGCTTCACCGTTCTCTTGGCGCTGGGAAAACCTTTAGCTATGTCGGCGGATCAAGGTCCGCTATCCATGCCTTGGAGCAGCGTCGAGCGATGAGGTGCCAGCCGGGCTGCGGATCGCTTCATCTCTTCAAGCTGCCCGGAATCATCGACAGCCGGTCCAGCGTCTCTCGATCGAGGGGCGGCGCCCGTGTTGTCATATGAAGTGGCGCATATGACCCGCTGGCGCGCGGTATATAGCTGCTCTATCGAGTGTCTGAAGCCTTGAGTTTTTCCGCGCGTCGGAGCCCGGATGGGCAATCGTTTACTGCACCAGGTTTAGACAGTTCAAGTTAAACGGCGGACGCGTTAACACAGCATAGTCGATATAAATTTGCTTACCAAAGATGGCAGAGGTCATGGCATGCACTTGGCGTTTAAGTCCGGTCAGCTCTTCCGTCACGGTTTAAGGGCGCCTCGGCTTCCTCCGCCCGCTTTACTAAACCGGCTTTCTCGGTATCGATTGATCCGTTCGGTTGTACCACTCCTTGGCTGTTCCATGGTGGTCGGGGCAGTTTCAGCTCATCCTTGGCTTTGGTGGCTTCATTATTTGGATTTCCAGTTGGTTCGGAGGTCCTTTAGCTGCACACTTCTTTGGTGTATTTCATTCGATGACAAAGGGCGCGAGTTAGTGGTTTCATTATGCAAGTCCCAAGCTTAATACAAGTATTCAACTTGGCACTTGGGGGCTAATGGCTAGTTGATCTCAATTTTGCTATGAAGAAAACACCTTAAGTCGGTTTAACTTTGCAAAGTTAAACCGACCCTTGAGAACTACTATGCAGTTAAGATATAAGAGAGGTCAGTTCATTACCTCATAGCGGTCCTTCATGCGGTTTACTAGACCGGCTTCAAAGTCGCGGCTTGTGTAAAGCCGTTGAAAGCCGAATGAAGCTCTTAAGCAGAGAAATTGTAAGTAAGCCGACATATCAGTCTTCCCTTGTCCTTGCTCATAATAGTGGAACCGTCTTTGATCTTGTGCTTTATTAAAGCGATCGGTTGGCGAGGAGCAGTGTAGCGATACTGTCACAATAACGTCGTCGTTCTCGGCGGTCTTGTTTGGGCTTGCCATCGTTTTGCTTTGGCTCGGCGGTTCAGTAGTCACGACCCGCTCGGAGACGGATTTGATGGAACAGGTTGGGAAGTTTCCACTTGGGCCTCGGTTCAACTTCGGCGGATCAACCTTTGTCGTCTTTATACGATTCGCGAGCTTTCCTTAGCAACTTCGAGTTCTCGTCTGTTTGTTCGGGGATGTTTTCCGGATCAACATCGAGGTAGGATCAAGAGTTTTTGCCTTCTTGCTCAAGCGAGCCTTGGTGCTGCAATAGTCGAGTCGGATCAAGACAATTTTACGGTGACGGTGAGTCGAATTGTAAGCAGTAATTCGTACCTGCGGCGATGTTCGATGGAGGCGGTTGTGTGGTGGATGAACCGCGGGACGAGTTGGAAGAGGCCTGATAATTGGGTCGAGACGGATTGAGAGGACATCGGAAGAAACCTTTTAAGGGATAACGCTTTTCGGAGAGCAAGTCACCTCGGCCGACTTAGGATAGGTGTGTCCGATAAACCGGCTGAAGTAACCTGTTGGCCACTATGCCGGGTTGTCGACGCTCGTCGACTGTTGTGTCTTCAAGTTAAGATTTGGATTCAAGTAAGCACAGGAATGGTATTTTTCACTTTCCGGACGGTAGCGATTTAATTCTCTTAACCGGCGCAAGATCGGATTCGGAAGAAAGTAAGATTACCTCAACAGGGTCGGCGTGGCTGGCTTCCGCATCATCCTGGGAAGAAAATTGTCAGTAAAAAGATTGTAAGAGGACTAAGCATGTGCAGGAAGAAACACAAAGCGGCAAGCCGGTTTACCTCAGCGTCTGATTCTTCGTCCTCCGCCGGATTAGAGGACTCGGTAGTCTTCTTCTTGCCCGTTTTCTTAGTGGCCTTTGACTTTACGGCGCCCAAACCGGTTTGGTTCGCTTCGAAGGAGCTGTCGGCTGAGAAGGGATAAAGGATTAGCGTGCATTGGCGGAGTATTAAGAGCGTGAAAGATAGAGAATAGAACTTACCGCGGCGGTTTGTTGGTGGCCTGAAATGGAGCTAATCCGGTGAGGCTGCAGGCGGAGATTGGTTCATCAAGCATCTTCTTAGCGATTTGGTGACCTCTGTTCAGTTATAGGCAGCTCGTGGCGCCTTTGAGGATCTTTGAGGCTGCGGTGTACTCGTGCATCAATCCGGGCGGCGGCTTGGTGGCAAAACACCCCAAGAGACCCAGCAGCGTACAAGATCTCGCCCGGTTAAACCATTGGCCATTAGAGCCCGAGCTTGATTATTTGCGGTGCGAAGTTTTTTCGTTCAGCGGCGGTTAAGCGGGAAGGCAGCGGATGAGTGTTCTTGAGCGGTGAAACGGTAACCCGGCAAGGGTTTTTCGTCGGCGAGGCAGTGTTCCGCGGTAGAACCAAGTTTGGTTCCATTCCTTTGGATGGCTGTGGTGCTTAGCGTGTGGAAAATCGACTTCCTTCCTCTTACGGATCGACCGCCGCCCAGCTCGTGTTCGGACCGTCGAAAAAACTCTGTGCGGCGGTTCAAATGGATAAAATCCCGGAACAACTCTACGATGGTTCTTCTTGAAGATAGACTTCACGAAGACTTGAAAGTTGCATATATTCGACACGAATTTGGGCGATGTCACGAGGATGAAGCTGCAGGTAGCAAGGACATCCGGAAAATTTTGAACCGGGCGGACAGAACCCCGGTCTAAGTGATGCATGAACACGATTACTTCTCCCGCTCATGCTCGGGAGAAACTTCGCCTTCGGAAGCGCCAATGGAGGACACTTTTGGAGCCAAACCGCCCGGTGGTGACATAGCCGTTGAGCTGCGTCTCGGTGACTCGACGGACCCGATTGCAAGCGTAAAATTGGGGAGCCATTCCGGAAGATTATATGGGAAAGCTGCGAAAGAAAGGAAGAAAAGCGGTTCACTATTAAACAGGTCAGCGTTACAAATATTGTTAAACCGGCAGTTAAATAAGCGGCTTCCGGTCGGTTTAACTAAGGACTAATGGAGGTCGGATTAAATATCAGAAGTTAAACCGTCGGAAGAGCTAGTGCTGAAAAAATTACTAAGTATAGACGAAACAGGTTTCCCATGCAAAAGGAAATAATCTAGATCTACGAGGTTGATAAAGAGAATTTCTGCGACCTATCTGAGACCTCCTACAGCCAGGGAAGGTTCGGTATGTTAAAATGGAAGATCTGAACAAGGGGAAAGGCGCCTAGAATCGGGTAAACGGTGAAAGCATCCGTTTGCATATGAGAAGCGATGCGGCCGAGCCGTCTGGCCATGGCGGAATGGGCATGCAAGGTCGGCAAGAACACTCATGGATTATGCGACGAACCAAGTTTCCAGATGAGATCTAGGGTTTAAAGATGACCTTACCGGATGAGCAGGAACCACGGAGGAGCGCGGAGACTCTGGTCCGATCCGGTTGATGCAGCGGGCCGGCGGGAAGCGTCGATCGAAGGTTGAAGGTGACGGCAAGAGCTTCAAGGTCGGCAGGTCGCGAGGAAGAAGAAGAGAGGAAGGAGAAGAAGAGAATGACCCGACCGGTCTATTTATAAGGGGCCGGAGTAATCAATGGGCGCGAGAATTGAGGAGCCAAAAGCGGCGGAAGGTGCAGCGGCCGCCTCGATTCCCCGGATAGCCTTAATGAAGGAATCTTCTTGTTTAGATTTTTGTCCAAAATGACGTCGAGGGCCCCGACACGAAGATCGAGGATGATGTCACGGCGGTTCAAGTCAATGGCGGTTTACAAGGAAGTTCAAGGGTTGCTCGAAGGCGTGGAAGATTAACTGAACGGTTCAAGTCAATCTGGGGCCTAATGTTGAGGATACAGCTACGAATGTGAACCGCCCGAGGGGCGGTTTACCCTAAATGTGTGATCGAGGCCCATATGGAGGCCTGGAGCCCGAAGGGAATTAAGATCCATACATGTAAACCGCCCTAATCAGTAACTTGTATTGTAAGACAAGAAAGGAGAGACCAAACCGACTCTGTATGAGCGGATTGGGATTACGTAAGCCGGCCGGCGTTAACCCGTGTATATAAGGGGACGACCAGTGGCGAGTTAAGGACAGGAGATTCGAGGCCAAGGTAAAGCTATTGCTCCTAGTGGCGAATCATATCAATCACACCACAACCGGGCGTGGGTCTTTACCTTCATTGAAGGGCGAACGATATAATTCCCGTGTCTTGTGTCGCATTAACCCCTCTAGGTAACCAGTACGATGGCCCTGCGACTAAGTCCTTTCATGAGGACATCTGCCGTGACAATTCCACGACATTTGGTATAAGGGCATGGGACAGTGGGTGCACCAGCAGTACAACACCATGTACATAAACAAGGGCATAAAGTGGTGATTCATAGTTTGTTGCCCCGAGAAACAAACATCCAAGAAACATATCTGGGTTGGTCCCATTTTTGTTCACTCTAGCCACCTACTCCTATGTGTGGATAGCAAATCTAGTCCTGATCATACCACTGTGTACAGCGTTACCCCTATATTTCCCTTTTCGACCAAGATACCAGTTGAATGACCAGTCTGTACTACTTTCACCCCATTTCCTTCCTGTTTGTACCAAGTCCGATGTACATACTAAATTCCCCCAACCCCACTTTATTTCTTGTTTGAACCAAGTACTCCCTCCGTCCGGAATTACTTGTCATCAAAATGGATGTGTCTAGAACTAAAATACATATAGATACATCCATTTCAATGACAAGTATATTCGGACGGAGGGAGTACAAGATTCGACTCCATGAAGTAGCTTTACCTCTAACAATAGAATAAAAAAAAGGTGACGTTGGACCATCCGATCAAGAGGGGCTGAGAGGTAGAAAATGATGCACATGCAGCGACGTAGCGAGCTGGGGAAGTAGAGCTAAGGCGGTTTCAAATGAAGATATACCAAGGTCGTCGGGATGTGGATAGGTGGGCGGCGGGAGGCGGATGCACCCACAGCAACGCAGCAGAAGGATCGGAGGACCTCCAGCGCGGTGCTCGGCCGAGATAACGGTGCGGCCAGCAGTGGGTCTCCTCCTCGCTGTCGACGACGGCCTTAAACGCTGCCCTCCTCCCTTCACGGCGGAGGGGGATACGTCCGGATGTGTAACCAGCGATGAGGATAGAAAGTCAGTGTTTTTTGAAGGGAGAAAGACAGTGTTACTACCCCTATCTTGTTTAGATCTGGAGAGGATGAGAGTATGTGAATAGAGCAACCCTAGCAAGCAAGCGCGGAGGCTCCGACCTATATATAAGTAGTGGGGTAGTTTTCCTTTTTCACTCCATCAAAACAATCGTTTAAAATTGTGTACTACTACATGCCAGGTCGCGGTTTTTTTAGTTGTTGATTGTTTTTTGAGATAGCTACCCGCTTGTTCCAAGTGGTGTTACGGTGTGCCAGGTCGCACTTTGTATCGTTCAAGTCTGGTACTACAAGTTCCTCCATTAAATGAACAACCACCCCCTCGTAAAAATTGTGAACAAGCCCACGGCAAAAATTAGCGGAAACGTGTCACGACCGGTTTTTCAATAAAAATATTTATTGAACAACCGAGCTATGAACTCCAATATGAGGACAATCCTCCATATCGGTAGACAAAACTTTGATACAAGAAGCCAGTAGCATTACAGTATTACAGGGGTCAGGCTGAAGATGCCCAACCAATTATTACAACACGCCAATAATTATACATGATGGCGGATATGGCACAAAGGTGTGGGGTGTAAATACTACTGACTCGAGATATGAGTGGTTGGTGGAATAACACAGTGGGGTGGTTAATAAGTCTCTTCAGATTTGGCGGCTCATCGGCGTCTAGGTGAGGCTCGATGAATTTATTTGGGTAGCGAAGCGGATATATCACAATGACTAATCCAGGGTCGACGAGACTGACTGTGATTCCTCTAGGCGTCCGGAATCGCTATCGAACTCTTCATCCATGAGATCGCCTTCACAAGATCGGCCAAATCAACAAGCCAGGTGAGTACTACGAAAGTACTCGCAAGACAGTTCGGACAAAAGATATAACAAATGAATGCATGAAAGCGACATGATTAATTTTAACAATGCTCAATTAAAACAATATAGCAAAATAAATAAGAAGGGAATCGGCGGTAGTCCGCTCGAAAACCCAAAGAAGATAAACTCAAAACCGATCGGGTGTCTGAAGCGACGCCTCGAAGGGTGAACAAATAAGCAAAACATGCCACAGTCGGGCGTCTGAGCGACACCTCATAAAGGGCTTATATTGAAATAAAAATACATGTGTGCCACAGTCGGACGTCGGAGCGACATCACAGAAAGGGCTTATAATGAAAATAAATAACAGCAATGCCGCAGTCGGACGTCTGAGCGACATCGCAGAAAGGGCTTATAATAAAATAAATGACAACAATGCATGCGATCGGACGTCGAGCGACATCGCAGAAAGGGCTTATAATAAAATAAATGACAACAATACATGATCGGATGTCTGAGCGACATCGCAGAAAGGGCTTATAATAAATCATTCATAACTGACAGGATATAATGCTCACGGAAAATATTCATCACAAGACAATAAGCGGGTTAGTCCATTCATAGGAAAATACACATTTGATACTCAAATGGTTCTCAGGAGTTTCAGTCATCGAGGCTGACACTTGACAAGATGTGATGAACACGGTACTTGGATATGAATAAGATGAATTCAAGAATTTTGACTCTGCAGAGTTTGTACCAAAATTTGTCCACAGCCAACGGATTTCCGTAGTCACGAAGGACTAGTTCCATTTACGGTATTTCGGAAGAAACACAACTAGCCAGTACACACCCATCATACCTCACGTTGCCAGGAATCAACCTAGACAGCGTTTAAGAAAAACTTTGAGACGGGGAGATCACAATCTCGAATAGCATGGGATCAAATTTATTTACTCGCGCTTGAAGGGGTGCCCCCCTCTCGGTCCCAACCGGAAATACCCATGCCCCCTGACCGGATGAAAGGCTTTAATCCAGGGCCATGGAACCTTCATCCCGGCCTCTCGAATTGGTGTGTACCAGGAAGTGGTTTGCAACTTACTAAGCCGTATCCCTTGCGGGAAACAGGTGGTAGTACGAAAGGGAGGACGGACGGGAATCTGACTGATTTATGTTGACACCGGGTCAATGATATGGCATAAGCCTGGCATGCTACAACACTGCCATCTTACCCATACTCATGCCAACTCATGGCCATGCAACGAGTTTCCAACAACTCATGAATTTGCCGAGCTCATTTGCCTCAATGCTCACGAGATGAACTATCATCGAAATGCTCATGAACGTGCCATGATACAAAAATAATGCAAACATGCCCAGACACTCATCATATCAAAAGTTCAAACTTTGCTTGCCTGGTTCGGAGTAGTCGGGTCTAGCTCGGTGAAGTCTGCGGTTCGTCACCTCCTTCGTATCTCGATACACACAAAAAAAATACGCGCTAACGTAAATACCGTGGGGTACAGAAAGTTGATCCAAATATTTTTCAAATAAATATGACAAAAAACTAGACAAAATTTGAAGAGGACAGAAAAAGAATCACTCAAAAATTCCTTTCATTAAAAAGTTATAAGTGTTTTAACCCAAGGACCCATCTGTAATGAAACGAGAAAACTTCCGGGGCTTTGCGAAAAATCCAGAAAAACGGTTCAGAGTGGGCGTATTTAACAAAATGCACGCTTTCAGAAAAGATTCAAAAAAACAAAGAGAGGCTGACGGGCGGGTCCCACCCGTCAGGTTTGAAATTTCAAGCGAGGGAGTCGGGCGCGTCGGCGCCCGAGAGTCATGATGGTCGCCGGGCGGCGATCCACAGCGAGGCAGGAGATCGGAGAGTACCTCCGTGTTGAGCGCCATTCCGCGTCTGTGGGAGGTGGTGGCGGTCGCCGCCGAGTAACACGCCGGGCGGCGACGCTGCTCCGCGGACGGCGATTCGGTGGTCGTGGACCTCGTCGGAGAGAGTCTGGAGGTGGAATTGAGGAGGGGTTTAGACTTGTGATAGCATGAGAGGGTATCGACGAGGTTAGGGCGCGGAGATGACCTCACGGAGTGAATCACGGTGGAGGCCGAGGCGGAACGGTGGCCGGAGTCGAGGAAGGAGAGCTCCTCGTGGCCCTTCCGAGGACTTGGCGAGGTCTGGAGAGGTAGTGGAGGTGTGCGGGGGCGAGAGCAAGCTCGGGGGTGCTATATATAGCTGCCCCGAGGCGGTTGCCGAGAACGGGGTTCTCCGGCGAGGTGATTACGGCGGCGCTGTGGTTGCACGGTCGGCTTAGGTGCTTGAGCACCGACTAGACAACGAACTGCTGCCATCCCCGTGTCCAACTCAGCAAGGAGGGCGAGGTTACGGCTTGTCCTCGACGGAATGGCCGCACGGCCCGTCGGCAGCAGAGAACGCGCTCTGCGCGTGCCAGGATACGGCGAAGGTGCTGCATGCGTGCGCTGGGAGGAAATGGCCACGCGGAGCCACCAGGGGGTTTGGGCGGCGCCGAACGGCGTTATGTCACCGTTTTGCTCCCCGTCGGCCGCTACGGTGGTTCAGCCACCGCAGGACACGCCGGCGCAGGCGGGCTAGGGTGCCACCGACGCCAGGAACGCGCCAAGCACGCGTGTGAGGCTCCGGACAAGCAAGCTAGGCCGTGAGCAACGTGCCAAGTGCACTGTGAGCATGTGACTGAATTTCTGACGAAGATCGACACTGAAACTCTGAACTTAACTGAAGATGAACAGAAACAGTGCATGCAAGGTGTTCGACAGAATGATCTAAGCCTGTAGGGATTTTTCCTTGAGCTGGTTTTTGGCGGAGGGGCCTCTCATTGCATCTGGAGGCTGCCTGAATATTTGAGAATTTATTTCCTGTAGGAATTTTTCTTTCCTGTAAGAATTTTTGGAGTTTATTTATTTCATTTGGAGGCCTCTCATTGCAAGTTTATTTTCTTTCCTGTAGGAATTTTTGGAGTAGTGTAGATATGAATTTCACCAAATTTGGCAAATCTGGTCCAAACTTGCAGAGACTATAATTTGAAATCTTTGAACAGAAGAGGAGTGGTTCTTGATTGTTCTAGGTTGTGGGTACCAAGGACTACCCAAGGGAGTTGGTTTGAGGTCAAAATTCAAATGCATTAAGGTACTTGCTTTGCAAATTACCTAGGCTCAAAATAATAGATAGAAAAGATTTGGGAGAGAATTAAATGAAATAAAAATTCAGAAGAGGGTTGAACTAGTTGAGACAGAATGTTTGGACTGCCCAAAGTGGAAGGAGATATATTTGGGAAGATTTTACCATATGGTGCATGGCCAAATCATGAATGATTTCAAATATGGGAGAGGATGAAAAACTCCTAGAGTTTCTTTTTGAAAGAAAATAAACTTCAAAGATTTTTCTTGAATTCTTGAGAAGAGGGCAATCAGAAGAAAAATTTAAAAACCAAACACCAGAGTTGAAGGAGATGCAAAAGTAAAATATTTGCCAAAGGGAAAAAGCTTTTGAGAGAGATTTTTGGAAGGGTTTTGGAGACCTCCTTCAAATCCAACAAAATTTTGAAGAAAACCAAAGGAAAAATTTTGGAGTGTCACAAAACGTGGGTTGCCCCAACATGCATTATTATTTATATTTTCTACTCCCTCCGTTCCTAAATATAAGTCTTTTTTATTAGCCACACCTAAGACAAGAATTTTTTTATTAGCAGTGAACCCCACATGTCATAGACACAAAAATTGTGGCAAGATTCCCTTAGGCAAGCCAAAGTGTGTCTAACAATTTGAGCAACTCAGGTTAGGCAAGTGTGGCAAGTGTGGGAAAAATAATGTGGCAACATAAGAAAAACATAGTCACAATCCAAACAGCCCCGTAATTTTTTGTGACATGCATGAAAATTTGGTTAGTTAAATTTATAGTCAAAATTTGGCTAGGTGCATCAAATCAACACATGCAAGTATCAGAAGGAAAGTCACGGCATGCATGCATGTATTGTACTCCCTCCGTTTCCAAATATAAGTCTTTTTATAGATTGCAACAAGTGACTACATACGAAGCAGAATATGTCTACTCCTACATATGAAGTAGCCCATTTGAAATGTGTAAAAAGACTTTTATCGAGTGCAGTGCTTTGATGTGTCGCGTCAACTCGTACAAGACCGAGAAATTTGATTACTACGACGCCCTCTCCCTCATGGATCGAGCTCCGGTGCCTTTGACCGCCTTTGGCTGCATGACAGGAGGGCCAACCACCTGTTGGGCCCACCTGTCATAGACGCAAAGGCAGGAGTAGTAAGTAGAAGCTGTCGCTACACGCTATCCCTCTCGCACGAGGTGGACAGACATGCAGCAGTGGATTCGATACTGTAGAAGTAGGAGTAGCATCGTTGTTCGTCTTCTCAAAGAGGCAAAGAGCCAATCGCAACCTGAACATGGCAGTTGCGAACACTCGCGTGGTGCGGTTCCTTGGAGCACACATATACTAGCCAGGCTCTTGCATGAGACAAAATTGCTACTCCCTCCTTTCCGGTTTATAGTGCTCAATTCAAAAATCTCACCAATCAATGTAGATGGTGAGTGGTGGAATCTGATTTGTAGTTTTGCAAAAGCACCTAATTAATGCTCTTGTTTTCCTCAAAAAATTATGTTTATCAATGCATTAATTGCAATGCATGCATGCATAAAGTACATGCATTGGTCAAATTTCTCTTAATACTTGCATGCAATGATTTAATGCTCCTTGGAATCTAAAAATGTGATGGAAAACAACCATATTGAGCCTTATAAAATGGAAAACATAAAATTTTGAGATAAGCCCTATAAACCGGAAAGGAGGGAGTATTGTTTAACAATTAAACTCCATTATCCATTGGTTGATACTGATTCTGCATAGGTCCACGCGCTTAGCATCGTTTCCTCCTGGGGTCACCAATGTTTATTTGCTAATTAATAGCATTGCATGCAATGAACTAGACATTGCAAGTCATTAAAAGCATGCACACCTCTCATCTCTTATTGGTTGATATGTCAAGAAACAAGAAACAAGGTAGAAGTTAATGCACCGCGCCTAAGTGTTTTGGGACTATTTGGTTTGCGTAAGAAGACTTACACACCTTAGACGGAGGGAGTAGTATAGACCTGTTAACCGGAAAGGAGTATTTGCCTTTCTAGAGATTTCAACAAGTGACTAGACTACACCGTGTGCAGTACCCCCTGCCTTCCGGTTTATAGGGCTCAAATCTCAAATCTCATGAACCAAGGAATTTTGCGATTGGAGGAATGTATCTCGTTCTTTAAAAAACTACCCTAATTAAACTCATGCATTGATTACATAGTTCTCTCGTTTTCCTCTCCGCCTTGGTCGCGGTGCACAATATTGAGCACTCCTATATGATTGTAACATCCCAAATTTTCAATTTGGAATGTTATACATAGGTCATCCATGCATATCATATTTTATTGCATCTTCGTTCCGCAATCCTCGAAATCCTAAGCAACTCAAGGACCCTCGGAGAGAGTTGGGGATTTTCCGGTTTTCATATTTGATTTTTATCAAATAGCGAAAACGAGGATTTTTTATTTTAATTATTTTTCTCTCCGAAAAATATTTCATAATAAAATAAATGAGGGGAGATAATATGACTTCTTCAAAACAATTGAAATATTGGAGGAAAAATGTTAAAATCATTTGTTGGATTTTATTTGATTTTTATTTGGATTTTATTTGCATTAGAAAAATTGCACGTTTTAAAAATTGCATTTTAGGGCCAAGAAAATGTTCATCTCGTTCTAAATATTTCATTTAGACGGTGAAAATTTGTTTTGGCATTTTTAGATTTTTATTTTACTTTATAGGATTTTTTTTCTGTCGCCGGAACTATTTTAAAAAGAGTTTCCCATGGTGGGCCTAAGGCCCACCGAGCAGGTCTGCCCAATGACCCCGACCTCCAGCATGAAGCGCCACTGTCGCCACCGACTCGGACCGAGTCCGAGCAGACTCTACCTCCGTCGCCTTGCCCCTCCTCCAAGCCGCCCCTCTTTTAAATAGCCGCCACCCCGCCACCACCACCACCACCACCCGCCACCCGCCCGGAGCAGAGCCGACCCCGCCGCCCGCCCCGAGCCCCCTTGCGAGCCCGCCGAGCCTCATTGCCTTGCCGCCCCCGCCGCCTCGAGCCGCCGCCCAGCCCGCCGCCACAACCGAACCCATGGAGCCAACCGAGCTGGCCGAGGTGGTCGTTGCCGGGTTTTCCGAGAAAACCGCTTGATTTTTTAGAAACCCTAGTTTTCGTTTTTTAAATAGATCGGGTTTTCTCCGGTTTATTTATTTAGCGAGCGTTCGCCCGTTCGTTCATTTTAACGAACGCGTTCTTCATTTTGATCCAGATAACGAACGTTCTTTCATTAATCTGTTCGTCAGTTTTTCTTTTTCTTGGATTTATTCCGCAATTTTTCTGATCGCGATTTCTGATCCGATCTTTGTTTTTGTTTATTTTTTCGCTCGTTAGTCGGAATCAGGCGATTCAAGCGCCTAGATCTTCGTCTCGAGACCCTCTTTCTGTTTAAACAACTTAAACAAGATTTTGATACTGAAAAATTTAACCCTAGTTCAGATTAGTAAACGGATCTTGTTTCTTTCGCCGTTTGAGTTTCGTTGCTCCGTTTGGTTTGATTCTTTTTGCGAACCGGAGTTCTTAAGTTGAAGTTTCTGGTCAACCTCTTTTAGTTGAGTTTTGCTTGTGCATCTTTTCTTGTTGCTTATGTATGTACTGTTTGCTTGCGATAGAATTCCCGAAGTGCGAAGCGTGTTACTACGAGTCTCTAGGATTTGCGGATCGTCAGCAAGGCAAGTAACACTTTGATCATACTCTTTTCATACCCAGTTTTTATGCATTAGCTCAATCCTCAAACGTTGCATGGTTAGGATGTCATTAACTTGTGGGTTGGGAAGTAGTAGTTGAGGTAGAACCTATTGCCCTGTTACTATCAAACCCTTGGGAGTTACTTCTACGTGTTGCTTAAATTGCTATGATATGCTCGTAGACGTGGTTGGGTTTGAGTGAATCCATGATAGATGTGAGATTGTTGATTAATGGTTTAATTTAAGGTGGCAACTTTAATACACATCTGGGTGGATTGAGGCACCTGGGGAACCCAGTGTTGTCTGTTTTAGTTTTGGAAATCCCGGGGTACCCGTGTGATCTTCCTATGGACCGCCACCCAGGCTCAAAGGGAACTGAGATTATTCATGCTAGAAACTTCCGTGTGTAGCCACAAGCTACTATGGGCTCTAGCATAGTTGAGTAAGTTACGTGAAGCTCTTCAAGAGGTAGATCAACAGGTAGTGGGTTTTGTAGGTTTGGTATGGTCTACCCGGAGTAGAGAGTTAATGTTTCTGAAAGACTGTGTCTCGGTCATCCGTTTCTCAAACATCATGTAGTACGAGAAATCAACGGAGGCGATCGAGTCTTGTGGGGAAAAGTGCGCAAACCTTTGTAGAGTGTACAATATAACCATGGTTAGCCGTGTCCACGGTTATGGACAATTTTGAGTATCTAGTACTTGAGTTATCACATGTATCTCATCACTCTTAATTAATATTGTTGGGTTGTTAACTACTTTAATTGGGATTGAGTTGGGGTTATACCTTCTCAATGTTTCAACCACAATGATAGTTAAATAAAAATCTATTCCTTTGTTGTAGGGAAAAATTGGATTTTCGCAAAACTATAACCATAGAGCTTTCCACCAGCCAAATATGCATGTAGTGATAGCATTATTCTGTTCCTGTTCTATTGTGTTATATTGCCAGCATATTCCATGTGCTGACCCGTTTTCGGGCTGCAACGTATTATGTTGCAGACTTTTCAGACGAGGAGTAAGGTTCGTTAGGTCGTTGCCGTGCAGCTCAGCTATGCCGTTGGAGTTGATGGACTCACTTTATCTTCCAAGTCTTCCGCTGTTATCACATTAGATGGCCTTAAGCCATATTATTGTAATAAGTTCTCTTTTGAGACATTCGATGTAATAAGTGTGTGATTGCTACTTTGTTATAAATCCTTCGAGTACTGTGTGTGTCAGCATTACTGATCCAGGGATGACACTGGAACACAGAGACTTGACCATCTGAGGTCGGGTCGCTACAAGATGGTATCAGACCACACGCTGAGTGTAGGACACAACCACTAAGATAAACCATAGGTCACTCTTCTCTACTCATTTCTGACTCCTCTCCATTTTTCCACTCTTTAGGATGACGGAGATGAAGAACAAGTTTGCACAACCGGATGAAGACACACCTTTTGAACGCCACTTGAAGGAAGTCACTAGGTACTTGAACATTGGAATACCAAGCTTCACCGGGACGTACAATGCCACCTTACCAGAAGAGGAGCACTGGATGATTCAAGTACAAATTCCAGGAAGGATGTTCTCGCCAACTTCTAAACCCATAGAATTTTCTTTCGAAGCACCCACCTGGAGTCTAGGCAAGAGCATGGCAGCCCACCTTACCATGGGACGCATTGGAGAAGTCTACAACACGGAGCTTAAGGACACCATCTATCAAATATGTGGGCACCAAGACAAGTAATGGGAAGTAATCAGCACCAAGAAGGATAGATCCATTGCAGCTTTCATCCAGGAGCTAAACCAGCACATTCGACGTCAGGAGAACCAGATGTGCGCAGACATGATGGAGTTGAAGAAGGCGAAGACCAGGATCATCGAGCTGGAGGAAGAAATTAAGTTTACACGCAATGGATATGAGGAGGAAATGAAGACACTACTGGAGAAGAACGACGACCTAGTTAAGAAGATCGGAGTATTCATGGGAGGACCAGCACCGGAAGAAGAAGACGATGACCCCACTTGCCCGGACAACTACATCATCATCGACGACACCGATTCCGATCCAAGTGATGATGACTACGAAGACGAAGCTGGAGCAGACATCATGGAGTCTTCCACCGATCAAAATTTCTAGATGACCACCATATATTAGTAGTATTTTCCCCATGTATCTAATAGTAGTTGAGCACTTTTGCGATAGTCCTAGACCGTTTGTATGCCCTTGCTTGATTGATTGAGTGAAATGATTGTGTTTGCCTCATGTGCATATGGGTAGTGTTTTCTCATTAGACCTTTTTCTATTCTAATCTCTTCCATCTAAACCCATCAGATGCCTCCGAGACGTGACACCGGTTTTGTTTTTCCACCGGAGCTCACCCAGTTGATCCAGCAGCAGAATGCTTTGATGCAATTGCTAGTTCAGAACCAGGGCAACAACAACAACAACAATAATCCGCAGCCAGTGGACAATTTAGCCCGTTTCCTGAGGTTACAGCCGCCGGTGTTTTCCAGTAGCACCGAGCCAATTGTTACTGATGATTGGCTACGCCGTATTGGAAGGGAGTTAACCACCGCAGGATGCACAGATGCTGAGAAGGTGCGCTTTGCCGCACATCAATTGGATGGACTGGCAGCCTCATGGTGGGAGAATTACACGGCTACTTTTCCTATAGCCAACGTCACTTGGGACCAGTTTCAGCAAGCTTTTCGCACGATCCATGTCTCAACTGGAGCCATGCAGATGAAGAAGCGCGAGTTTCGCAACTTACGCCAGGGGAACCATACTGTAGCTCAGTACATGGATGATTTTAGCAAGTTATCACGCTATGCCCCTGATGATGTGGCCACAGATGCCGCGAAGCAGGAAAAGTTTATGGAAGGGCTGAATGATGAGATGAGCATGCAGTTGATGGTGGCAACTTTCAACAACTACCAGGAGTTGGTAGAAAAGGCCCTTATGATTGAAGGGAAGCAGCAGCAAATTGAGAGCCGTAAGAGGAAGTATGGAAAAGGGAAGTATAATTCAGGAGCTCAACAGAAGCCCTGCTTAACCCCGAACTCGGGAGGACTTGTTCATAACCATGGAGGTCACAACCACACCGGAGGAGGATCGCATAACCACAATGGTGCTAAGAACGGAAATGGGAACGGAGTTAATAACAATCAGAACCGGTCCAATCCAGCTACACCCGCCAAAAGGGACCTAAGTCAAGTTACTTGCTTTAAGTGCGGGAAGACAGGGCACTATGCCAATGATTGCCCTGAAGGAAGGAATTGAAAGGGAAATGGCAGCGCTGGGAAGAAGCCCAATCCATTCAACAAAGGACAAGTGAACCGCATTAACGTGGAGGAAGTTGAAGAGCAGCCGGACGCGGTGATAGGTAAGTTTTTGGTTAAGTCATTTACCGCTCTTGTTCTTTTCGATACTGGTGCATCGCATTCATATATATCAAGGGGATTTGTGGATAAGTTTAAGCTACCAACCCAAACCCTTAGGACCCCTCTCTTAGTGAGCTCGCCTGGAGCAGAGTACATGGCTAGCGGATGGTGCAACCAGATACCCCTAACCATTGGCACACATGTTTTTCCGTCTGACCTAATTATCTTGGAGTCGCAAGGATTGGATGTGATATTAGGTATGGACTGGATGTCAAAGTATGGAGGAAGCATTGACTGTGCTAGCAAATCAATTTATCTTACCACCCCGGAGGGAAAAAGGATTAAGTATGTATCTAGGCATGTGCTTAGGAGGAGCCAAGTGAATGCCCTCACGGGAGTTGTTCAGGAGGAAGTACCGGTAGTAAAGGATTTTCCGGATGTTTTCCCAGAGGAGTTACTAGGCATGCCACCGGATCGAGACATCGAGTTTTTGATAGAGCTATTGCCAGGTACATGGCCAATATCCAAGAGACCCTATCAGATGCCCGCAAATGATCTGGAGGAAATTAAGAAACAGATCAAGGAGTTGTTGGAGAAAGTTTACATTCGAAGGAGTTCATCACCTTGGGGAGCCCCAGTGCTTTTGGTTGAGAAGAAGGATAAATCCGTAAGGATGGTTGTTGATTACCAAGCCTTGAATGAAGTAACGATTAAGAACAAGTACCCACTGCCGATGATCAATGATCTGTTTGATCAGCTGCAAGGAGCCAAGGTGTTTTCGAAGATCGATCTACGATCGGGGTACCATCAGTTGAAGATTCGAGAGAAGGATATACCAAAGACAGCGTTCACCACGCGGTATGGATTATACGAGTATACGGTCATGTCGTTTGGACTGACTAACGCCCCTGCTTATTTCATGAGTATGATGAACAAGGTGTTCATGGAGTATTTGGACAAGTTTGTTGTGGTGTTTATTGATGACATTATGGTATACTCGAAGAACGAAGAGGAGCATAAGGAGCACTTGCGTTTAGTTCTCGAGAAACTCAGGGAACACCAGTTATACGCCAAGTTCAGCAAGTGTGAATTTTGGTTGAAGGAAGTTGGATTTCTTGGGCATGTTATATCAGTAGAAGGTATAGCAGTGGAGCCCAGCAAGGTTCAGTCTGTCAGTGGACCCCAGCAAGGTTCAGTCCGTCACTGAATGGTTGGCACCCACTTCAGTTGGCGAGATCCGCAGTTTCCTTGGACTCGCAGGATACTATCGAAGATTCATTGAGAATTCTTCCAAGATTGCTAAGCCAATGAGTGAATTGTTGAAGAAGGATACTAAGTTTAAATGGACAGAAGATTGCGAGGCAAGTTTTCAGGAGTTGAAGAAATGTTTGACTACAACCCCAGTGCTAACATTGCCAGAAATACATAAGGAGTTTCAAGTGTATTGTGACGCCTCACGCTTGGGACTTGGATGTGTGCTTATGCAGGACGGAAAGGTTGTTTCGTATGCCTCACGACAACTGAAGCCCCATGAGTTGAACTATGCCACGCATGATTTGGAGCTAGCAGCCGTAGTGCATGCATTGAAGACCTGGAGACATTACCTTATTGGGAACCGTTGTGATGTGTACACGGATCATAAGAGTTTGAAGTACATTTTCACACAGAAGGAGTTGAACCTTAGACAGAGGAGATGGTTGGAGCTTATAAAGGATTACGATATGAAGCTACACTATCATCCCGGAAAGGCCAATGTCGTAGCAGACGCTTTGAGCCGGAAGAGTTACGCTAATATCCTTGAAAGTAAGGGACTGCCGAAGGAGTTAACTGAAGATATCATGGAACTTCGGTTGGAGATTGTTCCAAGAGGTTTGATTGCAACAATGGAAGTTCAGTCTACATTGTTGGATAAGATTCGAGAAGCTCAGATGGAAGACAAAGAGATTGCTGAGATAAAGGAGAAGATGAGCAAAGGGAAGGCCAAAGGTTTTCGCGAGGATGAGCATGAAACCTTATGGTCTGAGGACCGCGTTTATGTGCATAATAACCCGGAGATCAGGAAGTTAATACCTCAGGAGGCTCATGACTCACCATACTCGATACACCCCGGAAACACCAAGATGTACTTGGATTTGAAAGAGCGTGGTGGACTGGTATGAAGAAGGATATTGCCGAGTATGTAGCTGTATGTGATGTATGTCAGAGAGTGAAGGCAGAGCATCAGAAGCCAGCAGGACTGTTACAGCCTATGCCGATACCCGAACGGAAGTGGGATAAACTTGGCATGGACTTTATCACTGGACTACCCAGGACCAAGGCAGGATATGACTCAATATGGGTAGTAGTGGATCGCTTGACCAAAGTGGCTCACTTCATCCCAGTGAAAACAACTTATACAAGTGCAAAGTTGGCCAAGATATATATGTCCAGGATCGTATGTTTGCATGGAGTTCCGAGGACCATTGTATCAGATAGAGGAACACAGTTTACTTCAAAGTTTTGGCATCGCCATACACGGACCACTGGGTACAAGATTGGAGTTCAGTACAACATTTCACCCGCAGATGATGGATGTACGAGAGAGTCAACCAGATTCTGGAGGACATGTTGAGAGCATGTGCGCTTGATTATGGATCTAGTTGGGATGACAATTTGCCTTACGCAGAGTTCTCATACAACAATAGCTACCAGGCCAGTTTGAAGATGGCACCATTCGAAGCTCTGTATGGACGCAGATGTAGAACACCACTTATGTGGGATGAGGTAGGAGACCGACAGCTGTTTGGACCAGACCTGATCAAGGAGTCTGAAGAGAAAGTTAAGCTAATTCGAGATAGACTGAAGATTGCTCAGTCCAGGCAGAAGAGTTATGCAGACACAAAACGCAAGGAGGTAACCTATGAAATTGGAGACAGAGCATATCTGCGAGTATCACCCTTGCGAGGAGTGAAACGTTTTGGAGTTAAGGGAAAATTAGCTCCGAGATTTGTAGGACCGTATCGTGTTTTGGAATGGATGGGAGAAGTTGCCTACAAGCTGGAGTTACCTGAAGGATTGTCAGGAATTCATGATGTGTTCCACGTCTCACAGTTGAAGAAGTGTCATGCTGAGATGGCCGATATACATTAAGAGATACAGTACCCCTGGCACTACTAGGAAAAGGGCTATAGATAGGACTGATTCTAATGGCGCACCAGGTAAATAGTGCGCCACTACTATATACTAATGGCGCACCGGTTGCTCGTGCGCCATTAGTGTGGAAGACACTAATGGCGCACCGTGCTCACAGTGCGCCACTACTATTGATTTCTTTTTCCATACAAACTAATGGCGCAGGATGGCAAAGTGCTCCATTACTAGTTAGAACTAGTAATGGCGCACGACCAAGACAGTGCGCCATTAGTATATTTTTTTTTACTTTTTTGCAAACCTACTAATGGCGCACTATGGCAAAGTGCGCCATTACTAGTTTAAACTACTAATGGCGCACTTTTCCACAGTGCACCATTAGTATACATATATTTTTTTTACTTTTTTGCAAAAAGTACTAATGGCGCACCACCTGCCGGTGCGCCATTAGTAACCAGGGACCAACAAGATATTTTGGACAGCCCACCTACCCACTCACTTTCCCCACTTCATTCTCTCCACCTCCTCCTCCAAGCTTGTCTCGGCTGCCTCCTCCTCCTCACCTCATTTCCACCATAGATTCATCAAAATTAAGTGGTGAAATTACCTTTTTTTGATAGGTAAGTAAGGGGAAAGCTATCTTCATGATGTAGATCTACTTTTTTTCTCCCTAGCTCGCTCCAACAACGTGCACATGCACTTTTTGTGGCCTAGCTAGATCTATGTATGTTTGTGGTGTTGCTTGTGTTTGTGGTGTTGCATATATATTTGTGTTTGCAGGTACCGGTATTTGAAATGTGATAGTTGCCAATATTTTGCCGGAATGTAGATTCATTTCCGTTTCGGGGAGAATTTTGGCACTATGCATTCTTTTTGGTCCTATTTTTAGGGAAGGTCATGCCAAATTTTTCTTGGTTCTAAAATATCGTTTTGTTCTACCCAGACGACCATGGTCCGCACGATGACCGAAGGCATCTTGAATAGGTTTTGAGCTCCGCGAAGGCGAGTTGCTTCAAAAGAACGAGACGGAGATAAGATGTCCGTGTCGAAGATGCAAGTGAAGAGCCTTATTGCGGACCGGATTCGGTGCAGGTGCGGGACCACCTGCTCTTGCGTGGTTTCATGGATGGCTATCGGTGGCAAGGTGATGAAGATGACTATGAAGTCGCCCATGGGGCCGGGCAAGAAATGAGGAAGGGCAACAAGACAACCACCGCGGCGAGGGCGGGCGAGAAGACGAAGAATCTCCGTGACATGATCACGACGGTGATGATGTACACAATCATCATGTAGAAGATGTCATACATGATGATGAGGAAGATCAAGACGAAGGGCATGATCATGAAGATGAAGATGCTTGGAGCGGACGACGATGGAGGCTGGGTGCAGGACCCTCATATTCAAGAGCTGCTTCGCAAGCGCACGGATAACGTAAGAGCTGCCGCCGAGAGAAAGCCAAGCTGGATCAACGGAGATAGATGCGTTACTCCATTGTATGAAGGATGCAGGCCGAGGATACCCGCTTTGAAAGTAACGCTCATGGCTCTGGAGATGAAGGTAAAACACAAAATGACCGACGCATGCTTCGACGAGAACATGTCATTCTGGCACGAACGTCTTCCCAAGGGGAACAAGTGCCCGACCAGTTTCGAGGAGGCGAAGAAAATCGTGTGTCCTTTGGATTTACCGCACGTGAAATACCATGTGTGCATGAACAATTGCATCATTTATCGGGACGAGCATGCGAGTCTACCATATGTCCGTGTGCAACGTCACTCGATACAAGAAGAGGAAGAAAGCTCCTCGAAAATCGGTGTGGTACTTTCCGATCACTCCTCGCTCAGCAGCAGATATTTCATGGACCCTAAGGTAGCAAAGCTCCTGCGGCACGCACGCGGATAGGGAGGACAAGAAGCGGGAAGATGACGGAAATGATCCGAGATAAATAAAAAGACAAGATGCTGAGTCACCCTAAGGATGCGAGCCAGTGTAAGCGTTGAACTTCAATACCCAGAATTTGGGAAGGATCCAAGGAACATCGTCTTTGGCGCGAGCACCGATGGAGTCAATCCGTTTGGCAGCCGAGAAGCAACATAGCACCTGGCCTGTGTTTGTGTGGATGTACAACCTTCCCCTGGTTGTGCATGAAGAGGAAGTACATTCACATGAGTATGCTAATTGAAGGGCGAAACAACCAGGGAACGACATCAATCTGTATCTAGGGCTGCTAAAGGAGGACCTAGACACGCCAGGAAAACGCCACCAATACGTGGGGCGCTGCAGAGAAAGAATATTTCCCTATGAGAGCCGCACCGCTCACGACGGTGCACGACTATCTCGATTCACGGATATCTCATGGGTAGGTAGTCCACGGATTTTCGGATGCGTAAGGTGCATGGATGACACAACGTACGCCAGCCAGATAGAGATCCGGGTCTTGAAAACTGTGTTCATGGGACATCGAAGGTGGCTTCGCGACGATGACCCGTGGAGGAAACGCAAGGATCTGTTCGATGGTGAAAACGAACCTCGAAAACGCCCGTGTACGAGGAGCGGCGAGGAAATAGACGAGCTGTTGAAAAATTGGAAAGACTGCCCACTGCCGGGAAAGAAGCAAAAGGCGCCAGAGCTGGGAAAGAAGCGAAAGGCGCCAGAGTCGCTGCTGAAGGTATGGAAAACGAGGTCTGTTTTCTGGGACTTGCCGTACTGGAAGATCCACCGTGTGCCTCACATCCTTGATGTCATGCATATCACGAAGAACGTGTGCGAGTCTGCTGGTACCGCTCAACATGCGGAGAGGACCAAAGATGGGCCAAAGCAAGGGCAGACTTGAAATCAATGGGCATCGGCAGGAGCTTCACGCTAATGATGATGATGATGATGAGGCGAAGCAGGACACAGAAAGTCGTCGCAAAGGCAAAAGGCCAAGAAGACCGGAAATGACTACCCTCCCGCGTGCTTCACTCTAAGTCGAGGAGGAGATCGAGCAGTTTTTCACCTGCCTCCTAGGAGTAAAACTTCCTTCTGGTTACGCAGGAAGATAAGCGGATACCTAGACCCAGTGAAGCGAAGTTCAGCAGGATGAAGTCTCACGACCGTCACGTCTGATGATCGATACTTCCGCTGCAATCAGGGATCATGGGCCAGCACGTCCGCGGAACGCTATTTGGCCTATGCAACTTTTTCGACATCATCTCTCGGAAGTTGATTGGCGTGAGGCAACTCAGAAGGCTACAGGAAGAGATCATGGTGATACTATGCGAGCTTGAGATGTACTTCCCGCCCACATTCTTCGACGTTATGGTGCATCTGCTGGTCCATATCATGGAGGATATCATCCAACTCGGGCTGAACTTCCTGCACAGCATGATGTCGTTCAAAAGGATGAATGGTGTCATCAAAGGATACGTTCGGAACATGTCACGTCCAGAGGGAAGTATAGCCAGGGGCTTTCTGACCGAAGAGTGCATCTCCTACTGCACGAATTATCTAGGCATCGAGAAACCCGTTGGTCTGCCCGTCAACAGGCACCTCGGCAAGCTCGCTGGATGGGGTCACCGTGAGGGTCGCCGCGAAATGCATGTCGACTTCGAGGGTCGACTCGCCGACTTTGAAAGAGCAAATCTAGTCGCGCTACAACACATAGACGTGGTCGATCCTTGGGTGGTAGAGCACAAAACCTTTATTAAGAAGACGTACAATGACCGAGGCCAACAGAGGACGGACGAAGATATACTCAAAGAGCACAACTCATGTTTCACGCGTTGGTTAAAGCAGAAGCTTCTGTTGTACCCTTTACATGAAGATTCTTCCACGAAAGAACAACTCATATTCGCGTTGTCACAGGGCGCCGAGCACAACCTGATGACCTATGAGGCGTACGATATCAACGGCTACACATTCTACACCGAGGACAAGGACATGAAGAGCGATGGTTATCAGAACTCCGGGGTAACGATGGAATCCTACACCGGTAAGGACAAGGACAGATACTACGGAAGGATCAAGGAGATCTGGGAGCTGAGCTACGCTGGAGAGAAGGTGCCGATGTTCCGTGTCGAGATGGGCCAAGAGCGTCCTAAAGAAGACCGATATTTCACCACCATGGTTATACCCGGCCAAATCCAAGACCATGAGCGCAAATGTCACCGCTGAAAAATGAGCCATGGGTACTGGCTTCCCAAGTGGACCAATGCTTCTTCATTACCGACCCGCCAAAGCCCGGTCGTGTTGTCGTGAGGAGAGGCAAAGGAAGATCATCGGAATGGATGGAGTAGCCAATGAGCAAGACTTCGACAAGCACGGCTACCGAGGATCGAACATGACGACGACGATGAAGTAGCAACACACACCACAAGAAGAAGCAGGACCACCCTACCTAAAGGACGTCTGCTCCACGTAAGAACTCCATTTGCGAAAAAGAAGGGCAAGAAGATTGTGAACAGATAGCTAGCTAAGATCGATTGTATTTAAATCGTAGTCTTCATTTCTCGATTGTATTTCATGGGCACTTTTGATATCATGAATATTTTAAATTTCATGGGCACTTTTTGAATTCATGAGGACACTTGATCTCGATCCCCCTCCATCTCGATCTCGATTCCCCCTCCATCTCGATCTCGATCCCCGCACCCTCCCCCGCTCCACCGCCGCCGCCGATGATATTTTCAAGTAAGAAATTTGAACATATTTTTTAAAAAATTATTACTATTTTTATAAAAAAATATTACTGTTATGATTTAAACAAGTTTGAACATATTTAAACACAAATAAATATAAAAAGCAACATTTAAAATGCATAAAAAAATATTGGGGAGCCTGGGAATCAAACCCAGGACCTCCTGGTGTGTGTGTGTGTGTTTGCCACTGACCAGTCAAAGCTAGTGGGTGGGTTCATTGTAGATAGGGTTAGGTTGTAGATATGGTTAGTGGGCTAGATTAAAACAAAATTCTAATGGCGCACCGAGGGAGGTGCGCCATTAGAATAGTCATACTTATGGCGCACGATCGGGCGGTGCGCCATTAGAACCTCCCCTAGCTATCCTCCCTCTCTCTGCTTTGATCCCTTGACCCTCTCTCCTCGCCACCAGATCCTCCCGCTGCTGCCCGACCCATGACGCCGCCACCCGACCCTCACGGACTCCACCCGGCCGCCCCCTACTCCAGCGCCCCACCCCCGCCCGCCCGACCCTCGCCGGACTCCTACTCGCCGTCTGCGCCTTCTTCCACATCCTCCAGGGCCTCGGCCGCCGCCGCCAAGGCACCAACCACCTCCTCGGACGGGCGCTCTTCCTCGCCTCTCCTCACCAACCACGACGCCGCCACCTGATCCTCACCAACCACGACGCCGGCCACCTGCTCCGTCTGTCTCCGGCAGAGGTTACTCCACCTAGCTGCAAGACTCGTGCGCTTGGCGGCTAGGGTTTGCCTCCAGCCTCTCCCTCCCCCATCAACAGAGGAGCATCCGGTGCCCCGCCCTCGAGTTCGTCGACGGCGACGTCCTCCAGCCGCAGCCGCCGCAGGTACAGAGCCCCCGATTCCATCTTCCCCCTCGCCCCCGATTCTTTCAGATGCAACTCCGTGATCTCCATCTTTTAGTACTTAATTAAGTAGGATCAACTGCCCCTTTATTCTTGCTGTATTAAACCATAGGTGGCAATAGAGCCAAGTGATTAGTGCCAAGTGATTAGGCCCAACCTAGGGTGCCTCGGCATCGATAAACCTTAAATGATGAAAACTTAACCTGGCTGCCCCGGATGCCTCGGTGTCGATGAGAACCTAAATGATGTACGCTTAGGCTTTTAGGGTGCCTCGGCGTCGACAAACCCTAAATGATGAAAGCTTAGGCTTTTAGGGTGCCTCGGTGTCGACAAACCCTAAATGATGAGACCATGATCTTGTTCCTTGACAATAACCAACTTTTTGACCAAATTTTTTTCCTATTTAGAGCGAAACATGGCCCACAACAATGAGGCCGGTGGTTCGGGCGGCAAGCAATTCTGGGAGCTGTCCCAGGAGATGGAGGAACAACCTCACCGCTATGAGGACACCGCGGAAGACACCGATCCTGATTATACAACCCCTAGTGGCGTCGGGGATGACACCACTGATGGTGCCGCCGAGGATTCCACCACTGATGATGGCGGCGCACACACAGATGGCAGCCAATCGAAGAAGCAAAGGAAGGACCGGCGTCCGAATGCGCTCCGCACCGTCAAGGAGGAATTCACTCAAGTGGACTCCGACGGGAATCCAACGGAGCCCAAACATATAGTCAAGGGGTACTCGGTTCAGCTTGGGTGCATTCTCTGGAGCACCGTCTCGATCAACACCGAGAACCTTAGGCACAAGGACCGAGGGAATTTGTGCAACCTCCTCTTCACGAAGCTGCACGAACGATACAAGTTCACCGCCGAATTTGAAAACACACGCCTCTCAGGGAATAAAGTGAACAGTGCCGCCCTCACGAAGATGAGCACGGCCCTGTCTACTTGGAGAAGCGCGGTGAAGAAAATGATTGATAAAGGTGATAGTTATGAGAAGATCAAGGCGAAATATATTTTGATGAGCGAAGATGAGTACAAGGAGTTCAAGATCAAGTGCTCGACCAGTGCAACCTCCTAATCAAGTCGATGGGGAAAGAAATGCGGAGTTGAACTTAGGGAACACAAACTCGGTCCCGCGGTTACAGAGTGGCGGAGCCTATATGGGACAAGGAGGACGCGGGCGTGCCGAGCAAGGCCTAACGCCCGCCGAGAAATACAGCGGTAACAAGCAGACCAGGAACTATGTCGGGGCCGGTGCACGAGGACCCGATAACAAAGGAGCTTACCACGGATCCGAAGACCAGGGCGCTTGAGCTTGTTCTGGTAAGGAATACACCCCCGCGTAATTAGCTCCATATGGTTGCACTCTAATTAATCCCCAATATTTCTAAATGGTTCACGTTCCTGTCGTAGGAAACTGAAAGCAGTAGCGCGGGGTCGTCTCAGAGCTCCCCTTTCGACACCCCTTTAAATAGGGCGTTGAACATAATGAAAAGCAAGGATAAGCTCACTAAGCCGACGTCAGCTGGTCGTGTGGCCGGAAAAGGCTTGTCCACAAAATGGGGGTCATACTATACCGCTGGTGTGCGGAAGGAGAAAAAGGCCAGCTCGGAAAGCCAGGCGCGCGAGGTTGAAGCACTCAAGGCACAAGTGGCGCGGATTCCGGAGCTTGTCCAAGAGCAAGTGGAACAACAATTGGGAACGAAGCTCAACGCCATGGTGCCTACGTTGATTCATGGGCTGACGACGTGGATTGCAGGCGCCAACAGGGCCTCCCGGTTCCCAGCTTCACGGCCAGAAACTTGCACAGCAATGGCAGCGCGCTTATTGGTGTCTCCGGCGGAGGCGGTATTCGTGTCTCCGGCGCCGCACGGCATTGGAGCTTAATGCACCCGGTGTCGCCGCCGGCACCTCGCCAGCAAGCGCCCCTCCGTCGGTTACCGCCCGCCGTTGGCGGTGCCTCGACATTAGCCGACCTCGACAAAGATCACGGTAACTAAGCCTCTCGGCCGATGACTTCATCTCCTTGTTTTGACTGGCATCCTCGACGCCTCGCACATGTTTCGCAGGCACCGTCGACGTTCCTTGCACTCTTCTGCACTTCGTGGGCGCCGAGTTGGTCGATGTCGCCAAGGGAAGAATCGTTCAACCGGACAACCGCATGTTCCACGGTAATCCGATGCCACCCACGGTGTATAGGGTTGAAGTGGTTCGGGTGCTGCCAGGCTGCGACGAGCTGTTACCTCTGGTTCGACCGGCTGGGGCCGACGAAGAAGATGAGATGACCCTCAGCGCCTGCATAAACTGGCTGCTGCTTTGGCCGAAGATCCATATTCGTTTGGGGGCGGGGGACACCACCCCAGAGACAAGACCGCCAGTTGTGCCGGCGCCAAGCCATGGCAAGAACGCCGCAACGCTACCGGACCTGCCGGACATCCCTATGTCGGACATCCCTATGGCATAGGATCCGGACAGCCCTATGGCACAGGATCCGGACGACGACGACAACGACGACGGTACATTTACCAAAGTCGATAAGTACTTTGCTGAACATGGGTACGCTGACGAGTTCTGCGGGCCTATTTCTCAAGAACCCAACCAAGACGACCGCAATCTAGCTGGCACGGCAGAGAAATCCAATTGCAATAGGCGTCGTCCGGCGTTCAGTTCTCAGGAGATGCCTCCAGCTCCCGCCTTCACCGAGCCTCAGATAGCTGAGGTGCGAAATATTATCAGCCCCAACACGCTCAAGAAGGCGGTCTGTGAGCAGAAATCGGTCCCATTACAGGAGATCAAGAAGAAGGGACGGAAACGAAAGACTAACAAGGGCGCCGGTGCGAGCCAGCCGGCACCGAGTTTGATCCGTGCTCAGGACGGACCACCTTCACCTAAGGATATCTCGAGGAGGGTGCATGTGGCGGGTAGGGCAATGCTACCGCCAAATATGCTGAATGCTGCAACCGGTGCTATGCGGAGTCTGCACAACAGTGTTCTTTCTTTGGAGAAGCGGCGTCTCAGAGAGAAGGATGTGGCATACCCGGTTTTCGTGGCCAAGGTTCCAGAGGGCAAGGGCTTTGTGGATGGCGACATCGGGGGTACGATCGTCCTGCGGTTTGATGACATCTTTGCTATGTTTAACCTTCATCCGCTGCACTACACCTTCGTTCGGCTGTTTTCGCTGAGTATGGAGATGCGGATCATTAGAGACAAGACCCCGGACATCATGATAGTCGACCCCTTCTACATGCGTGCCAAGCACTTGAGCAGCGCTGGGACCGCCAAGTTGCGAGTTCACACCTCGAAGGCGCTATTCGCAAACCCGATAAGGATAACTTCCTTGTGGCTTACTTTCCCGAGTAAGTCATCCCTTAACCTCCCCGTAACATATGATTTCTTAGATTTCGATCGTTCTTTTTTCTAACATTCCGTGTTCTGTGCAGTGACACACATTGCACACTCATCCTCTTAAGCCCGAAATATTCCATGGCCACGTATTTCGACCCGAACCGTAACTCCAAGATTGACTACACAAATGTCAAGAAAGTTCTTGATGATGTTCTCCCAGCTCGCCAAATCTGGAGGCACCTTCACCAGGACTGTTCGTAGCACGGCAAGCACATGTTCTCACACAATCGAAGTTCTGCTGCGTCAAGCAGCACCGGGCGGTCGAAGGATGCCTACTACGCCCTCCATCACATGCGGCAATCGTAAGGACCATCATCAACTTCGCTACCAGATAATCTCAAAGATTGGGCGCGAACTTGTCGGCAATCCATGACGCGGACCTCAGACAAGAATTCTTTCGCATCCAGTCGGACTTTGCGGACATCATCCATCAAGATGTCCTTCATACGCGGGGGCAGTTCTACCTCAGATATCAACCGTCCAACAATGAGATAGATGGAATGCTACAAATGCAGGGTGACAAAGACCGCGATTTCATGACCATCACGACAGACGGCGGCTTCATCCACGCTCCTGTCCGATGAGTCGAGTCGAAAGTAGTGATGTGTAGTTCTGAAACATTGATTGGCTCATGTTGTAATTAAACTTTAATGAATTCGTATGTATCTTTGGTTTGGACAGTCGTTCAACTTAGATGTAATCGATGCTATTTATTAGTAGGACCATGAATCATGCTATTAATGTCTTGCTTTTCTCTTCCAATCCTTTTGTTGCATACTTACATATTGCTTATGTATTGTCTGTTGTTTGGCTTGTGCATAGAGATGTCGTCGTATGTCGTGTACAAGGGTAAGGTTCCCGAGTCTCACGATTGGGAGGAGTGTCGGAGACAGGTTCACCGCTTCAGCGATAACAGCTACAAAGGGTACACCACTAGGGCGGAGGCCGAATCTAGATATGCCCGCTATCTAGCGGGAGAGAGGAGGGAGCGTTGGAGGAACCGGATGAAGACCAGTTTGATTGCGATGATGCTCATCGTGATGACCACAACTCTCTTTTATGTGATGGTAGTTTAGATGATCGATATCGACTTGTAATGTGAAGACAAACTCGATACTCGCGGTCTTGAGACTTGTAATGTTTTATCTTTGTTCGGTCTTTTGAATTCGGAGACTAATATGATGAATTGTATTGGAGACTAATCTTCTATTGTATTCGATGAATCTGATGTTGCTGTGTGTGCTGTCTATATTCTGTCCAATAATATATTTTGTAACCTGTGCAAAAATCAGAAAAGCAAAAAAACCAAATATTCATACAAATGGCGATCAAGGCAGAGTGCGCCATTAGTGTGACAAAGGATACTAATGGCGATCAAGGCAGAGTCGCCATTAGTGTGACAAAGCACATGGTTACATATGGCCCCGGGAGGCATACTAATGGCGCATGGAGTTACATACTAATGGCGCCTTGCCAGTGTGCCATTAGTATATAGATACTAATGGCGCACCGGTGGTGCGCCATTAGTAAAAATTTAATGGCGTGCTACTAATGGCGCACCGGTAGTGCGCCATTAGTAGGAAAAATCGGTGCACCATTAGTAGGCCTTTTCCTAGTAGTGTGGAGGCGATTCAGTTGGACAGTAATTTGACTTATGAGGAGAAGCCAGTAAAGATTCTTGACTTTGCCAGCCGAGTCACCTGCAGCAAGGTTATTAAGTTTTGCAAATTTCAGTGGAGCCACCATACCGAGGAGGAAGCCACCTGGGAACGAGAGGATGATATTCGCAAGGACCACCCGCACCTATTTCTAGCCAACCCGAATCTCGAGGACGAGATTCATCTTAAGGGGGGTAGGTCTGTAACATCCCAAATTTTCAATTTGGAATTTTATACATAGGTCATCCATGCATATCATATTTTATTGCATCTTCGTTCCGCAATCCTCGAAATCCTAAGCAACTCCAGGACCCTCGGAGAGAGTTGGGGATTTTTTGGTTTTCATATTTGATTTTTATCAAATAGCGAAAACGAGGATTTTTTATTTTAATTATTTTTCTCTCTGAAAAATATTTCATAATAAAATAAATGAGGGGAGATAATATGACTTCTTCAAAACAATTGAAATATTGGAGGAAAAATGTTAAAATCATTTGATGGATTTTATTTGTTTTTTATTTGGATTTTATTTGCATTAGAAAAATTGCGCACGTTTTAAAAATTGTATTTTAGGGCCAATAGAATGTTCATCTCGTTCTAAATATTTCATTTAGACGGTGAAAATTTGTTTTGGCATTTTTAGATTTTTATTTTATTTTATAGGATTTTATTTTCTGTCGGCGGAACTATTTTTTTAAAAAAAAGAAGTTTCCCCGCGCCCGACTGGGCCAAAGGCCCAGCCGAGCAGGCCAGCCCAGCCGCCGCCGACTCGGACCGGAGTACGAGCCGGACTCCGCCTCACCACCGCCTTGCCCCCTCCTCCAAGCCGCCCCCTCTCTTTAAATAGCCGCCACCCCCGCCGCCACACACCACCACCACCCGCCACCGCCACCCCGAGCCCGAGCCTCGCCATGCCGCCTGAGCCCGCCCGCCGCCCGCCCGCCCGAGAGCCGCCGCCGAGCCCCGCCGTCAAGACTGAACCCCGCGGTGCCCGCGAGCCAAGCCGAGGTAGCCACCCGCCGTCGCCGGTTTTCTGAGAAAAACCGTTTCGGTATTTTTTAGAAACCCTAGTTTTCATTTTTTTTAAATAGATCAGTGTTTCTCCGGTTTATTTTTTAGCGAGCGTTCGCCCGTTTTCGTTTTAACGAACGCGTTCTTCGTATAGATCCAGATAACGAACGTTCGTTCGTTAGTCTGTTCGTCAGTTTTTATTTTACTCGGATTTATTCCGCGATTTTTCTGATCGCGATTTCTGATCCGATCTTAGTTTCTATTTATTTTTCCCTCGTTAGTCGGAATCAGGCGATTCAAGCGCCTAGATCTTCGTCTTGAGACCCTCTTTCTGTTTAAACAACTTAAACAAGATTTTGATACTGAAAATTTTGACCCTAGTTCAGATTAGTAAACGGATCTTGTTCCTTTCGCCGTTTGAGTTTCGTTGCTCCGTTTGGTTTGATTCTTTTCGCGAACCGGAGTTCTTAAGTTGAACTTTCTGGTCAACCTGTTCTAGTTGAGTTTTTCTTGTGCATCTTTGCTTGTTGCTTATCTATGTATTGTTTGCTTGCGATAGAATTCCCGGAGTGCGAAGCGTGTTTCTACGAGTCTCTAGGATTTGCGGATCGTCAGCAAGGAAAGTAACACTTTGATCATACTCTTTTCATACCCAGTTTTTATGCATTAGCTCAATCCTCAAACATTGCATGGTTAGGATGTCATTAACTTGTGGGTTGGGAAGTAGTAGTTGAGGTAGAACCTATTGCCCTGTTACTATCAAACCCTTGGGAGTTACTTCTACGTGGTTCCTAAATTGCTATGCTGTGCTCGTAGACGTGGTTGGGTTTGAGTGAATCCATGACAGATGTGAGATTGTTAATTAATGGTTTAATTTAAGGTGGCAACTTTAATACACATCTGGTGGATTGAGGCACTGGGGAACCAAAGGTTGTCTGTTTTATTTTGGAAATCCTGGGGTACCGTGTGATCTTCATATGGACCCCACCTGTGCTCAAAGGAACTGAGATTGTTCCTGCTAGAAACTTCCGTGTGCAGCCACAAGCTACTATGGGCTCTAGCATAGTTGAGTAAGTTACGTGAAGCTCTTGAAGAGGTAGATCAGAAGGTAGTGGGTTTTGTAGGTCTACTATGGTCTACCCGGAGTAGAGAGTTAATGTTTCTGAAAGACCGTGTCTCGGTCATCCGTTTCTCAAACATCATGTAGTGCGAGAAATCAACGGAGGCGATCGAGTCTTGTGGGGAAAAGTGCGCAAACCTCTGCAAAGTGTACAATCTAATCATGATTAGCCGTGTCCCCGGTTATGGACAATTTTGAGTATCTAGTACTTGAGTTATCACATGTGTGTCATCACTCTTAATTAATATTGTTGGGTTGTTAACTACTTTAATTGGGATTGATTTGGGGTTATACATTCTCAATGTTTCAACCACCATGATAGTTAAATAAAAATCTATTCCTTTGTTGTAGGGAAGAATTGGCTTTTCGCAAAACTATAACCGTAGAGCTTTCCACCAGCCAAATATGCATGTAGTGATAGCATTATTCTGTTCCTGCTCTATTGTGTTATATTGCCAGCATATTCCATGTGCTGACCCGTTTTCGGGCTGCAACTTATTATGTTGCAGACTTTTCAGACGAGGAGTAAGGTTTGTTAGGTCGTTGCCGTGCAGCTCAGCTATGCCGTTGGAGTTGATGGACTCACTTTATCTTCCAAGCCTTCCGCTGTTATCACATTAGATGGCCTTAAGCCATATTATTGTAATAAGTTCTCTTTTGAGACATTCGATGTAATATGTGTGTGATTGCTACTCTGTTATAAATCCTTCGAGTACTGTGTGTGTCAGCATTACTGATCCAGGGATGACACTGGAACACAGAGACTTGACCATCTGAGGTCGGGTCGCTACAAGTAACATCCCAAATTTTCAATTTGGAATGTTATACATAGGTCATCCATGCATATCATATTTTATTGCATCTTCGTTCTGCAATCCTCGAAATCCTAAGCAACTCAAGGACCCTCGGAGAGAGTTGGGGATTTTCCTGTTTCATATTTGATTTTTATCAAATAGCGAAAACGAGGATTTTTTACTTTAATTATTTTTCTATCCGAAAAATATTTCATAATAAAATAAATGAGGGGAGATAATATGACTTCTTCAAAACAATTGAAATATTGGAGGAAAGATGTTAAAATCGTTTGTTGGATTTTATTTGATATTTATTTGGATTTTATTTGCACTAGAAAAATTTCACGTTTTAAAAATTGCATTTTAGGGCCAAGAAAATGTTCATCTCGTTCTAAATATTTCATTTAGACGGTGAAAATTTGTTTTGGCATTTTTAGATTTTTATTTTATTTTATAGGATTTTTTTTCTGTCGGTGGAACTATTAAAAAAAGAAGTTTCCTTGCCGACCGGGCCTAAAGCCCACCCAGCAGCCTGCCCAGCCATTACCGCCTCCAAGCTGAAGCTCCTGGCCGCCGACTCGAACCGAGTCCGAGCGGACTCGGATCGCCGCCGCTTTGCACCTCCTCCAAGCCACCCCTCTCTTTAAATAGCTGCCACCCCGCCCACACACCACCACCACTGCCACCGCCGCCTCGAGCCGGAGCCGCCACCCCGAGCCCGAGCCCCGCCGCCCCACGCCGCCCGAGCTGCCGCCTCGAGCCCCGCCACAGATCGAACCCCACGAGCTAAGCCGAGGTAGCCGCCATTGTCAGCGGTTTTCTCGAGAAAACCATTTCGTTTTTTAGAAACCCTAGTTTTCGCTTTTTAATAGATCAATTTTTCTCCGGTTTATTTATTTAGCGAGCGTTCGCCCGTTCATTCGTTTTAACGAACGCGTTCTTCGTTTAGATCCAGATAATGAACGTTCGTTCGTTTGTCTGTTCATCAGTTTTTCTTTTTCTCGGATTTATTCCGCGATTTTTCTGATCGCGATTTCTGGTCCGATCTTAGTTTCTGTTTATTTTTTCGCTCGTTAGTCGGAATCAGGCGATTCAAGCGCCTAGATCTTCGTCTCGAGACCCTCTTTCTGTCTAAACAACTTAAACAAGATTTTGATACTGAAAAATTTGACCCTAGTTAAGATTAGTAAACGAATCTTGTTTCTTTCGCCGTTTGAGTTTCGTTGCTCCATTTGGTTTGATTATTTTTGCAAACCGGAGTTCTTAAGTTGAACTTTCTGGTCAACCTCTTTTAGTTGAGTTTTTCTTGTGCATCTTTGCTTGTTGCTTATGTATGTATTGTTTGCTTGCGATAGAATTCCCGGAGTGTGAAGCGTGTTACTACGAGTCTCTAGGATTTGTGGATCGTCAGCAAGGCAAGTAACACTTTGATCATACTCTTTTCATACCAAGTTTTTATGCATTAGCTCAAACCTCAAACATTGCATGGTTAGGATGTCATTAACTTGTGGGTTGGGAAGTAGTAGTTGAGGTAGAACCTATTGCCCTGTTACTATCAAACCCTTGGGAGTTACTTCTACGTGTTGCTTAAATTGCTATGCTATGCTCGTAGACGTGGTTGGGTTTGAGTGAATCCATGACAGAAGTGAGATTGTTAATTAATTGTTTAATTTAAGGTGGCAACTTTAATACACATCTGGGTGGATTGAGGCACCAGGGAACCCAAAGGTTGTCTGTTTTATTTTGGAAATCCTGGGTACCCGTGTGATCTTCCTATGGACCGCCACCAGTGCTCAAAGGAACTGAGATTATTCATGCTAGAAACTTTCGTGTGCAGCCACAAGCTACTATGGGCTCTAGCATAGTTGAGTAAGTTACGTGAAGCTCTTGAAGAGGTAGATCAAGGTAGTGGGTTTTGTAGGTTTTGTATGGTCTACCCGAGTAGAGAGTTAATGTTTCGAAAGATCGTGTCTCGGCCATCCGCTTCTCAAACATCACGTGGTCGCGAGAAATCAACGGAGGCGATTGAGTCTTGTGGGGAAAAGTGCGCAAACCTCTGCAAAGTGTACAATCTAATCATGGTTAGCCGTGTCCCCGGTTATGGACAATTTTGAGTATCTAGTACTTGAGTTATCACATGTGTGTCATCACTCTTAATTAATATTGTTGGGTTGTTAACTACTTTAATTGGGATTGAGTTGGGGTTATACCTTCTCAATGTTTCAACCACCATGATAGTTAAATAAAAATCTATTCCTTTGTTGTAGGGAAAAATTGGCTTTTCGCAAAACTATAACCATAGAGCTTTCCACCAGCCAAATATGCATGTAGTGATAGCATTATTTTGTTCCTGCTCTATTGTGTTATATTGCCAGCATATTCCATGTGCTGGCCTGTTTTCGGGCTGCAACATATTATGTTGCAGACTTTTCAGATGAGGAGTAAGGTTCGTTAGGTCGTTGCCGTGCAGCTCAGCTATGCCGTTGGAGTTGATGGACTCACTTTATCTTCCAAGTCTTCCGCTGTTATCACATTAGATGGCCTTAAGCCATATTATTGTAATAAGTTCTCTTTTGAGACATTCGATGTAATAAGTGTGTGATTGCTACTCTGCTATAAATCCTTCGAGTAATTGTGTGTCAAGATTATCGATCCAGGATGACATCGAACACGAGACTTGACCGTCTGAGGTCAGGTCGCTACAATGATTAGCCGCTCTATCTACACGCGGGACATTTCAAAGCATCCGAGCCCGCGTGCCATCCACCAAATCACACCGAGGTGCTATAGTCGAGACTCACTGTCACCCCGGTGTGGCCGCCATGACCATCATATCACAAAACCCACATCTTTACCAAAGAAGTGGTAAGGTGGCCTCAAGTTGGACTGGACGAAGCAACCATCATTTCACTTTGGAACTCTCGCTCAAGCCCTTTCTTTCCTTTCTTGAAGAAAACCTCACCTGTGCTACTCACTTCGCCATTTTTCTTCCAGCACCGACGAAGGAAAGGTGGGCAACCAGTTATGCTGCTATATTTTCATTCCAAGAATCTTCTTTTGTGAGGCACCGACCGATTCTCACATCCTATTCTTTTCCCGCTTTCATTGTGATTGTGGTTTCCTTTCATTGATGGATCCCGGAGCACTAGGCAAAGATTTGCGGCGGACAACCCATCAAGACAATGATCTCCGTGAAGCGAGCACCGACCAACGAGTTGACCATGTTGGCGGGCCAACCCATGGAGACGAAGAACTCCAAGAAACAAGCACCGCCCAAGAGTTGAGGACGCTGGCGGACGAACTCCTCAAAGAAAGTTGAAGAACAACAAGGGCCCCACCGTGCCTACCCCAGAACTCGATTGCCACCTATGTGAGGCTCAAGACTGAGTTTCGTGAGATAGTCGCCGTTGAGAAGCAAGATTCCCCAGCAAGGTGATGGCCCCACCGAGGATTTAGGAGATGGCCCCGGAGGGATGAGATCCCAGTGAGCTGCACAAGGTAAAAAATAATGGCTTATTACCATAGTTGTGGTTTTTGATTATTTGCAATGTGCTTGCTAATATGTTAGGGTTGTGCAGGTGCCGGTGGACGTCCTTGATGATTCCGATGTCGTGGACCGTCCTGTTGGCATCGCCCCGGAGATCGATTCCGATGCCGCTATCCATCCTGTGGACATCGCCCCAAAGATCGATTCCGATGTCGCGGTCAGTCCTGTGGACATCGCCCAGAAATCGATTCCCATGTCGCTGTCCGTGCCGTGGTCATTGCCCGAGAGATCGATGACAAGAAATAGTTGGTCGTGCTAATCCTTCAGGGTAGTTTGCATTGCCCTGTGTTTAATTACCAGAATGGTGCGTGTTATGAAACCATCTTAGGGCTAGCGCACTGTCTTGTGTGGGCGGATCTTGCTACTTTTGTTTGATAGTGAATCATGCGAACCCTCTCCGAGTTATGGAAACAGATGTATCCTCACGAGCTTTTGATGTAATATATGGCATGCTTAGATGTAAGTTTGAACTGTTTATCATATCAGCAGGGCTTGTTTGATGATTCTTGGTGTTAGTAGGCTAGCTACTGTGCGAGTTATAGTACTTGCAAAACACTCACCGAAGAGAAACATTGGTGCTGATGAGCTCGTGGTATGCTTATACTTATCCCTCGTCGATCAACCAATAGCCCTAGCTCCTAAAATTGTAGGCTTAGCGATCAATCAGACAATAGTCGACATACATTCAGGCCTCATTTGGTTCATAGGGTAGGAAAATCGTAGCAAAAGTACAGAGAACGTGCAACACAAAATCATAGCAAGGCAGGGCGACGCATCCGCTCCAAAATAGATGACCTAGGCGGGCTAGTTTGGCCTAGTGGGTTTCAATGATATGACGTGGTACAGTGCCGTCCAGTCTTCGCGTGTGGTAGCAGTATTGCGGGTACAGTAATTTTTCTTGAAGAAGCGGAATTCAACGAAGTCATGATGGTTCCTTCGTCCGAACAACTTACAGTGGGAAAGGTTGGTCCTGCGATACGACCGGGGTAGAACAGGATAATTTTGTGCATGGCAGGTGGACCAGGATGGTCGACGTCCCACATGTCGGCGAATGAAAGTATTATTTTCGATATAGAGGACGAGCAACGAGTATTCATTGTTTATTTTTGATGAAAGCTATTGTCTCCACTATTACGATGGAGGAGTGTGAAACACGGCAGCCCAGTGAACTTGGCATGTGCACCAGTCCCTCCTTCCTCATGTAATGCACAGGATACACTTTTTCTCACTTTCTCTCTATCTATTTCCTCTCAAATGTTTTTTACCTTTCTTTTTTTAAGACACAATTGTTTTTATGCCTTTTTTAGAATTATTTTTTTATACCTAGGAGCACGTGTAGAGACGGGCTCTTGCAGAGCCCACTCCTTGACTTTGTCAATGCCTCTCTCTCCTCCCCATAAGGAGTACTACTCCCTCCGTTCTCAAATATTTGTCTTTCTAGACATTTCAAATGGTCACAACATACGGATGTATGTATACATATTTTAGAGTGTAGGTTCACTCATTTTGCTTCGTATGTAGTCACTTGTTGAAATCTCTAGAAAGACAAATATTTAGGAACGGAGGGAGTACTTGCTATGCATGCATGCGGCGGGCAGCTGGCATCTTGAGGGGCCAGGGCGGTGAGAGCAGGCTCCGAAAGTGGTCCGGACTCCAGCATGGCCCACCTCACATTATCACCATATATTTCTTGGAGTCCATGCGCGGCGGGCGGGCGATCTCTTCTCCCTCCCCCATTTCTCTCTTCTAAGCCAATGCCCGCCGAGCGATTAGATTTCGGCTATCGACGGTTTATTCAATTAGGGTCCCACATGTCAGTCAAATTGCAAGACAACGCGTGTCCCCTCTGGTGAGTGGCGTGCAAGCCGGACTGTCAGGGTTGCGACGCGTACGAGTCGTAAGTGTGCCGCCTTTTCCTTTAGAACTTGCGAAGCGTAACATTTTCGCGTGATCGATCGATAGAAATCTAGAACAAAATGATGAGGGCGGTGCTTTCCCGCTTGTTAGGCGGGCTAGTTCGAGTGATATGACGTGCTACAGTGCCGTCCACTTGCTCCATTTTTATGTAAGCAAGAGTTTACACTCTTACGTGGGAGTAGTGCGAAACACCACGGATCTGATTTTGATTGAGGGATAAATGTTCCCTACCAAATAATGGAGGATTGTTAGCGATTATAGCATGATAGTTAGGGCATCTCCAGCGCAGGCCCACAAATTTACACCGACATCTGTCTGAGGACACTGATGGATGCCATCCGATGCTGCCCGCATACCTTTCGACAACTATATGAACTAACCGGACGAAATTCGTGCAAACAAAGCAAATTTCAAATTGACCGGATGAAATTCATTACATTTCGAGAACTTTTCCTATAAACTGGATGAAATTCATTACATATTTCGCACAAACCGCATTAAAACCTCATCAGAAACCAAATCTAAACGATCGCCGGGCCCCGACCACCATGTCCGGCCATGAACCCGAGAAAGCCGGCCATTGCCTTTGGCTCCTCCTTATCCGCCTCGATAACCTCCTCCTCCGGAGCACAAGGTTATGAAGATTTCTGCCTCCACGTCGCCATCAAGCGGCTAACCGTCCGCCGATTTTTATCCCACCAAGCTTGGCGTCGACTGAGTGGAGGAGCGGTGGCCTTCCTAGGAACAGAGCGGTGGCGACCTACCGTGTACTACTCTTCCTCGCTGCCGGCTGCGCCCGTGCACGCGTGCCGACTTCGTGGTCGTGGCGGCGGAGGGCGGCCGGGGGGAACCAGCGATCTCCTTCTTCTGCTCCTGCGAGAGTACGTCCAAGAGAGCTTTGGAGCGCGCCCGGAGCGGAGCCACCGATGTCCTTCGTCTGCTCCTGCGACAGTACGTCCAAGAGATCTTTGGAGTAACCGGAGGCCATGGCTGGAGTGGTGCCAACAAAAGGAAGGGACTGGAGGAGAATGAGTGTGGGTCTTTGGCTATGGCTGGGAGCTGGGGCTCAAGTTAATATAGCGGGCGAATGGCAATGAGCCACGGCAGACGGATGGATGGCTGGCAACGGAGTAGGTTCGTCGGCAGCCGTGGTGTCATTAACGCGGAGCAGCCGCTTGCACCGGGATGCCGCGCGGGTGGCGCTCTCTCGGCCGGCGCGCTGCTGCAATGCCGGCGCGCTGCTGCAATGCCGGCGCCAGTGAGAGGTCGCGTCGGGCGTGAATGCAGATGTTGCTTCAGTGACTTAACCGCAGGTGCGTTGTCTCACTAACATGTGGGCCCAACGGGCATCAGGCCCGCATGTCAGTGACACACCAACTGCACCTGCAGTTAAGGATGGTGAATGCGGCATTGACGTTCTAGAGATACGGTGATCGTTTCAGGCAGAAAGCGCTCGCTAGCGATGGAAGGGGGTTCGGTAGGCCAGGGCGGTCAGACGCTGGCGTGGTGGTAAAATGTGAACTCATGGATGACGAGCCTTTGAAGCGTATGCGGCACGTATTGACAACCAGGCGTCCATGCAACCACTCTTGTCGCCAGCTAGCATTCTATGACCACCATTAGACACCACACAACCATACATAACTTATGAATAATGGACTTAATCGATCGACACACACACTGTGTGCGGGGCACTATGATCGGTTGCTCACGATAGTACATACTCTGCACCATAGTACCCTCTCTAGCTAGGCTGTTTTATAGATTGTCGTTGTGATGGACGATATACATGAGCAAGGCGCCGAGTCACGAGTATGACCTTTGGTGTTGAGCCAGGTGAATACATGCTCGGTGTTCACGGAGGCCTCCAGCAAACGTCTAAACTGTAATGTCACATACACATAATTTTGGTTTTTATTTCTTTCTTCACTGACAGGTAGGCCCGCATAGATAGTGTCACATCCTAGCTAGTCCATGCATTAGTGTGTGCATCATGTTTAACTTTCATTTGAAATTTGAAATGGGAAGGACAGAACCCCCAGAACCCCTTTTGAATCCAACTAGGGTTTACTAAAATTATTTTTTCAATGAACCTGAAATGCCCTTCTAAAATGCTCATCACCTTTGCTTTGGTTCAGAGCCTCTGCCAAAAGTGGTGCACAATTTTCTAGGACATCCTAAGGTCTTTGAATTAAATCATAAGTATTTGAGTTTGGGCATTTAAAATTATATAAAATATTTCAAATGCCCAAATATTCCCAAACTAAAATGTTTCATGTTGGAAATATTCCAACTATGGACCAGGAGCAGTTTGGTGAATTTTGGAACTGTTTAAGTATTTTTTAAAAGCTCCACAAAGATGCAGAAAAATAGAAAAAGAAAAACAGAATAGAAATCTTACCTGGCGCCTCAACTGCCCACTGCCGCCCAGCCCACTGCTGCGCCAATGAGCTGTTTGGCTCGGCCAGCAGGCAGCAGTGTGCTCGGCGGCGAGCACCGCATGCATGCCACGCTTTGGCCGCCCGCCTCGCCGCTCCCCTCATCGAGCTGCCGACGCGACCACGCCCATTCTTTCCCCGAACCCCTGACACCTCTCTCCTCCCGGCTCCTCCCCTCGCTTCCCGCCATGGCCGACGCCACAGCAGCCACGCTGTCGCCGTAGTCGCGCTCCCCGTCGTCCGTGCTCTTCCCCGTCGTGTCTAGGAGCTCCGCCGCCCTCCTCTTCGTCGAGCTAGCCGAGCCCCGAGTGCTCGCGTAGCCCGAGGCCACTGCACCAACCTCGCCCGACCCCGCCGTCGCCGGAGATCCCCTTCAACGCCGCCGTCGCATCAGCCCGTCCCCGATCGCACCGAGTGCTTCCCCGAGTGCCCCGTGAGCCTAGCTATCTCCCCCTTCTTTCCTCTCTCACTCCCGAGCTATGTAGTGACCGCACGTAGCTCAACCGCACTCACCGCCGCGGAGCTCGTCGCCGACGTGCTCCCGTCCATCCACCGGCCACCTCTCGGTGTCCATCATGCTCGCCGCACTGCGTAGCATCTAACCAACCACTCCACGCACCTCACCGCACACCGTAGCTCGAGTTCATCTTCGCCCGAACTCCGCCGGCCGCCTAGGTCGTCGCCGGCACCGATTCCGGCCGCCCCGAGCTCAACTGACTCCACCAAGAGCTGCGGTTTGTCCCCAGCTACCCGTAGGCACCCTCCGCGGCTCTTTTGGTTGCCGGAATGACCAAAACCACTTCCGCCGCAAGGCGTCGCTCGCTGGCGGCTAAACGCCGTGTAGCCGACTTTGACTTTGACCACGGGTGGGCCTCGTTGACTCTCCCGGTCATGGCGACAGTGGGGCCCAATACAGTGAACTAATCAGTTTAGTTTTAATCAATATTTAACTAATCTAATTATGCTGACATGCGGGACCCATCAACAAGTTTGGCCTGGATGTCTCCGTTGACTATGACATCACCTCGACGCATTGTGTGACGATGAAATTAAATTATCGGATTTATTCTATTACAGGAAATTCGAATATAGTTCAAACTTCAAAAATTCATAGGAATTAATCAGAACTCCAAATGCAAAGATTTATATATGAAAATGATCAAAAAAATCCATTCTATCCATTGGTACAGGTTTCATGCATGATAAAACAAGTTAACCTTGATGTTTAAGCAGAATAAGATATTACACCTTTAGGGCTATTTTAAATGAGCTAGCATTTGAATCTTTGATTCAAATGAGTTCATTCCCTTTTGTTTCAGCTTGCATTAGGCCAACACACATCCATATTGCCATGTCATAGCATGCATCATATTGTTGCATATTGCCATGTGTGTTTATTTTCGGTATGTCTTTCGTGATAGGTTCTGCCTCCGAGGATAATCCCGAATATCCGTCTGAAGGGCAGTATCCTACCACCACTCCATCAGGCAAGCAACCCATTGAGCATTCCGATACAAACCCATGTGTGCATTAAGACAACGCGATTCAAACTGTTGTGTGCTGCGGTAGTCGAACCCACTTCCTTTGCATGACCTGTCATTGCCACAGTAACTAGATGAAACCCACTAGTATGTGTAGGAGTTGATTGAGCCATGTTTGTGATTCCTACCATGCTATGCTTGCTATGCTTAGAGTTGTGTCAGTCCGCTCATCGGGATGATGAACTGGAGTGAAAGGTTGTGTCGGGTTCAAGAGTGAAAGTGTTGAACACGTTTTGGTAAAGGTATCGATGAGAGGCCATGTAGGAGTACATGGTGGGTTGTTTCATTGAAGACGTCCCTAAGAACTGAGTTCTGTGTTTGTGATCCATGAAACAGTTACTACCACGCATTGGGCCCGAAACCAATGGACCCTCTCGGCCTCTTAACCACCCTTGTTCTCTGTCCAGGAGTTGCAACTAGTTTCTGGTGTTTGTAGGATATGTGTTGGAGGCCGTGCGTAGCGCTGACCCTAGGGGTGGGCTATGATGCGGTAGATACACCGTGGCCCGGTGTACCGAGTGCCCATTTGGTATCTCGGGAACCCTGCACACATCGTTCGGGGCTGTATGGGAAACCTCGGCCGGACTCCCTGCGGATGGAACCTGAATAGGCGATAAACCTGGACTAGGGACTTGAGTGTTTAGGTAGGTTGTGGCCGACACCCACGTTGGGCTTCCGCTTGAAGGTTGCCGAGTACATGTCGTGTAAACAGCGGTAAGTGGTGAGAGCGTGTGTGAAGAAGTACACCCCTGCAGGGTTAATATGATCTATTCAAATAGTCGTGTCCACGGAGAAGGACTTCTGGGTTACCTATAACAGTTCATAGACAAGTAAATGGATACTACTAAAAGCCTCAAGATAAGTGTGAGTGCCGCGGATGGCCCTCTCGTGGGTGACGAGAGAGGATCCACGGTGGAGTATTGTGATGGTGATTAGTGGACTCGTGTGCGGCAAATCCTTTTCAAGTGGTGTCACATAGGATAGCTTAGCCAAGAGTCAAAGCTGGCTTGCTGCAAATAAACTCCACCACCTTCTTGAGAATGTGCATGTATGATAGGATTCTGTGGTAAGACTTGCTGAGTACCTCCGTACTCATGTTTGCTTAATTAATGTTTTTCAGACGACAACACTGCCCCCTCCGATGGGTTCTATGCAGACCTTGACATCGACGAGTGAACTAGCCACCCAGGTGGTGATCCAAGGCTTGTGAAGGGCCATTGTAGATAGAAGGGCTTCGACAAGCTTTCTTTCTTTTTAGAGTCTGTACTCAGACTAGTTTGCTTCCGCATGTGCTTGTATGTTTGTATGACTTGAGTGTTGGGTCATGTGACACCTACCTGTATGGATATATTATGTATGGCTCCTCGGAGCCTCTTAAATAAAGTACTTTGAGTTGTAGAGTTTTGTTGTGATGCCTTGTTGTATGTACTCATATCGGGCATATTATGTGTATGATTGAAATGCTTGGTATGAGTGGGATCCGACAAACTAGTTGTTTATCCATGGCAGCCTCTCATATGGGGAAATGTAGTCTCGTGCTTCGAGCGATAGTAGTCCGCTACAGCCTCGGTTCACCGAGTCCTCGCTAGCCCAAAGACTACTGCTTGGACACTTGATCGGGCGGCATGTGTTTCACTTCGTTCCTATGTCTGTCCCTTCGGGGAAATGTCACGCGGTGATATTCGGAGTCCTGCCTAGCCTGCTACAGCCCGGGATACCGGAGTCCTGTTAGCCCAGTGCTACAGCCCGAATTCATACATTGATGACCGACTTGCTCGATGTGATTCATGTATGCCTGTCCCCATAGGTTAGCGCCGCTTTGGGTTCACGACTAGCCATGTCGGCCCGGGTTCTTTGTCATATGGATGCTAGCGACACTATCATATACGTGAGCCAAAAGGCGCAAACGGTCCCGGGCCATGGTAAGGCGACACCCGTGGGAATACCGTGCGTGAGGCCGCAAAGTGATATGAGGTGTTACCGGCTAGGTCTATGTGACTTGGAATCGGGGTCCTGACAGCGTTGGTTGCTGTTTAAGCAGAATAAGATATTACACCTTTAGGGCTATTTTAAATGAGCTAGCATTTGAATCTTTGATTCAAATGAGTTCATCCCCTTTTGTTTCAGCTTGCATTAGGCCAACACACATCCATATTGCCATGTCATAGCATGCATCATATTGTTGCATATTGCCATGTGTGTTTATTTTCGGTATGTCTTTCGTGATAGATTCTGCCTCCGAGGATAATCCCGAATATCCGTGCAAGGGCGATCCTACCACCACTCCATCGTGCAAGCAACCCATTGATCATTCCGATACAAACTCATGTTCTCGCTTCGCTCTTGTTTACTTCATTAAGACAACGCGATTCAAACTGTTGTGTGCTGCGGTAGTTGAACCCACTTCCTTTGCATGACTGTCATTGCCACGAGAACTAGATGAAACCCACTAGTATGTGTAGGAGTTGATTGAGCCATGTTTGTGATTCCTACCATGCTATGCTTGCTATGCTTAGAGTTGTGTCGTCCGGCTCATCGGGATGATGAACTGGAGTGAAAGGTTGTGTCGGGTTCGAGAGTGAAAGTGTTGAACACGTTTTGGTAAAGGTATCGATGAGAGGCCATGTAGGAGTACATGGTGGGTTGTTTCATTGAAGCCGTCCCTAAGAACTGAGTTCTGTGTTTGTGATCCATGAAACAGTTACTACCACGCATTGGGCCCGAAACCAATGGACCCTCTCGGCTTCTTAACCACCCTTGTTCTCTGTCCAGGAGTTGCAACTAGTTTCTGGTGTTTGTAGGATATGTGTTGGAGGCCGTGCGTAGCGCTGACCCTAGGGGTGGGCTATGATGCGGTAGATACACCATGGCCCGGTGTACCGAGTGCCCGTTTGGTATCTCGGGAATCCTGCACACATCGTTCGGGGATGTATGGGAAACCTCGGCCGGACTCCCTGCGGATGGAACCTGAATAGGCGATAAACCTGGACTAGGGACTTGAGTGTTTAGGTAGGCTGTGGCCGACACCCACGTTGGGCTTCCGCTTGAAGGTTGCCGAGTACATGTCGTGTAAACGGCGGTAAGTGGTGAGAGCGTGTGTGAAGAAGTACACCCCTGCAGGGTTAATATGATCTATTCGAATAGCCGTGTCCACGGAGAAGGACTTCTAGGTTACCTATAACAGTTCATAGACAAGTAAATGGATACTACTAAAAGCCTCAAGATAAGTGTGAGTGCCGCGGATGGCCCTCTCGTGGGTGACGAGAGAGGATCCACGGTGGAGTATTGTGATGGTGATTAGTGGACTCGTGTGCGCCAAATGCTTTTCAAGTGGTGTCACATAGGATAGCTTAGCCAAGTGTCAAAGCTGGCTTGCTGCAAATAAACTCCACCACCTTCTTGAGAATGTGCATGTATGATAGGATTCTGTGGTATGACTTGCTGAGTACCTCCGTACTCATGTTTGCTTAATTAATGTTTTTCAGACGACAACATTGCCCCCTCCGATGGGTTCTATGTAGAACTTGACATCGACGAGTGAACTAGCCACCTAGGTGGTGATCCAAGGCTTGTGAAGGGCCACTGTAGATAGAAGGGCTTTGACAAGCTTTCTTTCTTTTTAGAGTCTGTACTCAGACAAGTTTGCTTCCGCATGTGCTTGTATGTTTGTATGATTTGAGTGTTGGGTCATGTGACCCCTACCTGTATGGATATATTATGTATGGCTCCTCGGAGCCTCTTAAATAAAGTACTTTGAGTTGTAGGGTTTTGTTGTGATGCCTTGTTGTATGTACTCATATCGGGCATATTGCGTGTATGATTGAAATGCTTGGTATGAGTGGGATCCGACAAACTAGTTGTTTATCCTTGGCAGCCTCTCATATGGGGAAATGTAGTCTCGTGCTTCTGAGCGATAGTAGTCCGCTACAGCCCGGTTCACGGAGTCCTGCTAGCCCAAAGACTACTGCTTGGACACTTGATCTGGCGGCATGTGTTTCACTTTGTTCCTATGTCTGTCCCTTCGGGAAATGTCACGCGGTGATATTCGAGTCCTGCCTAGCTGCTACAGCCCGGGATACCGAGTCCTCATAGCCAGTGCTACAGCCCGAATTCATACGTTGATGACCGACATGCTCGATGTGATTCATGTATGCCTGTCCCCATAGGTTAGCGCCGCTTTGGGTTCACGACTAGCCATGTCGGCCGGGTTCTTTGTCATATGGATGCTAGCGACACTATCATATCGTGAGCCAAAAGGCATAAACGGTCCCGGGCCATGGTAAGGCGACACCTGTGGGAATACCGTGCGTGAGGCCGCAAAGTGATATGAGGTGTTACCGGCTAGGTCGATGTGACTTGGAGTCGGGGTCTGACAGCGTTGGCATCGAGCGGGGCTGCTGTGGGTTCGCTAAGCCAAACTGGTCGATGTTGAGTCTAGAAATGCTTTAGTTATATGTAGGGAATTGATTGTGGGAGGAACGTAAGGCTCTTTTACTCCTTTACCTTATGCCCTCGATCTGAGTCATCCTCTTCTCATTCTACGTGGGTATAGGACTAGGCTCTCTTCTCTCTATCAGATTCACGTGTTACTAATCCGTAGTAACTTATAGGATTGTTGGTTACATCCTCAGTTCAGTTTCTACTACTTTTTAGTATGCTTTCTGTTGAACCGGAACCTTGATATGATGTTGTTGTGTGGTTTTGCAATCTGATTTTGAATGTCTCAAATCTGTTCTTGAGCATTTACAGATGTTATGCTGCCCGATTTTCCCTGGAAATTCTAATGCCTTTGCATTGTGGCTGTGCTTTCAGATGGCCACCCGTCCCCAGAACCAAGTGGTTCGTCTGACCCGTTGCATTGATGTGTGTGGTCACACGGCAATGTTGGTTCGGGTGATGGTTGAGACCGGTTACCGATGGTATCCTGAATATACCGTCGAGGAGCTGTTTAGAGATTTTAATCAAAGTCAATATCTGTGCACGGTCAGGATATATCCATCTTATCTCGGAGCTACTGAACCGCTCCACTGTTCTTACGGACTTGGGATCACTATTGGGATGTCCATGCAGGATGCAGCCTATTCAATGATGACTATTATTCGAGCCAGAACTGCCTTGCTGTGCAACACCGATTTCCGCTACATGCCAGCATCGCTCCCTGGGGCGCATGGCTACCTTCAGGGTATGTATAGCGATGCATCCCATGAGGACTCACTTCTTCGCACTACTACCGAGATGCTGGAAGACAAGGACCGTCAAAAACCGGGCCTTGCGTATGGAGCTCTTTAATGCCCGTGCTGATCACTGGGCTACTCTGACTCGGTTTGCACCTGCCGTGCAAGCCGAATACATGGACATGAGGGACTTGTACCCTGTGCGGGCTGGTCTGCCAGACTTTATGGAGTGGCGTGAGGTGGGAGGCATCACTCCTCCTCGTGGACCTCGTCTGCCGCCGTTTGTTGGACCACGGCCACATCCGAGTCCCTATGGTCCGCAAGCTCCACAGGATCGTCTGTTTCCGGATGATCATGTTCCACTTCCAGGCTTGGGTGGTGACTTCTATGAGGACTACTACGGAGCTGTCTGAGTTAGTAGTAGTATCCCTAGTATTGTAATAGTTGTATTTCCACCGTCCTGCGTGACCTGTGGAATTTGACTTAGTGTGTATCATTCCGAAAGTGTAGAAAAATAATGTATAGGAGTTTGGAATGCTTCCGGTGAGATGTAACGCCTTTCACTATAGTTGTACTCCGTCGGGCTTGTACTAAACTATGAGTGGTGTGTATGACCGTTGGTATATATATGGCAGTTTTATATTACCATGTCATACGGATGAACATCTCTGCATTCCGTGTTATCCATTACATTCCGCACTTCCTTACTAAATTCTGCCATCCTGGTTTAAACCGTTGTTTTGTTTCCTAGGATGGTCAACACCATAACAATCCTGCTGCTCGAGCAGGGAGAAGCCAGCGCAGCTAGGAATGTAAATCTGCCTCAACCGCCATCTTTGGCCGAGGTTATGTTGGAGGCGGAACGCAACAAGCGTGAGACCAATCGCTTACTGGAGCGGATTGAGCAAAACACCGCACGCCAGCCAAGAAATGATCTGGTGTCACTCAATGACTTTGTCAAGCTGTATCCACCGAAGTTCAAGTATTTCGTTGAGCCTCTCGACGCGGATGGTTGGCTTCGCAGCATCACCCACAAGCTACGTTCTACCAACGTGGCTGAAGCTGATAAAGTTACCTTTGCCGCCTATCACCTCGAAGGCCCTGCTAGCCTTTGGTGGGAGAATTATGAGGCTATGCGTCCGGTTGGACAAATTACTACTTGGGCTGAATTCAGTGCCGCTTTCCGTGAGCATCACATCCTGGAAGGTCTCATGGATCCTAAAAGGGAGGAATTCTGCAATTTCACCCAGGGTAGGCTGACTGTGGATACTTACACCGTGAGTTTGGGAACTTAGCATGTTATGCTCTCAAGAGGTTTCTACCGACGCCAAGAAGCGAGCAAGGTTCCGCAGGGACTTAGCCCGAGCTTCGTCGTGATCTTCGTCTGCGAGTGCACTTCTTTCGAAGTTAGTCAACAAGGCTATCGGTCTTTGAAACCGGACGGTCGACTTGAAGCTTCACGCAAGCACTCCGTGACTCGGTTCTTCATCCGCTCTCGATCTCGAAGCGCGGGTTTGATTCCAAATCTTGCTCGCCACCCGTGTTCACCCCGAGGCCATCCTTTGAGGCGCCTCGCCCCAACCAGCAGTATGTACCGCCCAAGACTTATGGAGGCCCCGCTGCTAATGCTGCTCCACGCCCCAATATGATAACTTGCTTCAAGTGTGGAGAGACAGGCCACTACATCCGTGAGTGTCCCCTAAACAACCCCAGTCAGATCGAAAAGTCTGTTGGCCGTGGTAAGCCAGCAGGAAAGGTGCTCTATGCTAAACCAGCTGCCACTGCTCGTGGCCTTGTCAACTATGTTTCAGCTGAGGAAACCTATGAGGATCCCAACGTCGTTCTCGGTACGCTCCTTGTTAATTGTCATCCGGCAACTATTCTTTTTTATACTGGAGCATCTCATTCATTTATTTCTGAGAGCTATGCTCGATTGCACAACACCACATTCTGTGACATGCACACCTCCATGGAAATTCAGACTCCTGGCTCTAGATGGCAAACCTCTAGAATAAGTCATGGGAATGAAATTCTTGTCGACAGATTAGTCTTTCTTGCATCTCTAATAGCTCTCAAGTCCTCGGACATAAACATCATCTTGGGTATGGACTGGATGTCAGCCCATTATGCTAAGATTGATTGCTCTACTAGAACTGTTCAACTCACCCATCCTTCGGGCAAGACAGTTAATGTTTTAACCCGAGTGTCGAAGCGCCAGCTTTACTCCTTAAATGCCAACCCCCTTCCAGACCTCGAAGATATTCCGGTAGTCCGTGATTTTCCGGATGTCTTTCCAGAAGAACTGCCAGGTGTTCCACCTGACAGGGATGTCGAGTTCGTGATAGATCTTGTTCCCGGAACCGTTCCAATTTCTAGAAGACCTTATAAGATGGCACCCCTAGAACTAGCCGAACTTAAGAAACAACTCGATGAGTCCTTGCAAAAGGGTTTCATCCGTCCTAGTTCATCTCCATGGGCTTGCCCCGTCCTCTTCGTCAAGAAGAAGGATGGAACGGATCGGATGGTTGTGGATTACCGACCTGTCAACTTGGTCACTATCAAGAACAAGTATCCGCTCCCTAGGATCAACGATCTGTATGATCAGCTCGCTGGATCCTCAGTCTTTTCCAAGATGGATTTGAGGTTGGGCTACCATCAAATCAAAATCAAGAACGGGGACATTCCTAAAACGGCCTTTGTTACTCGTTATGGCCAATACGAGTACACCGTCATGTCCTTCGGATTAACCAATGCTCCAGCCACTTTATCTCGGTTAATGAACTCAATCTTCATGGAGTATTTGGACAAATTCGTCGTGGTATACCTCGATGATATACTCATCTACTCCAAGAATGAGGAAGAACATGCCGAACATCTAAGGCTAGTATTGATGAAACTTCGAGAGCACCGCCTTTATGCCAAATTCTCTAAGTGTGAATTCTGGTTACCAGAAGTGACCTACCTAGGCCATGTAATCTCTGGTAAGGGCATTGCTGTCAATCCCGAGCGAGTTCAAGCCGTCCTTGACTGGACTCCACCTGAATCGGTCAAGCAAGTTCGGAGTTTCCTCGGTTTAGCGAGCTATTGCCGCCGCTTCGTCGAGAATTTCTCTAAAGTTGCTAAACCTCTAACCGAACTCCTCAAGAAAGATAAGAAGTTCGAATGGACGCCACAAAGGCGAAGTTCAACTTTCAGAACTGAAAAGACGCTCGACATCTGCTCCGTACATTTGTTCCACCAGATTTTCTAAGGACTTTATTATCTATTGCGGCGCCTCGCGACAAGGACTAGGTTGCATACTCATGCAAGATCGTCATGTGATTGCCTACGCTTCTCGACATTCGTCCCACATGAGGATAACTATCCCACACGATCTAGAGCTTGCAGCGAAGGTTCATGCACTCAAAACCTGGCGACATTACCTTCTTGGTAATCGCTATAAATCTACACCGATCACCAAAGTCTGAAATACATCTTCACCCAACCGGATTTGAATCTCGTGCAAAGACGTTGGGTCGAGTTGATTACAGATTACGACTTAGGAATATCTTACACCCCGTGCAAAGCTAATGTCATGGCTGACGACTAAGTCGCAAATCTTATTGTAACAATTTGATGTTACAACAAAGTCAACCTTTTCTCCACGAGGAATTTTGTAAACTTAACCTTCACATTGTCCCTCGAGGATTCCTTTCCACCCTGGTGGCGAAACCTACCCTTACGGATCAGATCATCAAGGCACGTAAGGTAGATCCGGAATTTCCGCATCAAGAGAAACATCAAGAAAGGAGTCGCGGATTGTTTCTCCATTGATGAACAAGGTGTCGTGTTCTTTGGAGACCGTCTAGTGGTTCCCAAGGTGCGCAACCTGAGGCGATTGATCCTTAAGGAAGCTCATGAATCTCCTCTCACCATTCATCCCGGTAGTACTAAAATGTATCAAGACCTACGCCAGAGGTTTTGGTGGACTAAGATAAAGAGAGAAATCGCTCAATACATTGCTAATTGCGACGTCTGTCGTCGAGTTAAAGCAGAACATCAACGGCCTGCTGGTACCCTTCAACCTTTGGCTATTCCCGAATGGAAATGGGATAAAATCGGTATGGATTTCATTACCGGGTTTCCCAGGACCAAGAGAGGGAATAATGCTATCTTCGTTGTCGTCGATCGCCTTTCCAAAGTAGCCCACTTCCTACCCGTTCGTGAGAGTATAACCGCTAGCCAGCTAGCTGATTTGTACATCTCTCGAATAGTGTCTCTTCATGGTGTTCCATTGGAGATTAACTCAGATCGTGGAAGTCTCTTCACCTCTCGATTTTGGGAAAGCTTCCAAAATGTTATGGGAACTCGTCTCCCTTTTAGCACCGCATTCCATCCTCAATCAAGTGGTCAAGTAGAACGAGTCAATCAAATCCTAGAGGATATGCTTCGAGCTTCTGTCATCTCTTTCGGCATGAATTGGGAGAAATGCCTTCCATTCGCCGAGTTCGCTTATAACAATAGTTATCAAGCTAGCTTGGGCAAAGCTCCTTCAAGTTCTTTATGGACGGAAATGTCGAACGCCTCTTAACTGGTCGAAACCGGGAGAGACAACTCTTTGGCCCGGATATGATTCAGGAAGCGTAAGAGCAGGTTCGCGTTATTCGTGAGAAATTGAAAACAGCCCAATCTCGTCAAAAGAGCCAATATGATCGCAAGCATAAGCCTATGGCTTATGAAATTGGCGAAGGCTTACCTTCGGGTTACTCCTTTGAAGGAACCCATCGATTTGGTATCAAAGGCAAGTTGGCTCCTTGTTACATTGGACCCTTTCGCATTCTTGCCAAACGAGGAGAAGTTGCCTACCAATTGGAACTACCTCCGCATCTTCCGAGTCCATGATGTCTTCCACGCTTCCCAACTCCGCGTTGCTTCTCGGATCCTATCCGTGGAGTGGACCACGAAACGCTTGATCTCCAAGATAACCTCACCTATCGAGAATATCCCGCTCAGATTCTTGACCAAGCCGAGCGTACCACTCGACGTCGAATATCAAGTTTCTAAAGGTTCAATGGTCAAACCATTCGAGCAAGAAGCAACTTGGGAAAGGGAGGATCGCCTTCGACTTGAGTATCCCACCTTTTCAGAACGGACCCTAAATTTCGGGACGAGATTCTTTTGAGTGGGGGTGAGTTGTCACATCCTAGCTAGTCCATGCATTAGTGTGTGCATCATGTTTAACTTTCATTTGAAATTTGAAATGGGAAGGACAGAACCCCCAGAACCCCTTTTGAATCCAACTAGGGTTTACTAAAATTATTTTCAATGAACCTGAAATGCCCTTCTAAAATGCTCATCACCTTTGCTTTGGTTCAGAGCCTCTGCCAAAAGTGGTGCACAATTTTCTAGGACATCCTAAGGTCTTTGAATTAAATCATAAGTATTTGAGTTTGGGCATTTAAAATTATATAAAATATTTCAAATGCCCAAATATTCCCAAACTAAAATGTTTCATGTTGGAAATATTCCAACTATGGACCAGGAGCAGCTTGGTGAATTTTGGAACTGTTTAAGTATTTTTTAAAAACTCCACAAAGTTGCAGAAAATAGAAAAAGAAAAACAGAATAGAAATCTTACTCGGCGCCTCAACTGCCCACCTACTGCCCAGCCCACTGCCCAAGGCCAATGAGCTGCTTGGCTCGGCCAGGCAGGCAGGCAGGTGCTCGGCGGCGAGCACCGCATGCATGCCACGCGCCTGGCCGCCGCCTCGCCGCTCCCCTCATCGAGCTGCCGACGCAGAACACGCCCATTCTTTCCCCCCGAACCAACAGACACCTCTCTTCCTCCCCAGCTCCTCCCCCTCGCGCTCCCCCGCCATGGCCGACGCCACCGCAGCCACGCCGTCGCCGTAGTCGCGTTCCCCGTCGTCCGTGCTCCTCCCCGTCGTGTCTAGGAGCTCTGCTGCCCTCCTCTTCGTCGAGCTAGCCGAGCCCTGAGTGCTCGCGTAGCCTGAGGCCACTGCACCAACCTCGCCCGACCCCGCCGTCGCCGGAGATCCCCTTCAACGCCGCCGTCGCATCAGCCCGTCCCCGACCGCACCGAGTGCTTCCCCGAGTGCCCCGTGAGCCTAGCTATCTCCCCCTTCTTTCCTCTCTCACTCCCGAGCTATCTAGTGACCGCACGTAGCTCAACCGCACTCACCGCCACGGAGCTCGTCGCCGACGTGCTCCCGGCCATCCACCGGCCACCTCTCGGTGTCCATCATGCTCGCCGCACTGCGTAGCATCTAACCAACCACTCCACGCACCTCACCGCACACCGTAGCTCGAGTTCGTCTTCGCCCGAACTCCGGCGGCCGCCTAGGTCGTCGCCGGCACCGATTCCGGCCGCCCCGAGCTCAACTAACTCCACCAAGAGCTGCGGTTTGTCCCCAGCTACCCGTAGGCACCCTCCGCGGCTCTTTTGGTTGCCGGAATGACCAAAACCACTTCCGCCGCCGCGTCGGGCTCGCCGGCGGCTAAACGCCGATGTAGCCGACTTTGACTTTGACCACGGGTGGGCCCTGGTTGACTCTCCTGGGTCAATGACAGGTGGGGCCCAGCCCTGTTAACTAATCAGGTTTAGTTTTAATCAATATTTAACTAATCTAATTATGCTGACATGCGGGACCCATCAGTCAGGTTTGACCTGGACGTCTCCGTTGACTATGACATCACCCTGACGCATTGCTGATGTAGTAAATTAAATTACTGGATTTATTCTATTACAGGAAATTCCAGAATATAGTTCAAACTTCAAAAATTCATAGGAATTAATCTGTAACTCCAAATGCAAAGATTTATATATGAAAAATGATCAAAAAAATCCATTCTATCCATTGGTACAGGTTTCATGCATGATAAAACAAGTTAACCTTGCTGTTTAAGCAGAATAAGATATTACACCTTTAGGGCTATTTTAAATGAGCTAGCATTTGAATCTTTGATTCAAATGAGTTCATCCCCTTTTGTTTCAGCTTGCATTAGGCCTACACACATCCATATTGCCAGGTCATAGCATGCATATTGCCATGTGTGTTTATTTTCGGTATGTCTTTCGTGATAGGTTCTGCCTCCGAGGATAATCCCGAATATCTGTCTGAAGGGCAGTATCCTACCACCACTCCATCAGGCAAGCAACCCATTGATCATTCCGATACAAACCCATGTTCTCGCTTCTGCTCTTGTTTACTGCATTAAGACAACGCGATTCAAACTGTTGTGTGCTGCGGTAGTTGAACCCACTTCCTTTGCATGACCTGTCATTGCCATAGTAACTAGATGAAACCCACTAGTATGTGTAGGAGTTGATTGAGCCATGTTTGTGATTCCTACCATGCTATGCTTGCTATGCTTAGAGTTGTGTCAGGTCTGGCTCATCGGGATGATGAACTGGAGTGAAAGGTTGTGTCGGGTTCGAGAGTGAAAGTGTTGAACACGTTTTGGTAAAGGTATCGATGAGAGGCCATGTAGGAGTACATGGTGGGTTGTTTCATTGAAGCTGTCCCTAAGAACTGAGTTCTGTGTTTGTGATCCATGAAACAGTTACTACCACGCATTGGGCCCGAAACCAATGGACCCTCTCGGCTTCTTAACCACCCTTGTTCTCTGTCCAGGAGTTCCAACTAGTTTCGTGTTTGTAGGATATGTGTTGGAGGCCGTGCGTAGCTCGACCCTAGGGGTGGGCTATGATGCGGTAGATACACGTGGCCCGGTGTACCGAAAGTGCCGTTTGGTATCTCGGGAACCCTGCACACATCGTTCGGGGTTGTATGGGAAACCTCGGCGGACTCCTCTGGATGGAACCTGAATAGGCGATAAACCTGGACTAGGGACTTGAGTGTTTAGGTAGGCTGTGGCCGACACCCACGTTGGGCTTCCGCTTGAAGGTTGCCGAGTACATGTCGTGTAAACGGCGGTAAGTGGTGAGAGCGTGTGTGAAGAAGTACACCCCTGCAGGGTTAATATGATCTATTCGAATAGCCGTGTCCACAGAGAAGGACTTCCGAGTTACCTATAACAGTTCATAGACAAGTAAATGGATACTACTAAAAGCCTCAAGATAAGTGTGAGTGCCGCGGATGGCCCACTCGTGGGTGACGAGAGAGGATCCACGGTGGAGTATTGTGATGGTGATTAGTGGACTCGTGTGCGACAAATGCTTTTCAAGTGGTGTCACGTAGGATAGCTTAGCCAAGAGTCAAAGCTGGCTTGCTGCAAATAAATTCCACCACCTTCTTGAGAATGTGCATATATGATAGGATTCTGTGGTAAGACTTGCTGAGTACCTCCGTACTCATGTTTGCTTAATTAATGTTTTTCAGACAACAACACTGCCCCCTCCGATGGGTTCTATGTAGACCTTGACATCGACGAGTGAACTAGCCACCCAGGTGGTGATCCAAGGCTTGTGAAGGGCCACTGTAGATAGAAGGGCTTCGACAAGATTTCTTTCTTTTTAGAGTCTGTACTCAGACTAGTTTGCTTCCGCATGTGCTTGTATGTTTGTATGACTTGAGTGTTGGGTCATGTGACCACTACATGTATGGATATATTATGTATGGCTCCTCGGAGCCTCTTAAATAAAGTACTTTGAGTTGTAGAGTTTTGTTGTGATGCCTTGTTGTATGTACTCATATCGGGCATATTGCGTGTATGATTGAAATGCTTGGTATGAGTGGGATCCGACAAACTAGTTGTTTATCCTTGGCAGCCTCTCATATGGGGAAATGTAGTCTCATGCTTCTGAGCGATAGTAGTCCGCTACAGCCCGGTTCACCGGAGTCCTGCTAGCCCAACACTACTGCTTGGACACTTGACTGGCCGGCATGTGTTTCACTTCGTTCCTATGTCTGTCCCTTCGGGGAAATGTCACGCGGTGATATTCGGAGTCCTGCCTAGCCTGCTACAGCCCGGGATACCGGAGTCCTGTTAGCCAGTGCTACAGCCCAATTCATACGTTGATGACCGACATGCTCGATGTGATTCATGTATGCCTGTCCCCATAGGTTAGCGCCGCTTTGGGTTCACGACTAGCCATGTCGGCCCGGGTTCTTTGTCATATGGATGCTAGCGACACTATCATATACGTGAGCCAAAAGGCTCAAACGGTCCCGGGCCATGGTAAGGCGACACCCGTGGGAATACCGTGCGTGAGGCCGCAAAGTGATATGAGGTGTTACCGGCTAGGTCGATGTGACTTGGAATCGGGGTCCTGACAGATAGATAGATAAGGAACACGAGCTGATGAGGCGCATGCGGACTGTTTGACTGGTCAACCAGACAAATACGGAGCTATACACTGAGCCAGTGACCATATAATCACCATATCTCTTATACACTGATCAAAGTGAGCTATCAAGACAAGTTCGATGACCGCCAATGCATTTTACTCGGTAATAAATGACCAGGATTGAAGGGGAATCCAAATTTGCTTCGTCTTCTGTCCTTGAGCTCTTGACAAACCAATGCACTATACGGTTGTCCGGCCACTCCACCCCAGAGCTCTCACCAAGCGTCGTTCATGCCACCGCGCCGCACACTAACCGGTAAGGCAGCGATGGCATCCCGCCGCGCCGAGTTCCTCGCCACCCACGACCGCACACAAAATGGTAGGGAAGCGATGGCATCCCGCCATGCCGGGTTCATCGCCGCTCGCAACCTGACAACTATGTGGGAGGAATTTGAAGATGCCAAGGCCGAATGGGCGGTAGAGCAAGAGGCGGCCAAAGCCGCACATAGGGAGTGGAAAAGTTAGAAAGCACTCAAGACAAGAGAGGCCCGTCGCCGCAAGAAAGAAAAGGACGCACGCACTGCTGCGGAGAGGTCGGCGGAGATCCAAGCACGGTGGGGTGTCGCCGACAAAGCTGGGAAGGAGAACGATGGCGTCTGGCCAGCATGTGAGAAGTAGTAGTACTAGTACTCCCTCCGTCTAGGTGAGTAAGTCACATTAGGAAGAGCAGCGCGACCTAGGTGAATTGTGATTGGATGAGTATGAGCACGACAAGCTAGGAAACTTCCAATCATAGTGCTGGTTTAAAACGAAAGTAAAATCTGCATTGAATACGTGAGTGCATGCAAAACAATCATTAATCTCTTGCCTAATCAAACCCCAGTAGCGATGCATGCAATGGACGTTCTCCTGTGGGCGCCTCCTCTTTCTCCCTAGGTTTGTAGCAACACGAGGCTGGGAGGGAAACAAGTATGAGATTTAATGTAATGCGCCTAGGATTTTTGGGAATATTTGGTTTTGTAAGATGACCTACACACCTAGACGGAGGGAGTAGTTAGTGTGTGTGTCTGTGTGTGAGTACGAGCATGTACCAATACTAGTACTAGTTACTACTGTAGTTTTTAGAGCAAATTACCAGTACATTAGCCTAGACTAAATGGAAAAATTCCTATCCTAAGCATCAAATGGCATCTCTTTCTCTATAGGAATTGAGATGCATGTCATCTCACTTCCTATGATTTTCATATTCCTATCCTATGAACGAAAGGAGGCCTCTGTTGGAGTAACTATCTGTAGCTAGCAAGATCTTCTGGTACAGTAGTTTTCTTCAAGCGGAATTCAACGAAGTCATGATGGTTCCTTCGTCCGAGCAACTTCGAAGTGGGAAGTGGGCCTGTGATTTGACGGCTCATTAGTCATTGTTACTGCGGCGCGACGACCTGGGTGACTCCCTTGGAGTTCTGCGTGCATGGCAAGTGGACCAAGATGGTCGACGTCCCACATGTTGGCGAACGGAAGTATTCTTTCCGATATCGAAGAGCAAGGAAACCGCGTGGTATAGTATCACTGCTGATTGGTTCGCAAAAAAAATAGTATCACTGCCGATTTATAATTATTTTTTATTTCGGATGAATGCTAGCGTTTCAACTCTTAGGACGAAGGGTGCCAAACACGGCACGTGCTGGATGTCCCACACGTCAGCGAAAGGAGTGGGACATGAACAGCGTGGTAGAGCCCAGCGAAAAAAACAACGTGGTAGAGCGTCTCCACTTCTTCCACTGCTGGGTCGGAGACAACACATAGTAGTACTTAGTGGTATGAACGATACAAAGTGCGACCTGGAGAGAATGGCACGTCTAGTTGGAAGGTCTCGGGGCATACACGTAAACAAATATAAAAGTTAATATGTGCCTCCAACTAATATAGTAGTAGTAGAGTACTTAGGCACGTACTCCATAACATCACCGTGCATTGCACGTACAACATTTAGTGGTAGTACGTAGTAAGAGACAAATGTCGCCTAAGAGTTCCCTTCTCGACCTACTTTTGGGTGTTTGGTAGGGTGTATTGAGGGTGCATGAGTCCACACTAGTATAGCACAAATACACTAGAAGCATGCATGAAGAGAGCATGCATGAAGAGGGGTGTTGAGTTGAGCATGCATGAAGAGGGAACAACTATGCTGAGTCGAGAACGCAACCAAACACACCCTATATGCCACGCATGTTCATACCATTTGTGCCTTTCTACTTCACTTACTGCGCTACATTACTCAGGTTCGTACGTCCACTCCTGGGTACATGTCCGTCTCGTAGTTCCAGTCCCACGTGTTCTTCATATAGATGATCCTTGCATAACATGTGCACCTTGATGTCTCGCGTGTTGACAAAAGGATGAACAAAGCTCATGTAAGAAAATAGAGTGGAAGAACATAGATTCCGGACGACCGAGAAGGAGCAAGGAACCTCGTGGTGGAGCGTCTGCACTCATAATATTTAATATTATTCAGCGATATAAAATTAACCAATCATCTCCAAAGTGGACTGGAAGAGTATGAAACATGGCAGCCAAGTGTAGTTACATCATACTAGTACATGGCTAACCAACGCTATCACCATATTTCTTGGCTTCCGTGCGACACCTATCTCTAGTAATCCAGCAGCCTGTATCGCTTCTCCCTCCTCGTCTCTATCAATGTGCGGCAGGCTGGCGTTTCTGCCGTCTATTGAGGTCAGTTAACTATCACATGTTAGCGACATGCCAAGAGCATTCTAAAAAATATTCTTTCACGTTCCGTTTTCAAAAAGAAAAAAATCCTTTCACGTACGAATTTGCCTGTATGCTTTGAGCAACTTGCATGTCCTATATTGCTCCTATTTGATACTCTAATTTAGCTAGAGGTTAGACTAACTCATGACTAACCCTGAACTAACTGTAGCCAAAGAGGTGTTTGGGTGACATGGTTAGATTGACAATAAATGAACTTCATGGAGAGAGAAAAGTGATTTTTCAGTGGTCCCAATGAGAACTATCTCAAGTTAGCACCTCTTGGGTGGGATAGTTTTTTTTGGTGGGTTCGGTGCAACTTGCTCCAATTTAAACCCTCATGCTTGGATACTTTAGGGCTATTTGAGCCCCAACTAGCTCAAACTAACTCTAACCCATGGATCCAAACAGGGCGTATGGCCAGTCTCGACGCGGAGCAGTTGCGTGCCCCGGGAAGCGATGCTCTCTCGGCCGTCGCGCCACTTCAAAACCGGCGCCAGTGAGAGGTCGCCTCCGCTCTGGCTGGGCATTAATGCGGCACTGACGCTCCAGGGCGACGCTGACCGTTTCACGCGGGAAGCGCGCGCTGGCAAGGGAGTATAGGTTTTGAACCGTTTCAGGTGTAGTACTGGTAGTTTGCAAGACTACTCAATTATTGCACTCAGTTTCCTAAGAAATTGTGGTAAAAAATGTTACTCCACAGCCCGCTTCCCTTCTCCTTCCTCTTCCACAGCGCGCGCGACGTCCATGGAAGCGACCGTCAACCCTTATATAGGAGTGCTAGCACAAAAAGATGCATGCATGACCACTAAAATTTCCATATTAAAGCGCCGCTCCGGTGGGAGTATGGCATATGTTGTTACCTTCGGCCGGCCCATGGCTACCGGGCGACGGCGACCAGAGAAGAGGCGGCGGGAGGGGAATGAATGCAGCTACTGTTTGGGTTCGCCTTTCGGCTTAAACAAATGCGCAACATCACGTGTACCCGCGGGTGCACAAATTGTAACATACTCGTGTCTGCTCAAGTGGGCGTCACGTAACTGGTGTGTGTGTGTGAGAGAGAGAGATTCTGAGAGACAGAGTGCGTGTGTGCGACTCTACTCTTCGGACATGTACTCAACCTTTTGCATCGGGATATAAGTATAATGGTATTTACTTTAGCTAGTGATTTACGTGGCCATGTTAACGTGGTTGTGTCAAAAAAATGTCACTTCCTGCTCGTGATTTGCGTTATATAATTACAAGCAAGATTCTCGTGCATTGCACGGAACATCAATATGCATTTTTTTTTTACAAAACACCTGTTGTGATTGACCCATGCAAGAGTAATCACATGTGTAAAAACTAATGATATCTCGAGAATTTTATAGGAAATTTGGTATCTCGAGAATGTCATCGAAAAAATGAAAGATGAGAGATAAGGTGAGGAGGAGTGGAGCATGGTGGTGACTGGTGGTCGGAATGGGCAGAGGCATGGGATGGATGGGCCGGCGCGGCAGCTGGCGGCCACCATGCATGCGAGATTGTTCCAGAGACTTATTCCTTTCTTAATTGCTGAGCAATGAGGTTGCGGGAGATAATGATGTGGAGAGAGGTGCGGGTATCTTTTGTAAAATTATCATAGTTTGCTTTCTATCCGCGATATAGATCATACGGTCTGTAGACACAAGATGGCAGGCACACCATCATCGCCAACTCGTTTTTTATAAGGGTACAGATGATAAGTTTGCTGACTACTAAAGTAAAGTGGAATTTGTCCATGTTATGCAAGTAAATAAAGGTGATTGTTTATCATACGGGTAAGCTTGGATGAAGGGTGGTAGGAACAAATGCTCCGCCTAGAGCATGTGTGTGTGAGATGGAGTCTTAGTGTGTGTGTGTGGGGTGTGTGTGTGAGAGAGAGAGAGAGAGAAAGAGGGGATAGAGATGGAGTCTTAGTTTGTGTGTGTGTGAGAGAGAGAGAGATGGAGTCTAAGTGTGTGTGGGTGTGTGTGTGTGTGTGTGTGTGAGAGAGAGAGAGAGAGAGAGAGAGAGAAAGAGAGAGATGGAGTCTTAGTGTGTGTGTGGGGGGGTGTCGGTGTCAAAACCGGCGGATCTCGGGAAGGGGGTCCCGATCTGTGCGCCTTAGGCTGATGGTAACAGGAAGCAAGGGACACAGATGTTTACCCAGGTTCGAGCAACCCCTACTTCCTGCTTGATTAATATTGAAGATATGGGTAGTACAAGAGTAGATCTACCACGAGATCATAGAGGCTAAACCCTAGAAGCTAGCCTATGATGGTATGATTGTGAATGTGATCAGTCTTCTAAGGACCAACCTCTACGGTTTATATAGGCACCGGAGAGGACTAGGGTTTATATGGAGTCGTTTACAAGGAAGGAAATACAATATCTGGATCGCCAAGCTTGCCTTCCACACCAAGGAAAGTCCTATCCGGACACGGGTCGAAGTCTTGAGTCTTGTATCTTCACGCTTCCATAGTCCGGACGATGTATACAGTCCGGCTGTCCGGATACCCCCTAATCCAGGACTCCCTCAGTAGCCCCTGAACCAGGCTTCAATGACGATGAGTCCGGCGCGCAGTCTTGTCTTCGGCATTGCAGGGTGGGTTCCATCTCCGAACACTCCAAAGTACCTGTTGCGGCGAATAGTGTCCGGAACTCCATCAATGTTGTACTCCTTGGCTTCAGTGCCTCAATAATGACCATCTCCACGTGTCGAGCGAATGCGAGGAGCCGAGGTGTTTTTCGCATTTACCACCCTCAATCTTTTGGGATGACCGCCTATTTGAAGAGACGGGGATTCTCAGATCCAAACCTCACTCCTCCCCCTCGAGCAAGCATCCAACAGAGCGCTCCGGTAAAACCATTCCAACATGGCCGGCATCACAGCTCTTCTGCTCGCTCTCCTCGCTCCAAGCCGGGGGACTGGGAAGAGTGTTCAGTTCCCCATAGCCGTTTGATTGAGTTACAAACCCAAGGGTTTCTTCCACCAGCATTCATGGTCCCTGTCCGAGCCGGAATAGCCACCTATAATGGCGGGGAGCAAGCGGAGAGATCTCTCAATCCATCTCCAGAGGAGCGAATATGCCTCATCCCGCATCTGCTAAGGGGCGTCGGGTTTCCTATCCACCCGTTCCTTCGCGGGCTCCTGGAGTTCTACGGCCTCCAGTTACACAACTTCACCCCTGCCTCTATACCACATATAGCAGGGTACGTTGCCCTTTGCGAGCTATTTTTAGGCTGCGAGCCTCACTTCGGGTTATGGATGAAACTGTTCTGCCTTGTCCCCCGCAACCAAGGAGAATCCCTATGTCAGGTGGGCGGGGCGGAAGTATGGCGCATTGCCGAGATCGGATACCTTTTCGGCGCTGCCAAGAAGGCACCAGAGAACTGGCCTTCAGAGTGGTTCTACATTGACGATGTTCCCCTTCCAGAGCTACGTCTTGAGCTTGCGTTGGTTTTCCTCGAAGAGGAGAGGGTGATGCAGCAAAGTGTAGCGTAAGTATTTCCCTCAGTTTTGAGAACCAAGGTATCAATCCAGTAGGAGGCTCCTCAAAAGTCCCACGCACCTACACAAACAAGCGAGAACTCGCAACCAACGCAATAAAGGGGTTGTCAATCCCTTCACGGCCACTTGAAAGTGAGATCTAATAAAGATAGTATGATAAGATAAATATATTTTGGTATTTTATAATATAGATGCAAAAAGTAAAGATGCAAATAAAAGTAGATTGAAAGCAAATATGATAAGAGATAGACCCGGGGGCCATAGGTTTCACTAGTGGCTTCTCTCAAGATAGCATAAGTATTACGGTGGGTGAACAAATTACTGTCGAGCAATTGATAGAGAAGCACATAGTTATGAGATTATCTAGGCATGATCATGTATATAGGCATCACGTCCATAACAAGTAGAACGACTCCTGCCTGCATCTACTACTATTACTCCACACATGGACCGCTATCCAGCATGCATCTAGAGTATTAAGTTCATAAGAACAGAGTAACACATTAAGCAAGATGACATGATGTAGATGGATAAACTCATGCAATATGATATAAACCCCATATTGTTATCCTCGATGGCAACAATACAATACGTGCCTTGCAACCCTTTCTGTCACTAGGTAAGGACACCGCAAGATTGAACCCAAACCTAAGCACTTCTCCCATGGCAAGAAAGATCAATCTAGTAGGCCAAACCAAACTGATAATTCTAAGAGACTTGCAACGATAACTTAATCATACGTAAAAGAATTCAGAGAAGATTTAAATATTATTCATAGATAAACTTGATAATAAACCCACAATTCATCGAATCTCGACAAACACACCGCAAAAAGAGATTACATCGAATAGATCTCCACAAGAGAGGGGAGAACATTGTATTGAGATCCAAAAAGAGAGAAGAAGCCATCTAGCTAATAACTATGGACCCGTAGGTCTGTGGTAAACTACTCACAACTCATCGGAGGGGCAAGGATGTTGATGTAGAGGCCCTCCGTGCTTGATTCCCCCTCCGGCAGAGTGCCATGGAGGCTTCAAGATGGGATCTCATGGATCTGAAGGTTCTGGCGGTGGAAATTGTGTTTCGTGGTGCCCCTGGATGTTTTCGGGGTACGTAGTTATACATCGGAAGAAGAAGTACGTCGGTGGCTGCCCGAGGGGCCCACGAGACAGGGGGCGCGCCCTATAGGGGGGGTGCCCAACTATCTCGTGGAGGCCTCGGCTGCTTCTTGACTTGCACTCCAAGTTCTCTGGATCACGTTCGTTCCAAAAATCACGCTCCCGAAGGTTTCATTCCGTTTGGACTCCGTTTGGTATTCCTTTTCTTCGAAATACTGAAATAGGAAAAAAAACAACAATATGGGTTGGGCCTCCGGTTAGTAGGTTAGTCCCAAAAATGATACATAAAAGTGGAAAATATAGCCCAATATAGTCCAAAACAGTAGATAAAGTAGCATGGAGCAATCAAAAATTATAGATACATTGGAGACGTATTAGGCATCCCCTAGCTTAATTCCTACCCGTCCTTGAGTAGGTAAATGATAAAAAGAGAATTTTTGATGCGGAGTGATACTTTGGCATAATTTCAATGTAAATCTTCTTAATTGTGGTATGAATATTCAGATCCGGAAGATTCAAGACAAAAGTTCATATTGACATAAAAATAATAATACTTTAAGTATACTAACTAAGCAATTATGTCTTCTCAAAATAACATGGCCAAAGAAAGTTATCCCTACAAAATCATATAGTCTGGCTATGCTCCATCTTCCCCACACAAAATATTTAAATCATGCACAACCCCGATGACAAGCCAAGAAATTGTTTCATACTTTAACATTTTCAAAACTTTTTCAATCTTCACGCAATACATGAGCGTGAGCCATGGATATAGCACTATATGTGGAATAGAATGGTGGTTGTGGACCAGACAAAAAGGGAGAAGATAGTCTCACATCAACTAGGCGTATCAACGGGCTATGGAGATGCCCATCAATAGGTATCAATGTGAGTGAGTAGGGATTGCCATGCAACGGATGCACTAGAGCTATAAGTATATGAAAGCTCAACAAAAGAAACTAAGTGGGTGTGCATCCAACTCGCTTGCTCACGAAGACCTAGGGCATTTGAGGAAGCCCATCATTGGAATATACAAGCCAAGTTCTATAATGAAAAATTCCCACTAGTATATGAAAGTGACAAAATGAGAGACTCTCTATCATGAAGATCTTGGTGCTACTTTGAAGCACAAGTGTGGTAAAAGGATAGTAACATTTCCCCTTCTCTCTTATTCTCTCATTTTTTTCTTTTTTTTCTTTGGGCCTTTTCTCCTTTTTTTATGGCCTCTTTTTTTCTTCTTCTTTTTATTTTTCGTCCGGAGTCTCATCCCGACTTGTGGGGGAATCATGGTCTCCATCATCCTTTCCTCACTTGGGACAATGCTCTAAAGAATGATGATCATCACACTTCTATTTTTTTTACAACTCAACAATTACAACTCGATTCTTAGAACAAAATATGACTCTATATGAATGCCTCCGGCGGTGTACCGGGATATGCAATGAATCAAGAGTGACATGTATGAAAGAATTATGAATGGTGGCTTTGCCACAAATACGATGTCAACTACATGATCATGCTAGCAATATGACAATGATGGAGCGTGTCATAATAAATGGAACGGTGGAAAGTTGCATGGCAATATATCTCGGAATGGCTATGGAAATGCCATAATAGGTAGGTATGGTGGCTGTTTTGAGGAAGATATATGGTGGGTGTATGATACCGGCAAAAAGTGCGCGGTATTAGAGAGGCTAGCAATGGTGGAAGGATGGGAAAAGGTGCGTATGATCCATGGACTCAACATTAGTCATAAAGAACTCATATACTTAATGCAAAAATCTAGAAGTTATCAAAGCAAAGTATTACGCGCATGCTCCTAGGGGGATAGATTGGTAGGAAAAGACCATCGCTCGTCCCCGACCGCCACTCATAAGGAAGACAATAAATAAATAAATCATGCTCAGAGTTCATCACATAACGGTTCACCATACGTGCATGCTACGGGAATCACAAACTTCACAAGTATTCTTTAAATTCACAACTACTCAACTAGCATGACTCTAATATCACCATCTTCATATCTCAAAACAATTATCAAGCATCAAACTTTTCTTAGTATTCAACGCACTCAAAAGAAAGTTTCACATAACATGAATACCAAGTATATTAATATTTAAGCAAATTACCATGCTATTAACGACTCTCAAAATAATCTAAGTGAAGCATGAGAGATAATAGTTTCTTTAAAACAAATACACCACCGTGCTCTAAAAGATCTAAGTGAAGCACTAGAGCAAAAATTATCACGCTCAAAAGATATAAGTGAAGCACTATGAGCAAAACTATCAAGCTCAAAAGATATAAGTGAAGCACATAGAGTATTCTATCAAATTCCAATTTATGTATGGCTCTCTCAAAAGGTGTGTACAGCAAGGATGATTGTGGTAAACTAAAAAGCAAAGACTAACATAATACACGACGCTCCAAGCAAAACACTTATCATGTGGTGAATAAAAATATAGCCCCAAGTAAAGTTACCAATGAACAAAGACGAAAGAGGGGATGCCTTCCCGGGGCATCCCCAAGCTTAGGCTTTTGGATATTCTTGAATATCTTGGGGTGCCATGGGCATACCCAAGCGTAGGCTCTTGCCACCCTTTATTCTATAGTCCATAAAAGCTTTACCCAAAACTTGAAAACTTCTCAACACAAAACTCAACAAGAAATCTTATAAGCTCCTTTAGTGAAAGAAAACAAAAGCACCACATAAGGTAATACAATGAACTCATTCTGTATTTAATTTGGTGTTAAACCTACTGTATTCCAACTTCTATATGGATTATAAACTATTTTACTAGCCATAGATTCATCAAAATAAGCAAACAACACACGAAAAACAGAATCTTTCAAAAGCAGAACAGTCTGTAGTAATATGTAACTAACGCAAACTTTTGTAACTCAAAAAATTCAGCCAAAATAGGACGACCTAGGAAATTGGTTTATTGATCAGAATCAATTGGAATCACTATTTTATCACGTTCTGGTGAATTTTAACAATTGTTTTCGTGAGCCGAAAGTTTCTGGAAATTACAGCAAGATCAAATAACTATCATCCAAGAAGATCCTATAGGTTTAACTTGGCACAAACACTAATTAAAAGATAAAACCACATCTAAACAGAAGGTAGATGGATTATTTATTCCTAATCATAAAATATAAGGAAAATTGGGTTGCCTCTCAACTAGCGCTATCATTTAACGCCCCTAGCTAGGCATAAAAGCGAGGATAGATCTAAGTGGTGCCGTCATTGGCACTAAACTCATAAGTAGCACGCATGATAGATTCATCAGGTAATTTAACTTTCTTTCTTGGAAAGTGCTCCATGCCTTTCTTTAATGGAAATTGGAATATAATATTCCCTTCCTTCATATCAATAATCGCACCAATCGTTCTAAGGAAAGGTCTACCAAGAATAATAGGGCAAGAAAGATTGCAATCTATATCAAGAACAATAAAATCTACGGGCACCAAATTTCTATTTGCAACAATGAGAGCATCATTGATCCTTCCCAGAGGATTTTTAATGGTGGAATCCGCAAGGTGCAAATTTAAAGAACAATCATCAAGATCATGGAAACCTAGAATATCACATAAAGTTTTGGAATCGTGGAAACACTAGCACCCAAATCACACAAAGCAAAACACTGATAATCTTTAATTCGAATATTTATAGTAGGTTCCCACTCATCATTAAGTTTTCTAGGTATAGAAACTTCCAAATTAAGTTTTTCATCATAAGATTGCATCAAGGCATCAACAATATGCTTGGTAAAAGCTTTGTTTTGACTATAAGCATGAGGAGAATTAACAACGGCTTGCAACAAGGAAATACAACCTTTTATAGAGCAATTATCATAATTAAATTCCTTGAAGTCCGAGATAGTGAGGTCAATATTATTAGAAGTTGAGGATTCTCCAATCTCACTTTTACCAAATTTAGCATTAAGATATCTAAAGACTCCGAATTCTTGGGACGCCATCTAGGCAAAGTTGATTCATCATCAGTCCCATAATCATCAAAATTCATATTGCAAAACATAGATCTAATCGGAGACGCATCAATAACTTTAAGATCCTCATGATTACTTTCATGTAATTTTTCTGGTTTAGCGGCCATCTTATTGACTAAGGTGGCTTGCTTGTCAGAAATTTTGGCTATAGCATTTTCAAGCCGGGTAATTTGAGCGTTAACACCATAGAATTCTTTATTCATATCATCGAGCTCTTGTTCATAAATCCCAAAAAACTTTTTTGTTCCTTAAGCTCTTTTCTAAAGAAATTATTATGCTCAAATTGCAAATTTATAAAGCTTCTAATATTTGATTCAATCTCATCCATCCTTCTGAGAAGGTGGTCAGGACCCTTAGGCGCGGCCATAAGGTCAAACTAGCAAACAAGCACACAAAAGAAGGCGAAAAAGAGAGAGGAGGAGATTGGGAAAGAGAAGGCAAATAAAATGGCAAGGGTGAAGTGGGGGAGAGGAAAACGAGAGGCAAATGGCAAATAATGTAAATGCGAGGGAGATAGGTTTGTGATGGGTACTTGGTATGTCTTGACTTCAGCGAAGACCTCCCCGGCAACGGCGCTAGAAATCCTTCTTGCTACGTCTTGAGCTTGTGTTGGTTTTCCTCGAAGAGGAGAGGGTGATGCAGCAAAGTGTAGCGTAAGTATTTCCCTCAGTTTTGATAACCAAGGTATCAATCCAGTAGGAGGCTCCTCAAAAGTCCCACGCACCTACAGAAACAAACCGAGAACTCGCAACCAACGCAATAAAGGGGTTGTCAATCCCTTCACGGCCACTTGCGAAAGTGAGATCTAATAAAGATAGTATGATAAGATAAATATACTTTTGGTATTTTATAATATAGATGCAAAAAGTAAAGATGCAAACAAAAGTAGATTGAAAGCAAATATGATAATATATAGACCCGGCGGCCATAGGTTTCACTAGTGGCTTCTCTCAAGATAGCATAAGTATTACAGTGGGTGAACAAATTACAGTCGAGCAATTGATAGAAAAGCGCATAGTTATGAGATTATCTAGGCAAGATCATGTATATAGGCATCACGTCCATAACAAGTAGACCGACTCCTGCCTGCATCTACTACTATTACTCCACACATCGACCGCTATCCAGCATGCATCTAGAGTATTAAGTTCATAAGAATAGAGTAAGGCATTAAGCAAGATGACATGATGTAGAGGGATAAACTTATGCAATATGATATAAACCCCATCTTGTTATCCTCGATGGCGACAATTCAATGCATGCCTTGCAACCGTTTTTGTCACTGGGTAAGGACACCGCAAGATTGAACCCAAAGCTAAGCACTTCTCCCATGGCAAGAAAGATCAATCTAGTAGGCCAAACCAAACTGATAATTCGAAGAGACTTGCAAAGATAACTTAATCATACATAAAAGATTTCAGAGAAGATTCAAATATTATTCATAGATAAACTTGATCATAGACCCACAATTCATCGGATCTCGACAAACACACCGCAAAAAGAGATTACATCGAATAGATCTCCACAAGAGAGGGGGAGAACATTGTATTGAGATCCAAAAAGAGAGAAGAAGCCATCTAGCTAATAACTATGGACCCGTAGGTCTATGGTAAACTACTCACAACTCATCGGAGGGGCAAGGATGTTGATGTAGAGGCCCTCCGTGCTTGATTCCCCCTCCGACAGAGTTCCGATGAAGGCTCCAAGATGGGATCTCGCGGATAAAGAAGGTTACGGCGGTGGAAATTGTGTTTCGTGGTGCCCCTGGACGTTTTCGGGGTACGTAGGTATATATAGGAAGAAGAAGTACGTCGGTGGCCGCCCTAGGGGCCCACGAGACAGGGGGCGCGCCCTATAAGGGGGTCGCCCTCCTATCTCGTGGAGGCCTCGACTGCTTATTGACTTGCGATCCAAGTCCTCTGGATCACGTTCGTTCCAAAAATCACGCTCCCGAAGGTTTCATTCCGTTTGGACTCCGTTTGGTATTCCTTTTCTTTGAAATACTGAAATAGGAAAAAAAAACAGCAATATGGGCTGGGCCTCCGGTTAGTAGGTTAGTCCCAAAAATGATATAAAAGTGGAAAATAAAGCCCAATATAGTCCAAAACAGTAGATAAAGTAGCATGGAGCAATCAAAAATTACGGATACGTTGGAGATATCAGTCTCCCCCAGTTCAGTAACGCCCCGCCGAAGGCACGTCTAAGCTGGCGCCCCTGATGCCCCCAAGAGGAGGATACCAGGGAAATATATTACCTGATGAGCAGGATAAAGCTACTGGCCAAGTCCGGACTGACGATAGTCGAGGTTATGGCAATATGCATAATACGGGGAATGCAACCACTTCAATATCGGGGGAAGCCAATGTGGCACTTCAACGGGGAAGATGATGCCACCCGCTGTGGTCGTAAAGGTCCGGACTCCGCCACTGCTCTGGCAAGGATATTGTCCAATTTATACAAAGGGGAAGAGGAGGAATTCCTTCACATCAAACCGCGAGATGGATTCTCCATGTACAACCCCCCAAACTGGGTAAGTCGCCATTCCTTTCCCTACTTCACTTATTGTGGCGTTCTCCGCTAAGATCATCTGCCTCGATATTCCCGAGCAGGAACTGAGGAGGGCCGTAGAAGGAATCTCCAGCCCCTCCCCGCAGCCAGAGGACCCCGGAAGGGCCCTAGATCCAGGTCTCGAAGAAGATCCGGATATTACCTTGGAGCTCGTCAACAGGATATTTTATCAAGCGAGCTGCAATGGCGCCTCAGTGGCCATTACTGCCGACTATCCCGGACCACTTCCTACGTTGCGCGTAAGACAAGTCGAAAAACCCTGTCCTCCGAAGAGGACTCCCTTCAGATGTCATGCCTTACCCTTGAAGTGTCGTGTTTTTGCAGAGACGACGGTCGGAGCGTGGGGCCGAGCCCCTAGGGACTCGTCGGCCAAGGACGTCCGGATCGGGCAGGCTCAAGAGGAAGGCGGTAAGGGTCGACTCGCCGCTACAGAGGTAAGACAAAAACTTGTTCTGTGATTATGGTATTTTGAAGTATGACATCACCGTTTGTGTTCTGGCAGGAAGAGGAGCAGCCAGACTATATCCGGGGATCCGGCCAACCACGCCTCCACCAGCCGGATTCCAGAACCAGCTTCGAGAGCGGAGGCGGGAGCGGGGCCGATGTCGCGTAGTTCTCCAACAGAGAATGTGGATATGCTCTCAGCCACGAATTCCGAAGTAGAGAGCGCCATGAATCACCGGCGCCGACGGGCCGTACTTCGGAACAACATCTTTTCCGAAGAGGCATTTAACGCCTTCAATTCGGGAGACGCATACATCTGAGCTGCTCAAGGCGGGCTTCCCGAGCGACGGACCAGTATACCAAAGATATATAGGTAAGAAAATTTGATAAGCATGTGTAGCAGTAGCCCCTGAGACTTGAAACGGTTGGAACAACTGTTTTAAGGATCAATTTATGCACTGATCCTTCTAGATAAGAATGAGCAATTGTCTCGGGAGCTGGAGGAATGCAAGGCCGAATCGAGGGCCGCAGTTGGCAAGTTAGAGGAACCCCAAAAGCCCTCATCTGGTAACAATTGTCACAATTGTACGAAGATGCACCCGTTAGTAAATGGCTGATATGACAATTATAACAGAAAATTCTGCAGACAATCCCGGGGTGAATCCGGAGGGCGTAAGAGAGGACGCATCGCATCTCAAAAGGCAGCTGGAGGCTGGCGAGCGCATTCTTACGCGAGTTAGGAAGGAGAAGAACGATCTTCAAGATGCCAAATTCCAGCTGGACGTGGAGTTAAAAGATCTCCGCGCTCAGCTGGCGGACTCTGTGAAGGAGAACAAAAGGCTTCGACACGGCATTTACGGTAAGTGCCTAGACGAACTGTAGTATAGTCCGGCGAGGAAGTATATTGAAAGAATTTTGCTTGTAGGAATGTTAATGGGGCGCCCTGAGGAGGAGATTGTCGGTGTCAAAACTGGCGGATCTCGGGTGGGGGGTCCCAATCTGTGCGTCTTAGGCTGAAGGTAACAGGAAGCAAGGGACACAGATGTTTACCCAGGTTTAGGCCCTCTCGATGGAGGTAAAACCCTACTTCCTGCTTGATTAATATTGAATATACGGGTAGTACAAGAGTAGATCTACCACGAGATCGTAGAGGCTAAACCCTAGAAGCCAGCCTATGATGGTATGATTGTAAATGTGATCGGCCTCCTAAGGACCAACCTCTCCGGGTTATATAGACACCAGAGAGGGCTAGGGTTTACATGGACTCGGTTACAAGGAAGGAAATATAATATCCGGATCGCCAAGCTTGCCTTCCACGCCAAGGAAAGTCCCATCCGGACACGGGATGAAGTCTTGAGTCTTGTATCTTCACGCTTCAATAGTCCGGATGATGTATATAGTTCGGCTGTCCGGATACCCCCTAATCCAGGACTCCACCAGTAGCCCCTGAACCAGGCTTCAATGACGATGAGTCTGGCGCGCAGTCTTATCTTCGACATTGCAGGGCGGGTTCCATCTCCGAATACTCCAAAGTACTTGTTACGGTGAATAGTGTCCGGAACTCCATCAATGTCGTACTCCTTGGCTTCAGTGCATCAATAATGACCATCTCCACGTGTCGAGCGAATGCGAGGAGCCGAGATGTTTTCCGCATTTACCACCCTCAATCTTTTGGGCTGACCACCTATTTGAAGAGATGGGGATTCTCATATCCAAACCTCACTCTTCCCCCTCGAGCAAGCATCCAATAGAGCGCTCCGGAAAAACCATTCCAACATGGCCGGTCGTCACAGCTCTTCTGCTCGCTCTCCTCGCTCGAAGCCGGGGGACTGGGAAGAGTGTTCACTTCCCCATAGCCGTTTGATTGAGTTACAAACCCAAGGGTTTCTTCCACCAGCATTCATGGTCCCTGTCTGAGCCGGAATAGCCACCTATAATGGCGGGGAGCAAGCAGAGAGATCTCGGAATCCCTCTCCAGAGGAGCGAATATGCCTCATCCCGCATCTGCTAAGGGGCGTCAGGTTTCCTATCCACCCGTTCCTTCGTGGGCTCCTGGAGTTCTACCGCCTCCAGTTACACAATCTTACCCCTGCCTCCATACTACATATAGCAGGGAACATTGCCCTTTGCGAGCTATTTTTAGGCTGCGAGCCTCACTTCGGGTTATGGAAGAAGTTGTTCTGCCTTGTCCCCCGCAACCAGGGAGAATCCCTATGTCAGGTGGGCGGGGCTGAAGTGTGGCACATTGCCGAGACCGGATACCCATCCGGCACTCCCAAGAAGGTAATAGAGAACTGGCCTTCAGAGTGGTTCTACATTGACGACGTTCCCCTTCCGGATCCAGTCCGGACAGGTCTCCCCCAGTTCAGTAACGCCCCCCCCGAGGGCACGTCTAAGCTGGAGCCCCCGAGGCCCCCAAGAGGAGGATACCAGGGAAATATATTACCTGATGAGCAGGATAAAGTTACTGGCCAACTCCGGACTGACGATAGTCGAGGTTATGGCAATATGCATATCTTCGAGTGCAACCACTTCAATATCTGGGAAGCCCATGTGGCACTTCAACGGGAAGATGATGCCACGTCTGTGGTCAGAAGGTCCGGACTCCGCCATCGCTTCTCCGCAAGGATATTGTCCGATTTATACAAAGGGGAAGAGGAGGAATTCTGTCGGATTTCGGGTTCCGGCAGACCCTTGAGGTTCGAACACTGGGGTGCGCGCGGTGATCCAACCCTCCACCGTCTCGCACCTCACCGAATCGCAGGGACCTAAACTACTAACGGAACAGCACAAGAGACACAAGATTTATACTGGTTTGGGCCACCGTTGTGGTGTAATACCCTACTCCAGTGTGTGTGGTGGATTGCCTCTTGGGCTGATGAAGATCAGTACATGGGAGAATAGCCTCGCGAGGGTCTGTTCGTGGCGTGTGTGATGAACTGCTAGGTGGTGTTCAGTTGCCCTAGCTACTGGTTCCTTGATGAGGATTCTGATCTCTCTTCGTCTCTCCCAGATCTAGATGCCGATCGTCTCGATCCCCCTACTCTGAGTGTGGCTACTCCTATTTATAGGCGAAGGCCCTGGGCCTCTTCCCAAATATTGAGCGGGAAGGGCGCCAACAATTGGCCATTTTGAAGGGGAACAGCGGGTACACTTATCCTGACTAAAGTTGGTCCTCTCCTGCCAAAGGCTCTGGTGATGACGCCTGCTTGGGCTCCACGATGACTCCCTTCCAGCCGTTGGGGCTGGTCTTGGTCTTGTTGCACCGAAACGGATGCCTTTGCTTGATGCTCTCGCCTGCGCTTGCTCCCTTTGCACCAAAGAGGAAAGGAGGACGCCACAGGTCGGGCGCCTCGATCGGCGCCCTTGGTCGCCATGGCTTATGCCATGGGCACCTCACGAGGTACCCTGCCTTGAACTCTCCGCCTCCTCATGAGCCAGCCTGACGAGGCCGTGCCTGAGGAAGCTCCTTGTTGTTCGCCCCGCGAGGCTTGGCCCCTCGCGAGGGTCTTGAGCTTGCATTGATGAAGATGGGCTGTCCTGGGCCTCCTTTGAACCACGCCGCAGGCCGCAGGCAGGCAAGTCTGGGGACCCCCGTTCCGAGAACGCCGACAGTAGCCCCCGGGCCCACGGCGCACCCGAACTTGGCCGAGCAGAGAGGCGAAAGGGCAAGTGCGAAGCGTCGTGGGCCCTAACAGCCTGCGGCCTTGGGCGACGCGTGGCGGTTGATTGGACGCGTGCGCCTCTGCAACCGCGTGGGTTGATAACAGAGCGGCATCTTCCTTGCCTCCTTTACTTTCTCTAGTTGCTGCTCAGATCCCCTTTCTTGCGCCTCTCCTCTCTGCTTCCAAGATCTTCAGAACCACTCCGCCTGCGTGCCCTAGCCAGTCATGGCTCCTCGCCAAACCCCGGTCGGAGCCTGGTACTCTCCTGCCTTGGACCCGCCAAATGTGTCAGGGGCGAGCCTCGCCCTGGTGCGCCGGATGGCGGAGGCGCATGGCGTCAACGGAGCGGGAGCGTTCAAGGCCGGCTCCGCCGCCCCTGAGGGTCGGGGGAGTACCTTCTACCCGTTCTTCGTGAGCGCCATCATTGCTGGTCTGGTGCCTCCCTTTTCTGAGTTCTTCTTCTCCGTCCTCCGCCATTACAACATTCAAGCTCTGCACCTCCATCCCAACTCCGTCCTTCTTTTGGCAATCTTCGCCTACTATTGTGAGGCCCATGTTGGGGTGAAGCCCTCGGTGGCCTTGCTGCGCCACTACTTTTCCCTCCGAACCTCCCGTGGTTCCGCCTCCGCGTGCGCGAGCTTCGTCGCATACGGCGGAGCCATCGCCATTTCAAACCCTGGGAAGCGGATTGAGGGCTTCAGGAGCAAGTGGGTCTTGGTGGATGCTGGGCGCATCCACCCTCGGCTGATCCTGCCCACGGAGTGCCCCGAGAGCTCCGACGACTGGTCCCGAGTGGAGCTTCGGGATCCCCGCGCGAAGCTGGTGCTGGAGAAGATGGATGCAGATCTGAAGCCGGCCAACGCGGCGGCGGTGAAGCTGACCGGTGCGTTGTTGCTGAGGGAGTTCCTGGAGCACCAACTGGCTCCGCTTCGTCAGTACCCGCTTCCGATGTGGAGGCCTCACTCGAGCTCCGTGGCCCTGGCCAGCGAGGACCTGGCGACGGTCCTCCAGTCCTTGGTTGGGGGCGATGTGGCGAGACTGGAGGGCGCCCCCGCGCCTTTGTTCCTTCGTGAGGATTGTGAGCAGGTAGTGGGGCCCATGCCCGTCTTCAATGGGGACGGGCCCGTGCCCGTGGAGGCTCCGGAGGACCTGGTGGACGTGTCCTCTTCCGACTCCAGCGAAGAGGTGGGGGAAAGAGAGCCGGGAGAGGGGGTTGATTCGGGGGCGGAGTCAAGGGCTCCTCCCCTGCGGCGCAGGTCCCGCATTCTCCGCCTCCTCGAGAGTGACGACGACGAGGATAAGGATGAGCGGGGAGGCAGAAGCCTGCCCCCGATCCCGAAGAAGGACCGGACTGGGCTGGTCCCCCGCGGGTCTGCCCCGGCCCCGGGGCGATCCGCAGACGCCCCTCCTGCTCCCGGTCCCCTTGAAGTTGATCCCTGCAGCCGGCTCTCGGGCTTCAAGTATGGCCGGAAGCTGCTTGAGTCCATCGGCGACGACCTGTAAGTGCCTGCTTCCCGTCTTTATTATTGCTCCGTCGACGAGATCTGATGTCTATGTTCTTCGGCCAGGCTGGCGCCCGCGGCGAAGAAGCTGAAGGGGGCTCCTGAGGCCCCATCCATGGCGGTGCCTCTGCCAGAAAAAGAAGGTGATCCTGACGCCCAGGCCTCTCCTGCCCGGGCGTCCTCGCGAGGCCTAGCTGAGCCCGCTGGGGCGAGGTCAGCCCCCTTGACCCAGGCGACTCCCGAGGTGCCCTTGCTTGGCGCTGCCTCCGCTGTTGCCGTGGCGCCGCTGGTTCCGCCTCAGGGTGCAGTGGTCACACAGCCGTCTTCTCCTCCTACTCCACCGACCGCTGCTCCTCCGAATGTTGTTCTGGATCGCGCCGTTGCCGGACTGGACCGCCTGCGGCAGGATCTTCTGGATGCCGACTCCCGTCTGATGGCTGGGCGTTTGGAGCTGGCTTCTGGCTGGATTCGCTCCGATGCTTCGATTCGGGCGGCGCTAGTCCAGGCCTCGACGGCTTGCGACGAGGAGAAGCAAGACGTTCGTGAGGCGGAGATTGCCCGCGATGCTACCCTGGGGGAGGCAGCCAGCATCCAAGGTCGCTGTGAGACGCTGGAGGGCGAGCTGAAGGGCTTGCAGAACCAGCTTGCCGAGGAGGCCCGCCTCCGCCAGGAGCAGGAGGGAAGCATGAAGGCTCACGAGGTGGCCGTCAAGGACCGGGAGGCCAAGCTGAAGAAGCGTCGTGACCGCCTAGGCGCGCTGGAGCAGGAACTGGAGGCGAGGAAAGTCGAGCTGGACGACAAGGCGCGGGTTCTTGCCGAAGATCGCATGGCCTTCACAGATATGGAGGTGAAGGCTCGCGCCCTGCTGAGGGAGCTTTATGATAGCGGCCTGGAGAGCCCATTGGCCGGCGCAGAGGACGGCCCCGCCAAGCTGCTTCCCTTCCTGGTTCACGCTTTTGAAGATGTCTCCCTTGGTCTTGGCCCCACGGCTGAGGCCGGGGCGCGTGTCTTGTCTTCTGCGGCACTGACGCGGATCCTCACCCACATCTATCTTCGCGATCCCAGCGTCTACATGGACAGCCTGCTGGAGCCAGCAAGCGGCGAGCACGCAGCTGCTGCTGCCGAGGCTGTGAAGGGTCGCACGGAGGCTCTGTTGGGGAAGTTCCGGGCCTTCCGCACCAAGCCGAAGCGAGGCGCTGCCGGCCCTGCTGCTTCACGAGGCGAGCCCACTCCGCGCTGCTCCACCGCCGACAAGTGACTCCATTGTGGCTCCTGTGTTGCTTTTAATTCCTGCACATGTATCATGCCTCGGGGAGACGTTTAAACTTGCATTTGGTATTGCGATAACAGTGTGGACTGTAATATTTGCTTTTGAATTCCTTGAAATTTGCGCTTCCTACTTGCTTATATTCTACGTCGGCAGAGCCCGGCCCCGCGCATACCTCAGCCGCCGTTAGCCCCGACCAGAAACTAGGACGGGACCAAGGAGTGAGGGGCTACGTGACAAGTTAGGCTCCTGAGTCGCGATGCTCAGGAGTCCCCCTTGGCGTACGAACAACAAGTAGGGAGGTGAGACGCAGGCGGATCTACCGTTCTATGTCTGCAGAGCCCGGCCCGCGCATACCTCAACCGCCGTTAGCCTTTCGGAACTAAGGGGTGAGGGGCTACGTGACCAGTTAGGCTCCTGAGTCGAGATGCTCAGGAGTCCCCTTGACGCTCAACGGCATTCGTACCTTGGCTCCGCTCGGAGTGACGTCAGCGACGAACCAGGCCCGAGGGCCTGGCTGGAGTGGCGTCGTCTGGCATGACCCAGCGCAGCCCGTGTCCAGCCCCTCGCGGGCGCTCCCGAGGGGAGGCGTTGCGATGAGGCCGACAGGAGCTCTGGCTCCCCGAGGTTGATGCGACCCGAGGCCACCTCGGTTGTTTATCACCAGCGGAGCATAGCGCTTCCGCATGCGTCTGGGCATAGCCGCTCCTCGGCGGTGTTGTCAGCCAGCGCGAGCATGGTGCTTCCACTGAACGTGGGAGGGGCTCCCCTCGGGGGAGCCCTGGCATATACAACCCCACCCTGACATGTGGCTGGCACGGTAGGGCTGGACGAGGTGTATCTGGGCACCGTGAGCCAGCAGGACTCACGGGCCCTACCTCAAGGCGGGTTGCGCTGGCTCTGGCCTTATCTTCGAGTGTGTTGCTGCAAATTTGGCGGATGCGGTGCTCTCGTCTTGGTCCCGGCTCTCGGGCTGGTCTCAGCCGTCGCCGGCAAGCCAGTCGCGATGCCATGGACAAGACCACAGGTGAGGGCCGAGAGCCGGTAGGAGCCACGAGTCGCGATGCTCGTGCACCCCTTTAACGCGCAAGCTGGGTTAGATGACGCAACTCGTCCTCGGTCCCGGCTCGGTTGGTCTCACCATCGCCGGCAAGCCAGGTCGCGATGCCATGGACAAGACCAGAGGGTAAGGGCTGGAGAGCCGGTAGGAGCCCTGAGTCGCGATGCTCAGGCACCCCCCCTTTAACGTGCAAGCTGGGTCAGACGCAGCAATTCTACGTCCTCGGGTCCCCGCTCTCGGGCTGGTCTCAGCCGTCGCTGGCAAGCCAGGTCACGATGCCATGGACAATACCAGAGGGTGAGGGCCGAAGAGCCGGTAGGAGCCCTGAGTCGCGATGCTCAGGCACCCTTCCCCCCTTTAACGTGCAAGCTGGGTTAGATGACGAAACTCTACGTCCTCGGGTCCCGGCTCTCAGTCGCGATGCCATGGACAAGACCAGAGGGTGAGGGCCAGAGAGCCGGTAGGAGCCCTAAGTCGCGATGCTCAGGCACCCCCCCTTTAACATGCAAGATTCCGCCACCCAGGAAAAGGTACCAAATAACAAGCATGGTGGAACGAGAGCATAATCCTAAGGAAAATGCAAGAAGGATACATGCCGCTGGGACAGGCCCAAGCGGCTTGGGGATGATGTTGCCCAAGGGGCGCCCCCAACAGGATAAGATAATGACATGAAATAAAAGGGATACATTCCGCAGGGACGGACCCACGCGGCCTGGGAATAATGCAGCCCTGAAGGCGCTCCCAGCCGAAAATAAAACTTAAAGATGTCACCTGGTGATGCGGGGGATGAAGGGGTGTTGGTGTAGCAGACTCGGTGGGCTGCGGGAGCCGATCCTCACGAGCCCCTAGGCCCAGGGGCCTCGGGAGGCTCCGGAGGCGCTGGCGGCTCCTCGCGGGCCATCTCCATCTCCGCCAGGGCTGCGGCGTGCCTGACCTCTTGAGCCTCCAGGATGGTCCTCATGAGACGCTGGTGCGCAGCAGCCGCGTTTGGCAGTCCATAAGGCATGCATACGTAGCTGTGGGGCGGACCCTCACAACGTCCCACTCGCGAGGGCCAGAGGCGCTGTTGAGATGCGGCTCGGTTGAGCCCTGGTATGTCGATGCAGACGCGCATCCCACCATCCTCGCCTGGATGGGGTGCCACAGCGGGTAGGCGGCGGATGCCCCTCATGACCCTTGACTCATGTAGCTCCTGAATGGCCTTGCCGACGAACTCCTGAGGGTTCGGCCCTCCTTGCCTTGCTCCTGCTTGCGGGAAACGTGCTTCGAAGTACGCCTCCACGTGGTGCCCAAGCGCCTCCCTCGAGAACTTGGTGAGGTCGGCGGCCTCCGTGGAGAGCCCCGAGCCCACCGAGGAGGCGCCGGGCGCTTTCCTATGCGATGGAAGGAGGCTCCCCCTGGCCTGGTGCGGGCACGGAGGGGCCTGTCTCTCTAGGAGCCGGGCCGGTCGATGTCTTCTTCTTCTTGGGTGCGGCCTCGGGAGGCCTCCTGCTGATGTGGTCTGGGTCTTCCAGCGATGCGGCCTGAAAGGCTCGCTCCAGGGAGCACACTGCGTCTCTCTCTTCACAGGGCACCGTGATGACCCCGCCGCTTCCTGGCATCTTGAGGACGTTGTAGCCGTGGTGGGTTACGGCCATGAATTTGGCCAACGCTGGGTACCCGAGGATGGCGTTGTACGGCAGGCGAATGTGGGCGATGTCGAAGTCGATGAGCTCGGTGTGGTAGTTGTCGCGAGCCCCGAAGGTGACAGGAAGGCGGACCTGCCCGGTCGGGACCGTGGAGCCGTCGGTGACCCCGGAGAAAGGCTTGGTTGGCTGAAGCTGACTGTAAGGCACCTGAAGATTGTTGAACATTTCCACGGACAGGACGTTGAGTCCTGCCCCGCCGTCGATGAGGGTCTTGGTGACCAGCGCATTGCTGATGATTGGAGAGAAAAGCATCGGGAGAACTCCGGCTGTGGCTGCGCACTTGAGCTGGTCTGCTGAGCTGAACGTGATGGCGCACGCCGACCACCTGAGAGGGCGCGTGGCCTCGAGCTTGGGGAGGACTGCATTCACTTCACGGGCGAACTGCTTGAAGATGCGCTGAGAGGCTGGGGCTTGAGCTCCGCCCAGGATGCAGGCGATCGCACGCGCTTCCTGGAAGCCCCCAGCCCCCTCGTCCTGATGACGGTCTTCAATTCTCCTTGGCGGTGGCGGCAGCGGAGGGAGGCCTGCGTTCCCCTGCGGGCGATCCTCGCGAGGCTGATCCCTCCAGCCTCCCTCGCGAGGTGGGTCTTGCCAGCGGTCCTCGCGAGGTTGGTCGCGGCACCCTTAGCGCGGGCCGCGGTCTTCCCAGCGTCCTGCATTCCTTCCTCCTCCTCGGCCATAGCCCCTGCTGCGCTGGGCGTCTGCCGACTCCCTGCCAGCAGACGGCCCGGAGCTCTTGGCATTCATTGGTGTTGTGGGTGTGGAGGTCGTGGTACACGCAGTACCGGCTGCCCTTGGAGGATTCGGGCTGATCTCTACCTCGCTTGGTGTCTGGTTCGGCCGCGAGTACGGCAGCCCCCTTGCGCTTCACGTCCTTGGCCTTGGACTTCTTTTCTTCGGGATCCGCGGCAGGCAGCTCGAGGAGGGAGAGGCGCCCCTCCTCAGCCCTGGCGCACTTGGTCGCCAAGTTGAACAGCTCCAAGGAGGTGCACAGATCTTCATGCATCGCCAGCTGCTCCTTCATCTTGACGTCGCGCACGCCGTCGGAGAAGGCAGAGATGATGGCTTCCTCCGTTACCCTGGGGATCTTGAGGCGCGCGTTGTTGAAGCGCTGGATGTACTTTTGCAGGGTTTCCCCTGGCTGCTGCTTGATTTGGCGCATGTCGCTCATGGCGGGTGGCCGGTCGCGAGTACCCTGGAAGTTGGCGATGAAGGGTGCGATCTCGCCCAGAAGAGATCGTGCACAGGGCCGATTCAGGAGCCAAAGCGGGCTCCGTCCTTGAGCGCCATGGGAAACCAATTCTCCATGACCTTTTCATCCCCGTTGGCAGCCTCGATACCCAGCTCGTAGAGCAGGAGGAACTCCGTAGGGTCAGCTGTGCCGTCGTAGCGAGGAGGCAGGTCTGACTTGAACTTGGCGGGCCACGCGATGCTGCGCAGCTCGGAGGTGAAGGGAGGCAGCCCGCCGTGGCCGCGGGGGGCCTCGGACGACAGAGAGCTTGGTCTTGTGGGCCTCCCTGCGCCGCGTCTGGGGGCAGCGCAGGGTCTTGACGTGCTGGAGCGGGGAGCGCTCGGGCAGCTTCTTGCGGGCGAGGAACTTCTTGACTGCTCTGCTCTTGCCGCGCCGGCGCCTGGCGGAACGGGTTCCGCCCAAGGACCGCGCGCCTTGGGGCCAGGGCGCCTTCTTGAGGAGGAGGCGGCTGAGGCGCCCCGGGAGCTTCATCGCCCGCGCGGGGTGGGGTGCGGTGCAGCAAGACGAACGGCGCAGTGGCGCCTCATGCAGCGCGGACGAGCTCGGCGACTCGGTCGAGCCATTCTTCGTAGACATCGTCGACGGGGCGGTAGCGCAGGAGCTCGTTTGCCGCGATGAGTGCAGCTCGGGCCTCCATGGCCGCACGGGGCGCGCGTGACGAAGAACCAGCGTGGGTGAGCGAAGGCGTGGCGGTACGGCCGTCCCGCCTCATGGACGGGTGCTGGGACGATGCTTGCTGCTCGTTCCCCGCCGGGCCGGTGGCGGCGTTGATGGCAGGTGACGGGGAACGACGAGGGCGCCCGCCGAAGGGAGCTGTCTAGGCGACATGGGAGGCGAGGGCGGCTCGGCGCTCGGCGCGGCCCCGACGGGCGTCAGACATGGTTGCGGTGGTCGGGGAAGAACGAGGCGACGAAAGGCAGATTCCGGCGCATCCCTACCTGGCGCGCCAAATGTCGGATTTCGGGTTCCAGCAGACCCTTGAGGTTCGAACACTGGGGTGCGCGCGGTGATCCAACCCTCCACCGTCTCGCACCTCGCCGAATCACAGGGTCCTAAACTACTAACGGAACAGCACAAGAGACACAAGATTTATACTGGTTCGGGCCACCGTTGTGGTGTAATACCCTACTCCAGTGTGTGTGGTGGATTGCCTCTTGGGCTTATGAAGATCAGTACATGGGAGAACAGCCTCGCGAGGGTCTGTTCGTGGCGTGTGTGATGAACTGCTAGGTGGTGTTCAGTTGCCCTAGCTACTGGTTCCTTGATGAGGATTCTGATCTCTCTTCGTCTCACCCAGATCTAGATGTCATTCGTCTCGATCCCCTTGCTGTGAGTGTGGCTGCTCCTATTTATAGGCGAAGGCCCTGGGCCTCTTCCCAAATATTGAGCGGGAAGGGCGCCAACAATTGGCCATTTTGGAGGGGAACAACGGGTACACTTATCCTGACTAAAGTTGGTCCTCGCCTGCCAAAGGCTCTGGTGATGACGCCTGCTTGGGCTCCAGGATGACTCCCTTCCAGCCGTTGGGGCTGGTCTTGGTCTTGCTGCATGGAAACGGATGCCTTTGCTTGATGCTCTCGCCTGCGCTTGCTCCCTTTGCACCAAAGAGGAAAGGAGGATGCTGCGCAGGCTGGCGCCCTTGGTCGTCATGGCTTGCGTCATGGGCACCTCGCGAGGTACCCTGCCTTGAACTCTCCGCCTCCTCATGAGCCAGCTCGACGAGGTCGTGCTCGAGGAAGCTCCTTGTCGTTCGCCCATGAGGCTTGGCCCCTCGCGAGGGTCTTGAGCTTATGCTGATGAAGATGGGCTGTCCTGGCCTCCTTGAGCCACGCCGCAGCAGTAAGTTCTGGGGACCCCTGCTCCTTAACGGCGACAAATTCCTTCACATCAAACCGCGAGATGGATTCTCCAGGTACAACCCCCCAAACTGGGTAAGTCACCATTCCTTTCCCTACGTCACTTATTGTGGCGTTCTTCGCTAAGATCATCTGCCTCGATATTCCCGAGCAGGAACTGAGGAGGGCCGTAGAAGGAATCTCCAGCCCCTCCCCGCAGCCAGGGGACCCCGGAAGGGCCCTAGATCCAGGTCTCTAAGAAGATCCGATATTACCTTGGACCTCGTCAACGGGATATTTTATCAAGCGAGCTACGATGGCGCCTCAGTGGCCATTACTGCCGACTATCCCGGTCCGCTCCCTGCGTCATGCGTAAGCCAACTCGAAAAACCCTGTCCTCCGAAGAGGACTCCCTTCAGATGTCATTCCTTACCCTTGAAGTGTCGTGTTTTTGCAGAGACGACGGTCGGGGCGTGGGGCCGAGCCCCTAGGGACTCGTCAGCCAAGGACGTCCGGATCGGGCAGGCTCAAGAGGAAGGCGGTAAGGGTCGACTCGCCGCTACAGAGGTAAGACAAAAACTTGTGCTGTGATTGGTATTTTGAAGTATGACAACACCCTTTGTGTTCTGGCAGGAAGACGAGCAGCCGGACTATATCCGGGGATCCTGCCAACCACGCCTCCACCAGCCGGATTCCAGAACCAGCTTCGAGAGCGGAGGCGGGAGCAGGGCCAATGCCGCATAGTTCTCCAACAGAGAATGCGGATATGCTCTCAGCCACGAATTCCAAAGTAGAGAGCGCCATGAATCACCGGCACCGACGGGCCGTACTTCGGAACAACATCTTTTCCGAAGAGGCATTTAACGCCTTCAATTCGGGAGACACATACATCCAAGCTGCTCAAGGCGGGCTTGCCCGAGCGACGGACCGGTATACCAAAGATATACGGGTAAGAAAATTTGATAAGAATGTGTAGCAGTAGCCCCTGAGACTTGAAACGGTTGGAACAACTGTTTTAAGGATCAATTTATGCACATGTCCTTGTAGATAGGAATGAGCAACTGTCTCGGGAGCTGGAGGAATGCAAGGCCGAACTGAGGGCCGCAGTTGCCAAGTTAGAGGAATCCCAAAAGCCCTCATCTGGTAACAGTTGTCGCAATTGTACGAAGATGCATCAGTTAGTAAATGGCTGATATGACAAGTCTAATGAAAATTCTCGCAGACAATCCCGGGTGAATCCGAGGGCGAAGAGAGGACGCCGCATCTCAAAAGGCAGCTGGAGGCTGGCGAGCGCATTCTTACGCGAGTTAGGCAGGAGAAGAAGAATCTTCAAGATGCCAAAGTCCAGCTGGATGGGGAGTTAAAAGGTCTCCGCGCTCAGCTGGCAGACTCCGTTAAGGTGAATAAAAGGCTTCGATGCGACATTTATGGTAAGTGCCTAGATGAACTGTAGTATGGTTCGGTGAGGAAGTATATTGAAAGAATTGTGCTTGCAGGAATCTTAACGGGTCGCCCTGCGGAGGAGATGCCCTCATCTGCAAGTGATTTACTGCAAGACCTTTCGCAACTGCACGAGCGAGCTCGGCAAGTGATGCAGGGTGTTGCTCAGGCTTTGTGGCCATCAAGCTTGCTGCCGAATGGCATGGGGGAGCTTGTGGATATGCTTCAAGGAGCACGGCGGCGCTTCCAATTATGGAAGATGTTAGCCTGCTGGCAAGGTGCAAGAGAAGCCTGGGCTATAGTGAAGACGCGCTACACCAACCTGGACCCGAACCATATGGCCGAAGTCGGACCGGCTGGGCCAGATGGGCAAGAAATTCCCGTGAGTCTGGTATATGACCAGGTAGCGCTAGCCGCAAAGTATTCTCAACAGGATTGTAAGCTAGATAGCCCGTTGGATGGTATAGAGGAGGAATATAGTCAGTCCAAGTGACTGTGTAATTCAATGGACATAAGTAGTCCCTAGCCGGATTAAAATCATTTGTCATGGCGGACTCGCTTCAGCCCCGGATCCTATAGTCCGGTGTGTCCGAATACCCACTCGCTATACAAAACCGGGTATGCATGGACACTAGGCGAGGGGTCATAAGTTCTGAATGCATAAGTACCCAACTAGTTATGTTATATTACATGGATAGTAAGAAACATCTTCCAGGGAGAATAGTTCCGTTAGGGGTTCCTTTCCCTAGGTAAGCATGCGACAATGCACATGTCCGGACTGCGAATGATTGCGCAAGATACAAACTTCTGGGGATTTGCGCTATAATAAATGAATACATCTTTTGTTCACCGACCGAATATTCTCTTAAGTAAGCTAGCTTTCGGCTTCACCCAGTCTGAGGTACACATCTGGCTGAACCGGCAGTGACAATCGCATAGGTGCTCCCCTTATGCCCTAGCCGAATGAACGGGAACGTAGGGCATAAACACAAGAGCCAGGCAACCCAGCTTGGCAACATATTTAGTCATATCGATGCATATAATGGTGAAGAAAAGGCACAAATGGAAAAAGAATGCATATGTGATGGGCAGAAAGCCATGTGAGTAATTATTTTTAGCTTCCGCATAGGAAGCCCCCAGGTATTGCTTACACACTTAGTGTGGCCGGAGTGATCCGGAAATCCGCACTGTATTGAATACTTTGTGTGAAGAGAGAAAAAGGTCGAGAAAGGAAAAAGGGATGGAGCATAATTAAAAATGAGGGGTTAGGAGACGAACATTGAGTTCGGCGTTAGGCGTAGAATCTCCGGAGTCTGGCCGCGTTCCATGGGTTCGGCTCGAGTCTGTTATCGGATGCATTACGTAAGCGGTGCGCTCCTCCGGTGAGAACTTTGTCAATGACGAAGGGACCCTCTGATACGTCTCCAACGTATCTATAATTTTTTATTGTTCCATGCTATTATATTACCCCTTTTGGATGTTTATGGGATTTATTTTGCACATTTATATCATTTTTGGGACTAATCTACTAACCGGAGGCCCAGCCCATATTGCTGTTTTTTTGCCTATTTCAGTATTTCGAAGAAAAGGAATATCAAACGGAGTCCAAACGGAATGAAACCTTCGGGAGCGTGATTTTTTGGAACAAACGTGATCTAGAAGACTTGGAGTGCAAGTCAAGAAGCAGCCGAGGCCTCCACGAGATAGGAGGGCGCCCCCCTATAGGGCGCACCCCCTGTCTCATGGGCCCCTCAGGCGGCCACCGACGTACTTCTTCTTCCTATATATACCTACATACCCAACATCCAGGGGCACCACAAAACACAATTTCCACCGCCAGAATCTCTCAGATTCATGAGATCACATCTTGAGCCTTCACCGCACTCACGGAGGGGGAATCAACCATGGAGGGCCTCTACATCAACATCCTTGCCCCTGCGATGAGTTGTGAGTAGTTTACCACATACCTACGGGTCCATAGTTATTAGCTAGATGGCTTCTTCTCTCTTTTTGGATCTCAATAGAATGTTCTTCCCCTCTCTTGTGGAGATCTATTCGATGTAAACTCTTTTTGCGGCGTGTTTGTCGAGATCCAATGAATTGTGGGTTTATGATCAAGTTTATCTATGAATAATATTTGAATCTTCACTGAATTATTTTATGTATGATTGAGTTATCTTTGCAAGTCTCTTCGAATTATCAGTTTAGTTTGGCCTACTAGATTGGTCTTTCTTGCTGTGACGCCCCCGACTCGACCGTACACTAATCATACACGCAAATGTGTACGATCAAGATCAGGGACTCACGAGAAGATATCACAACACAACTCTAGACACAAAAAGAAATAATACAAGCTTCATATTACAAGCCAGGGGCCTCGAGGGCTCGAATACAAGCTCGTTACACAGGAGTCAGCGGAAGCAACAATATCTGAGTACAGACATAAGTTAGACAAGACTGCCTTAAGAAGGTTAGCACAAAAGCAACACGATCGAAGAGGCAAGGCCTCCTTCCTCGGACCTCCTAACTACTCTTGGTCGTCGGCGGTCTCCACGTAGCAACATCCGTCGGCGGTGGCATCTGGCTCCAGGGATCCACCAACTGGTTGCATCAACCGGAAAGAAGGAAGAAGGGGAAAAAGGGGGGAGCAATGCTACCGTGAGTACTCATCCAAAGTACTCGCAAGCATCAGATCTATACTAAGTATGCATTGGTATCAAATGGAAGGGTTGTATCTGTGGACTGAACTGCAGAATGCCAGAATAGAGGGGGAAGGCCTAGCCTATCGAAGACTAGCATCTTCACGCAGCTCCAAGCATCTTGCAGCATGTAGATGAGTAAAGAATAGCAGTTTATAATTAACAAGCATGTTTTAGCAACAATGCCCAGAGATCCTTCCTCGACTCCCTGCGAGAAAGCAATCCCGGAGCCACATATCTTAAGTATCCATTTCTAGTTGTATTAGATCAAGATATAAGTCTGAACGTCCATTACCGTGGACACGGTATTCGAATAAAGATCTTCCCTGCAGGGGTGCACCACGTTTTCCAACACGCTCGATCACTCTGGTCGGACACACCTTTCTGGGGTCAATGCCCGGCCTCGAAAGATCAACACGTCGCAGCCCTACCTAGACTCAGCAGAGAGGTCCCCGCCGGTCTACATCCTAAGCACTCCGGGGTCTGGGCCCATCGCCCGGTGCACTCCGGGTCGTTACGTGCAGGGCGATACAGGCCACCTCCACTGGGGCACCGACCGGGCCGTGCCGCAATGCTGAACTGGACGTCTGACAAAGCTTCGGTTGATACTGCGACGTTGAGGCCCATAACTATTCTCGCATGGTGGTTGGTGCGTAAAGGCCAAAGGCCAATTCAGAACAAATACCCAAACCATAGTGTATTATTAGCTCGCGAAGACGAGCAGAGACTCACAATAATGTGACCCCGTCGCCCCGTCTCGAGGAAATACGGCAAGGGCAAGCCCAGCCCACTCGAGGGCTGCCAGAAATCCTGGCCGTGCCTCGTAACCATCTTGCGGATGCTCTCCGGGCCCGCCCGACTTTCCCAAAGGTCTCAAGTAATTTCAAGGTAACCGTGTGTCCAAACATCAAGGGGAAAACCCAAGGAATCACCCTCGGAGGATTCCACTCGATGTAATCATCAAGGTGAACGTAAGAGGAACCACCCTCGAGGTTCACACTTGAGGGGTTGCACGACAGAGCCGTATTGGGAATGGTGAAGGAGGAAATCACCCTCGATGACCACAACCGAATAGCTACACTACAGAATTATCATCAGGAGTGCGTTATGAGGGATCACCCTCGGCACTCGATAGTAGCTTTGTAGAGTCGAACAACTAAAGGGGCGTGATGTGATGTGCGGTGCCGGGCTCTGGTCGTCGATCGTGTAGCTCGAGTCGTCGATGATGAAGCAGGGGCAACAAGGACAAGTGGGGGTCACTGATGGATCACTAACCAACCTATACTAAGAAGTTTAGGATAAGCAGGTAAGGTACAACAGCAGGTACAAAAGCAGGCTATGCATCAGAATAGAAGCAAACAATAACACAAAATCTAATGCAAGCATGAGAGAATGGAATGGGCGATATCGGAATGATCAAAGGGGGGGCTTGCCTGGTTGCTCAGACAAGGAGGGTCATCGTCGACGTAGTCGATCATAGGGGCATCAGCAGCGATCTAGGGGTCTACCGGAGAGAAGAGGGGGAAGAAACAGTAAATACAGGTAAACATAAGCATAACAAGACAATAAGCGGGGCTAGAGGTGTTCTAACGTGGTGCTACACGATATCGGTGAAGTGGGATAACATCCGGGAAAGTTTTCCCGGTTCCGGACGTCTGTCAGACAGATGAACCGGAGGGGAAAGGAGTTTGCTATGTTAGGGACGTGTGGCAGACGAATGGACAGCGTATCCAGATTAGTCTCGAAATTCTGAGCAACTTTCATGTAGAAAACTTTTTCATCCGAGCTACGGATTAATTTCTATTAATTTTCAAAGTTTTAAACAATATTCTGGAATTACTATTAATTCAAATTAATTTTTAAAAAGCTATGGGTACCCAGCTCTGCATACACAGAAGTGTACCAAAGGCTGACAGGTGGGCCAGGGGGTCCCAATTGACTAGTCAACATTTGACTGGTCAACAGGGGGTGGGGTCCTCGTGTCATGCACTGATTAGCCTAGCCTAACAGTTTAGTTAACTAAACTAGTGATTAGGCTAATTAATCCTGAGTTAATTAAGCTAATTAACTAATTAATTTATTTCTATAAATATTTTATTTTATTTAAAAAAAACAGGGCAACAGGGGCCCGCTGGCAGTGGCACCAGGCCAGCCCAAAGGTGGCGGGTGTTAACGGGTGCGGGCGCCTGCGCCCGAGGGGCGCCAGGCTCGTCGCTGGGGCGAGGCCACCGGGCGACAGGGAGGCCACGGGCGGCGCGGTGAGGTCGCTGAGCGGCTCGGCGGGGAAGGGGGCTCTGGGGGAAGCGCGGTGGGGGAGCCTGGCGTGAGCGGGCAGGGCCAGGGGGCCGCCATGGCCAGCGGTGAGCACGAGCTCACAGAGAGCCTCGGCCATGTCGGGGCAGTCGTCCTACAGCGACGGTGAGTAGGGGAGAATGGGGAAACGGGAGTGGCTCACCCCAGGAAGGTCGGGGGCGCGCTTGGGAGGCCGGTCGGAGAGGAGTCGGGGACGCGAGGGCGGGCGACGAGGAGGCGGGACGACGCGGTGGTCGCGGCGTTGGCCGACGCGGAGGAGCGGCGTCGATCTGTCGATGGGGGCGCCGCGGCATCGTACTGGTGGGCGGGACCGGCGAGCGACAACGCGGCGGAGCTCCCGGCCAGGTCGGTGTGGCGAGGGAGGGGGCCGAGGGCATGTAAATGGTGACGATGTAGCCGTGGTGGAGTTAGGGCGCGGATGAGATTGGAAGGGGAGAGGAGAGTGAGCGAGGGAGAGAGGGAAATATCTGCGCAGGGAGAGGGGAGCTGACGAGGCCGAGGGGGCTCGGCCTTATCCCCTCCACGCCGGCAAGCTGGTGCGGCTGCACGCGTCGGTCGTGCCCCCGGTCGGTTGTACAGGATAGGGAGAAGGCGATCGGGGGAGGCAAGTGCTGGGCCGGCTTGGGTGGGGTTAGGTGGGCCGGCTGCTGGGGTGGGCTAAAGCCCAGTGGGGCAAGGGGAGCTTCTCTCTTCTCCTCTTCCCCCTTTTTCTTACTCTTTTCTTTTTACACAATTTTTTTTGCAATATTTGAGCTCCAAAAAGGATTCGGTTAAATGTGGGATTTGGCCACATAAATATATTGCAATAGTTGGCACTGCCACAAAAAGATTGTGAGGCTTTTGAAAAAGTTTGCCACTTTTATAAATTGAAAAGGCATTTAATCTAATTCTTTAGCCACTGCCTTAATTGGTTTAGGCCACATAAACACCTTGCAAAAATGTTGGTTCACCACCAATATTTGTTATGGATTATTTGCTACAAGACGAACATTTTATTTTAGACATTTGAAAACTTTTGTGTTTGACTTGACTTTGAAAATCGAATTTGGACCGGATTCGAATCAACGCGAGTTTAACAAAAGTAATCATTATGACGTGGCATCATTAGCAGGGAATTACTATAGCTTAATTATCTGGGCGTCACAATTCTCCTCCACTACAAGAAACCTCGTCCCGAGATTTAAGGGGTGAAGTAAGGGGGAAGACTCGAAAAGGGCGAAGCTTAACACAAGATAGGTACCTTGGGCTATCTCGATGAACATGGCATAGAGGCATCTCTCGAGTTAAAATTCAAGAAAGTCATCGAGAGCAAGGTAAGGAGGAGCAATAAGAAGCTTCAAGCGGATGGACAATCGTTCGATGCCTGAAACAGAGTGTGAAAGGGGTTCAGCGCATCGAAAATAAGTATTGCATCTGATAGCAGAACAGATCACAAGAAGGTGGCTTGTGAATTACATACGAAGCCAAGCGTGAGGAACAATTTAGGAAGATAGAGATGTACAGGAGAGTCAGGTTTCGTTCCTGTGGAACCGTGCGTTATGGGCCCACCATGTGGGTTAAAAGCAAGAAGGCGTTACATTTTGAACGGTCATTCTCGGTGTCAAAACCGACGGATCTCGGGTAGGGGGTCCCGAACTGTGCGTCTAGGCGGATGGTAACAGGAGACAAGGGACACGGTGTTTTTACCCAGGTTCGGGCCCTCTTGATGGAGGTAAAACCCTACTCCTGCTTGATTAATATTGATGATATGGGTAGTACAAGAGTAGATCTACCATGAGATCAGAGAGGCTAAACCATAGAAGCTAGCCTATGGTATGATTATTGTTCGTCCTACGGACTAAAACCCTCCGGTTTATATAGGCACCGAAGAGGGTTAGGGTTACACAGTAGTCGGTTACAATGGTAGGAGATCTACATATCCAGACGCCAAGCTTGCCTTCCACGCCAAGGAAAGTCCCATCCGACACGGGACGAAGTCTTCAATCTTGTATCTTCATAGTCCAGAGTCCGCCGAAGGTGATAGTTCGCTATCCGGACACCCCCAATCCAGACTCCTCAAGAGCCCTCAACCAGGCTTCAATGACGACGAGTCCGCGCGCATATTGTCTTTGGCATTGCAAGGCGGGTTCCTCCTCCTAATACTTCATAGAAGATTTTGAACACAAGGATAGTGTCCGCTCGCAAAATAAGTTCCACATACCACCGTAGAGAGAATAATCTTTACACAAATTCAATCTGCCGACGATTCCGCGCGTGATATCACACCACGCCAAGCCTTTATTCAATCGCTTTTACTGTCCCACCTCAGCGTGTTTAGCGAGGCGGTTTCCTTGGCACGTCTTATCAAAGCGGAGATCGTGCCCCTTATTCCGGGATTCTCATCAATGCGGGTGTGGGTAACCCAACCGCGCCATTGATTACGACCCTTGGGAGATAAGCGAGTTTTACCAGGCTGGTGGGGACGCATAGCTTCGTCCATCCATATAAGGGGATAAGGATCCGAATAATCGCGAGTGGACATGCGGCCACGCGCTGCCGAAATCCACACCGCATGCCCTCTCATGATTCGTGCAACCAAAATACACGCAAGTTGTATAATGATTCCAGCCTCTCGTATAACACTCTGTATCCCATGTATTTTTCCAACTGACATGCGCATTAGATGGCATGCAAGGCAGGAGGGGGCATTGAACGGAGTTGTGGGCCTCACGTATCTCAGTGACGCTCATTGCGGTCCTTTTAAACCCCATGCTTGCTTGCTCAAACCATATTCTCACTTCTGCTTCTTCATCTCTCTTAGCTTGCCACCCTCCCCGCTCACAACCATGTGTTCATCCTCGGTGTCGTGAACCTGTTGCTCATGGCCATTATCTGCATGCACAAGCTCTGAATCTCCCCCCGATCTAGTGGATTTGCTCTAGCCCCCATATGTATCCAGCGAGATTGATTTGATGTAGTTCCCATTTGTATCCCGGGCGATGGATTTGCTCTAGTCCCCGTATGTAATTCTTCTCTCTGGTTGCTTTATGTATTTGCATGTATCTGCCAGTGCATGTCGTGTCGTACGTATATAGCATGATGGCCTATCAATAATACTTTTTCTTTTACGGGAGGCCTATCAATAATACACTACAATGGTTGTGATAATGGAGCATTAAGTCCTTGTTGGACCATGTTTACGTAATCCGAGTACGGTAATCACGATAGAACACTGCAAAACGTAATTAAATTACTTTCAGGAGAAGCGAACAACATTAACACCAGGCGCTACGATTAACACCACACCCGCCTCAACAGCAATAATTCAAAGACATGGTCAGCCGACATGAGTAAAGGTGAAGTTAAAACATGCCAGTGCGATTCAATCCCCCCACCTGCCCTGCAAATCATAAAGCCACCCAGCAAGCGGTTGAATGCGCCATCAACGCAACGGCAGGCATGCATGGCAGCTCTCCTTTTCCTGAGAGAAATCACAGAGAGGTTTTAGGTAAGCTCAAGCTCAAGCTGGATGGATGTCCGCGAAAGAAACAGTGTTATGGCACACAAAACTTACCTCCTAACCCATGTTACCATCCCACCTTATCATCAAGCTCTATGTATTTGTTCTCTGCCCTCTCAAACATTTTCTCGTCTGAAACCGTAATACCTGGTTCTCGACGAACATCAACAGAATCGAAAAAATCTGCAAACCTGTCAGTTGCATCATCTTCGGTCACCTCCCGTAGGAGGGCGAGCAGCCCCGAATGGCTTCCCAAAACCATGGAATCTGGCTGAAAATCCAACTCCAACATCTTGCTAGAAGTCCCATATCCAGAACCAGGCCTCAAAAACATCGTCATGCTGTGGGGTGTGAGGCAAACGAGAGATGATTATAGACAGGCATGTGCGCTCGTACGGCAAGGAAACACACGCATCACAATGGATTTCATGTGCTAATCTATTTTCATATGTGGGAAACCATCTCCGCACAGTTATTCCATCGCTTGGACCGGGCACGTGGGCCTTGTATTCGTACGATCAATTTCATGATGCCTGCTCCACTAGTGTGGCGTATACCACAACGTATTCTGGAAAACCGGTAATTAACGCGTCACATATTGCAAAAGGCCTATAAAAAGTAATAATCGCGATGCGCTAGCGGACGGCCGGGATTTCGGCAGCCCGTGGCTGCATGTCCCAAAAATTCACTCCCGATAAGGATCCAGCTTTTTACCCACACCTTCTTCCTCCTTTTCTCATCCATTTCCGCACACTCGAGCTCCAGCGCCCAAGTCCGCACATCCCTCCTCAACCTTCTCCAGCCACGTCCGGAGCGGGAGGCAAGTGGATGGTCTCCTCTGTCACGGAGGGGCAAGTCAAAAAGCTGCGGAAGGCGGGATACTTGTCCGGCGACATCGCGCATCGGCTCCCCGATAAGGGGAAGCTCATCCCCACCCCCAGGACCCATGAGAGGGTGGTGTTCCTCGCCCACTTCCTACGCGGACTAGGTTTTCCACTTCACCCATTTGTCCGGGGGCTCATGTTCTACTACGGCCTAGATTTCCATGATCTGGCCCCGAATTTCATCCTCAACATCTCGGCGTTCATCGTCGTGTGTGAGGCCTTTCTCTGCATCCAGCCCCACTTCGGCTTATGGCTGAAGACCTTCAATGTCAAGCCGAAGGTAGTGGGTGGCCGCCAAGCGGAGTGTGGAGGTGCCATGGTGGGCAAGATGGCCAACGTCCTATGGCTCGAGGGCTCCTTTGTGGAGACCGTGAAGGGGTGGCAATCGGGGTGGTTCTACATCACCGAGCCGCGCGACCCTAAATGGGCAGCGGCCCCCGAATTCCGATCTGGTTTCCCTACACGGCTCACCTCTTGGGAATAGGCGGGCCTGACATGGGGTAATTCAGAAGAGCTGACCGGACTCCAAACCTGCGTCCAAAACCTGGTGAACAAGAATCTCAGGCTTGTCAACGTAGTCCAGATTATGCTCATCCGCCGGATCCTCCCATGCCAACAACGGACCTTCAACTTGTGGGAGTTCGATCCGGCACAGCACCAAACCTTGAGCAAGCTCTTCGACACTACGTACGAAGATGCCTGGAAGGCGCTGTTCAAGGGCGCCGAGGCTCCCGCATCCGCTACCGAAGATCGTGGATTTAGCTCGCAGCGTCAAGCTAGCGAGCTAAGCTATTTTACCCTTTACGGGACTCTTGTTTTTCATAGTTTGACTCTATGCGGGATCTAAACTCCCTTACCTTTGACAGACCGCGAAACACGTCCGGCAGGTTAACTGTCCGGCCCTTGCCGTAAGACTCCAGCGGACGCCCGCTTGACGGGGCTGCTGGTTCTGGCACCTCACGTGGTGCCGGAGAAGAAGACCAAGAAGAAGGCCACGGGAACTCGAAGGAGTGCCCGGCGCCAGGTGTTGTCGGACTCATCGTCCGACGACTCCGGGGCGGAATCCTCCCGTGAAAACGAGGAGGAGGAAAAAGAAGCTTCTCCCCCAGCGGGGGGAGAGAAGAAAAGGAAGGCCGCCCCAACTGGGGAGGCCCGAGGGTCCAAGAAAGGAAGGACCCTGCCTCCGGACTTCTCCACCAACGCCGATGACGGTGAAGAGGAGTGGCCATTGAGGGCCAAGCCCCTGGCGAGATCGTAAGTGTCCGGTTTCCGGAATAGCTCATGGCTTTTCATTTGTCGCATAGTGTCTTCTAATGTCGGATACAACCATGCAGCCCGCCCAAGGACGAGTTCGCTGCTTCGACGAGCGGCTCCCTGGATTCGTCGGACGTGAATAGCATTTCACTTCCGACTGCCTCCTCTCCTCGCACCGCTGATGATGCCGAGGTGGGGTCCCAAAAGGGGCCCGGCCAGGAGGAGGTGGTCCAAGAGGCGCCGCAAGGCACCCTCCCGGACTCCAGGTGCGAAGGGGACGAAACCCCAAAGGGCTTTAAGTCCGGCCCTGTGCCAGCCTTCTAACATGCTTTGAGGTAAGTTTTTAAGATATGTGAGAATATTACCGCATAGACAGTAGCCCCTGATGCTTAGTTCGGTGTTCGAAAAGAAAAGCCGAACTGAGGATCTAAAAAGATATACACAAGAGTCTAACATAAGTATGTCAATATGGGAATGCAGGCTGCTTGTTGACCTCTGCCAGACCGATCATGGAGGTCAATGCATTGAAGGAGAGCCTCGAGCAGTCCAAGAATGAGGTCGGCCTTGCCAAGAAGCAGCTCGAGGACAAGGAAGGTAAGTAATACCTTATGGGATTATATATAAAAAATGTGGTTGCAAAAAATGACAGGACTAACATGAATATTGCAACGGCCACGAACGAGGTGGCGACCCTGAAGGAGGCGGTGTCACGGGCCGAAAGTAATGCGGCCGCGGAGCGCACCGAGCGAGAGAAGCAGGAGGCACGGGTGGCGGAGGTGCGGCAAGAGCTCCAGGCTCTCGTGGAAAAACACGAGAGTTTGGAGCGTGACTCGAAGACTCGAGAGTCCGAGCTCGCCTCGGCCCTTGAGAGTGCCAAAGCCGCTAAGGCCGAAGCCCAAAAGGCTCTCCAGGAGATTGAGGTGATAAAGAAGATAGCGGCGGGTAAGGCATTATTTATGCAAAGCAAGCACGTGAAAGTGAATTATCTTCTACTTACCCGAATCCGGAGCTCCCCAGGAGCATTCATAGATCTGCCCCGCAGTGTGTCTGATGGTGCCGCGTTCTACCGAGCCGAGGAAGGGAGCTCGACGGAGAAGGTGTTCTGGTCTCAGTATGCTGAGGCCTGACACCCGGTGCCCTTGAGCGACCAGCTGAAGCAGCTGGTCGAGCTCCACAAGGTCGCTGAACAGACCATGAAGGGCCTCATAGTTCGGCTGTGGCCTAAGGAAGCCATGCCTGGGAGCTACTTCGGGCTAGTGCGGCGGTTGGTGGACGCCTATCCATGGATTGAAGTCGTCAAGCGCTCCGTCTGCATCGAAGGTGCCCGTAGGGCCCTTGCTCGTGCCAAAGTGCATTGGGGCAAGCTGGACGCGGAGAAGCTTGTGACGGACGGACCACCGCCGGGCAAGGAGTATCGCAAGCCCGAGATGTATTATGAGGGCGTCCTGAAGGGTGCCCGCCTTATAGCGGGTGAATGCTCCAAAGATGTAATTTTTGATTAAACTCGTATTTGTTATCCTGTACTCTGAAAACTTGTCCATATGCGCTAAGAAACGCTTGTGAATTTAAAATATTACCTTCTGTGCGCCGTTTATTAAATTTGAGAGATGGCGAGTCGTTGGATTCAGCCCCCATGCCACGAGTGCTGGGGTGTTCGGGATAAACTTGAGCGCTCTTGTTCCCATTCTTGGGTCCTTCGAGGGAGGCGCTCAACGCAACGAACCAGGCAAACGGACTATAATGCTTGAACACTCTCACTTAGCCATAGAATTCTATAATTTTAAATTTCGGCGAATCCCCTAGTATTCGGAAGACCGAGTTCGGGGCGCTATCCACGCCTAGGCCGGACAATGCCGACTCCTCGCTCTAAGCGGCATAAGTCTTTAGGGACTCGAAAACCTCTCGAACAGGGACCGGCTCTCGCCCTATCATGACGGCCAGTTTTAGCTTTCTCCATTGAGGTGCTTAACCCAGCTCAACCGGGGCACAATCGCAGTGGTTCTCCCAGCGCTACCTTAGCCGATATAACGGAACGTAAGGTACCAAAACATGGGAGCCGGGAAAACCCAACTATTGACCCAAGACGCGATTCTGAGCCGATGCATATAATGCTATAAGTTCGGGGTGCCGCACTTGTGAAAGTGTTCGGACTTATCACACCATATTTTGGGGTACATAAGCCCCTGGTGTATTGGCCGTACCAAATTGTACGGTTGCACAATGTCATAACTGAACATATATAGATATAAAAAAAAGGAATGCAATAATAGGCAAAAGCTATGTATTGTTTATTCAAAAGGTACTGCAGTGAAAGTAGAACGATACAAATAGTGCGATAAGCAAGGAACGAGACTTTTGACATGTCCCCCTCCAGGGGTAAGCTTGCGGGATTTTATGTAAAAAAGGTATACTGCTCGTAATAGAGAACACTTGGACACTCGGCGTAGCTTTCTACTTCCCTGGCTGTTGCATCATGACTTCGGCGATTCTACTGCGGTGTCCGGACGTTTAGTAGCCGCGAGGGCCGCCGTATGCTCCTCCGTTCGGAGAGAGCGTTCGGTGTTTCCATTGACCGTGATTACTCCTCGAGGGCCTGGCATCTTGAGCTTGAGGTATGCGTAGTGCGGCACCGCATTGAACTTTGCAAATGCGGTTCGTCCGAGCAGTGCGTGATAGCCGCTGCGGAACGGGACTATGTCAAAGATTAATTCCTCGCTTCGGAAGTTATCCGGGGATCCGAAGACCACTTCGAGTGTAACTGAGCCTGTACAGTTGGCCTCTACACCTGGTATGACGCCTTTAAATGTCGTCTTTGTGGGTTTAATCCTCGAGGGGTCTATGCCCATTTTGCGCATTGTATCCTGATAAAGCAGGTTCAGGCTGCTACCGCCGTCCATCAGGACTCTAGTGAGGTGAAATCCGTCAATGATTGGGTCAAGAACCAATGCGGTAAATCCGCCATGGCGGATGCTAGTGGGGTGGTCCCTTCGATCAAAAGTGATCGGGCAGGAGGACCACGGGTTGAACTTTGGGGCGACTAGCTCCATCGCATGTACGTCCCTTAGTGCACGCTTCCGCCCCCTTTTGGGTATGTGGGTTGCGTATATCATGTTCACCGTTCGCACTTGTGGGGGGAAGCCCTTCTGTCCTCTATTGTTCGGCGGCCGGGGCTCCTCCTCGTCATCGCTATGCAGCCCCTTGTCGTTGTTTTCGCATTTAACTTGCCTGCTGCTTGAACACCCAACAATCCTGTTGGTGTGGTTGGCTGGTTTTTCAGGGGTGCCGTGTATCTGGCACGAGCGATCGAGTATTCGGTCCAAATTGGACGGGCCCTGAGTATTTCTTTTGAACGGCTTTTTCCACTGACCGGGTTTAGAGCCTCTGAATCCGGCATTGACTGCCGTATCCTCAGCATTATCGCCGTTAATGCGGCGCTTGTGTTTGTTGTGACGCGACCTGCCATTGCTGTCCTTGGTATCCGAATTACCAGGGTTTTTGGTCAAGTTGTTACTACGAGCTAGCCAGCTGTCCTCTCCCGCGCAAAAGCGGGTCATGAGAGTTGTGAGGGCTGCCATGGATTTCAGCTTTTCCTGTCCTAGGTGCCGGGCAAGCCACTCATCGCAGATGTTATGTTTGAAGCCTGTAAGGGCCTCTGCATCCGGACAGTCAACAATTTGATTTTTCTTGGTTAGGAACCATGTCCAGAATTGTCTGGCCGATTCTTCTAGCTGCTGAATTATGTGGCTGAGGTCATCGGCGTCTGGTGGTCGCACATATGTGCCCTGGAAGTTATCAAGGAATGCGGCTTCCAGGTCTTCCCAACAACCAATTGACTCTGCTGGCAAGCTGTTAAGCCAATGCCGAGCTGGTCCTTTAAGCTTGAGTGGGAGGTATTTGACGGCGTGTAGATCATCACCGCGGGCCATGTCGATATGAAGGAGATAGTCCTCGATCCAAACCGCATGATCTGTTGTGCCATCGTACGATTCGATGTTTACGGGTTTGAAACCCTCAGGTATTTGATGATCCATCACTTCGTCTGTGAAGCATAGTGGGTGTGCGGCGCCTCTGTATTGGGCTATATCACGACGCAGCTCAAATGAGCTTTGTCTACTGTGTTCGGCCCGGCCGGAATTGCTGTATCCTGTGTGACGGTTATCGTCACGTGTCGTGGGGCGCCCACGCGATCCGTAGATCGATCTTGTTTGCCTTGCCTTGTCCTCCAATATGTCTCGCAGGTCTGGCGCATTTCCCCGTGCCTTGGTACTTTTCGAGCGACGCCGGGGTGCGGCTTGAGTGGAGGGCCTAGAGGCCTCCCTGTCGCGGCCACGAGGTGGCCGGTTGGCCGCGTCATGCGCTGGTGATGTAGGTTTGGGTGCTTCCTTCTCTAATCGGGGTAGCAGCCTGCGTTTTGGGTAGCTCTTGGAGGGGCGTTCGAGTTCGTACTCTTCGGCTGCAAGGACTTTGTGCCAGAAGTTAGTGCCAGAAGTTTCGAGGAAGGCGACCTTGTTCTTCGGTGCGTTCAATCCGCCAAGAATTCCAACAAGTTGACGCTGAAGTGGGAAGGTCCTTATCGGGTGAAACGAGTCACTAGGCCTGGTGCTGTCCGCCTAGAGACCGAAGATGGCGTTCCGGTGAGCAACTCCTGGAACATAGAGCATCTTCGTAAGTTTTACCCATAGGGCGCGGTTGCCGGAACCTGTTCCGGCAACCACCCTTTTGTACAAGTCTTGCCGATGTTGCATGTAATCCTTTGTACAAAGCCGGGCGCAGACCCCGTGCATCAGTAAAGCTCATGTGTTGCGCACAACTTGTCAATTTCATGCTTTCATCATTATTTTGCATGTGTTATCTGACATTTTGTGCAGCATCCACACCCGGTAAGCAATAACGAGCCACAAGGCTCCACAACTTTATTTTATTTCCTTTCTTCTCAAATGAAAGGAAGGTTCATCCACCCACAAGTTAGCCGGGGGGAAGGAGAAGATAATGGTGTGGGCCACCAAGTGTCGCTCGAGGAAGTATCGCCTTGCCGGGAAGCAAACGACAGAAAAGCTAAGTTGCTAAGTTTAAGCAATCAGTTTTTAATTTTAAGTTATCTTCCTCGAGCGATAGTACTTTGTATGGAAAACCTGTGCGCGGAGGAACCAACTCGTAGCTGGTCGCGCCCTTACTTTGTTTCGAGTCCGCTCAACAACTTAAGTGAGCTGCAACTAGTTGCGACAAGGTTGCTTGTCGGAGGCGGCATCGCCAAACAGAGCTGCCGACGTTACGCACTCAGCGCTTCATGCAAAGGTGCCCGCGCCGACAAGTTCCCTAAAAGCGTAGGGCACAAACATACAAAGGAAGGAATCAAGTAAAGGAAATAACATTGAAATCGTTGCCTAAGATAGAGTATATTACAAAAATAACTTGTCGCAGATCTAATAAATTGTTCTCCTAAAACATGATCAGCAGCGACAAGGGAAAGATAAACTTGGCGGCCTAGTCCACGCGGTCGCCATCAACCCTCTTGACTCCGCTCACCCTATCCACGATGGGTGCGACAAGGGCCTTGAGCACTTCAACGTCAGCAGTCGGCGGCAGGGACTTGAGGACGTTGGCGAAGTTGACGCCTGGATTGCGGAAGGCCACCTGCATCAACACCTTCTGGAGGGCTCCTGCGCAGATCTGGCGCGACTCGTCGGCCAGCTGCTTTGGGTTCTCCTCCAGGAGCCGCTGGAGAGCCGCCACCATGCCCTTGAAGAACAGGCTGAGCTTGGTGCTGGGTTGGAGATGCTCGTCGGTGGAGTACCCGAGATCCACCATCTCTAGCTCCATCAGCTCCTTGTCGATGGCGGCGGCTGTATTCACAAGACCTTCGGTCCAGATCATCACATTTTCTCTGAAGGTGTTGTGGGCAGTCGTGGCATTCGCCAGCAGCTCCTCGTTGGCCTTGATCTTCTCCAACAGACCCACTTCCCGCTCCTTGGCGCCCTCCAGCGTCTCCGTCAAGGTGGACAGCTTCAGTTCAAGATCCGCCTTGGAGTCCTTGGCGGCGTCGATCTCATTGATCCTCTCAGCGAGACGGCCCTGCAACTCGCCAAGAGTGTAGGCGTCCTTCCCGCGCTCGTGCTTTAGCGCGGTGACCTCCTCGCCGCTCTTCTGGAGGGTGGCCTCCAGCTGCGCCACCCTCGTCTCTAACTCCTTCTTGGCGGCCTGGGCAGCTGCGACAGCGTCCGTTGCCTCCTTGAGAGCTCCGCCAAGCGATTTCTCGCGCGCGGCAAGATCTTACTCGTAGCTGTCAAGGTTGATCTTCCGCTGCGCCAGCTCACCTTCTTGCGCAGATAGCTTCTCGCCGGCAAGCCTTTGCTGCTCCTCGACCTCGGCCTTCTCCAGAATGAAGGTCGTGCGCTCTTCGGAGAGTTGCTCCCGCGCTTCCGCTACGTCCCGGAGAGTTTCTTTGTTTGCGCGCCGGAGCTCTTCTACGCGTTTCTCCATGTCAGCTCCCGCCCTCGCGACAAGTGCTTCCCGCGACTCCAGCTTAGCTTGTCGGGCGCGGTAGAGCGACAGCAGCTGCTCCTCCTCGGACTTCGCCATCGCTGCTGCTTGGCGCGTCAACCAGCGACAGCCAGTGAGGCGAGCAGCTCCTCGTCGAAGGTCTCTCCTCGACCGGCGCCACAGAGCTCGACGCCCATGGAAGCTTGATGAAGACGCCTTCGCGGCCTTGATAGGCGCTGGCTGGGGCTCTTGAGCCTGGTGTTGCATCGGTGGCGGAGGGATCGGCGGTCGGCGTGGCGCTGGCGCTCCTGCGGCCTCGGGGTCGTCGATCGATCACCGACCCTCCCCAGCCTTTGCGCCAAAGAGCAACCTTGGCGGCCTCCTCGCCAGCGGACCCATCGGCGCGGCCTCCTCCTCCATGTTGGCGGCGTCGTCATTGTTGCCTGTGGCGTCCTCCTCGCCGCAACCTCGGTCTCCATCGGCTCTCCGTGAGCGGATCGATGATCGAGAAAAGAAAGAACAGTCAAGCAAATGTTCGAAAAGAAGAACAGAAGAAAAGGAACCCAAGGGAAATTTTCAAGCAAGGAGATTACCTGCGATGGGATCTGTGGCCGCGGTTTCCACCACCGGAGGGTCGTCGGTGCTGCCCCTTGTCGGAGAAGCTCCCCTTGTCGGAGAGGCCTCCCTTGCCGGAGAGCGCTCTCTTGCCGGAGAATTCTCCCTTGGCGGCGTAGTTGAAGCAGACAAAATTTCGGGAGCGACTTCCGGGACCTCCTGATGAGGCTGCTCTGCTCCTACACAAATCAACAAGCCAGATATCAGTAATGAAAGAGCACCCATGCACACCTAACCGTAAGAAATAAATCAAATACTTACGCTGGGGGCTGTGCTGGGGGCTGCTCTGAGGAAGGATTGCCGGATCTGGCAAGGGAGTCTCAGACGCACCTCCTGTCGCCACGGGGGGATCGTCTTCGATGACGACCACCGGAGTCTTGGCTCTCTTCGACACCCTCTGAGCCAGCGTCCTGAAGAAGAAAATAGTTCAGAATGAAGCAAGTCAGATACAAGACAAAGCAGCAAATTGAAGAATTACAAGTAACAGCGACAAGATCTTACTCTTCTTCTTCTTCCTCCTCGGAGCTGAGAGCGGAGAAGTCGAATTCCGCTCCGCCTCCGGTGCGACGAGCTGGAAGAGTAGGCTCCCTCGAACGCTTGGCGGGTGCGGGAGCCGTGGTCCCCGAAGGCCCCACTCCAGTTGCTGTGGCGGCGTGAGGCGCTCCCGTGGCAATAGAGCTTGTCGCGGTGGAGCGTGTCGCGCGGCGAGGCGGCTGCTGGCCCGTCTGCTGCCCCGCCACTTCCCCGGTCTTGCGGAGGCGCCTTCTTGGTGGGGCCGCGGGCTCCTCCCGCGGCAAGCTACCTGAAGGTGGTGGGGAGGCTCCCCCGGCAGGCTCGTTCGGCTCAGCATCGGGCTCGGCCTGCTCCTCCGCGCCGGCAAGCTCCTCTCGGTCGGCAAGGCTTGCCGCCTCTGCCTCCTCCACTGTGAACCCGAATTCACCAGCGGCAGCAGCTTCCGCCGCCTCCTCCAGCCTGGTGGCGATGCGCTGCAGCTCGGCGTCGGTGGTGTCTCGCGTGAGCCACTTCTGCTCGTCGGCGCGGATCGGCACTTCTTCCAGGTTGTCGAAGAACTGCTGCACGATGTCGTCGGTGGGCTCTTGCCAAGTTGGAACGATCCCATGGGAATCGCACGACGGCATCATCGCGCGGATGCGGTCAAGCGAAGAGTTGTTGCACAAAGGGACGACCCCCCTCGGCAACATGAACCACTCGGGGTGATCTGCGTCGTGCTTGAACAGCTCCAGCAGCATTACATCCAGCTCCAAGACGGTGAAGTTCCAGTTGAGTCCCGGACGCAGCCTCATGATGTCCGCCGCGTTTTGGAACTCCCAAGCAGGCCTCCTCCTCTCCTGCAAGGGCGCAATGCGGCGGCGAAGGAAATCCGCGCCAACAGCGCCTACGGTGAGTCCGGCATGCCGGAGGCGCAAAATCCGGGTCACGACAATCTTCAACTTGGCATCCTCCGGCGCCAAGTTGCTCCAATCATTGCCGCACACTATGGGAGTTTGGCGCAGGGCAGTGAAAGGCTGCGGGTTCTCCTCTATGATCCAACACCAATCGGCTCTCCACTCCTCCCACTTGCTGCGGAGCTCTCCTTCAAGATAAGCTTCTTTCTTGCCGATCCTAGAGATCCAAGCAATCCCTCCGGCAAGTGGCTCTCCTCTCTCAACGCGGGGCATGAAGTAGTGGCGGAAAAGGGCTACATTTGGGTGGACTCCGACAAAGTTCTCGCAGAGGTGTGCGAAAACCGCCATGGTCAGGACAGCGTTGGGGGTGAAATCAAGAAGGCGGAGGCCATAGGTGTTCATGATGTCACAAAAGAATTCGGAAAAGGGGGGGCAGAGCCCGCAGTAGAAGAAAAGCGCGAAGAAGGGGTACCCGACGGAAACCTTCTCGGATGTGGCGGCGGAGATCACCCTTGTGCGCGGGTGCGCCCGCGTCTCCGTCGACCAGAAGAGGTAATACAACTCTCGCAGCTCCTTTGCGTCGAGCAGGGGGTCGAAGGTGGCCCGCTCCTTCCGCAGCGCCGCGAGCTGCTGCGCCTCGGCCGACTTCACGCCTTTCCCCTTGTCGACTTTCGGAGCCATGGCGGAGGTGGTGGAGGAGTCCGACGGCGTTGATGACGCCGGTGGCAATGGGGGGCGGAGCGTCGCTCTCTTCGGACTTGAGAAGAAGGGGGGAGCGGCGGTGGTTTTTGAATGTGACAGCAATGGCAAGGTGAGCGTCCTGTCCCTGATTCCCCTGCTTATAAGGAGGGAGAGGGGGCGGACGTTCCGCTTTTCCAATTAAAGAAAGCCCCCACGATCTCTCCCACGACGCCACGTTCGACGCGTGCTGTTCGTGGGGGACGTGGTGGGTCCGGGGCGAGTAACTACGCGATCTAGGCCGCGTGCCGTGCAGATTGCTTTTGGGCCTGGCCAACAGAGCTCGGCGCTGTGTGTGCCCAGGCCCGGGGCTCTGCCGGTGTACTAGAGTAGGGTCCCCTAGTATCCCGAACTTCGTGCGGGCAGTTGCAGCACCCAGCAGGTTTGCCTAGTGACCGCCAAGGTCCTCCGCGGCTCCTTTGGAGCCATTCAAGAACAAAGTATTCAAGGCCCCGGCAAGAGGAGCTTGCCGGGAAGGCCACTCAAGGCATGCAAAAGACAAGACCCCGGCAAGAGGAACTTGCCAGGAAGGTTCGGTGAGCGACAAGCTCCCGAGCGCGACAAGGATTTAGCCGCGGCAGGCAACCTCTCTTCATCTCCGCTCCAGCTCATCCACCAACGTGTCGCCGTGGGGCCATTCCAGGCGTGCGTGTCAAGAGGTTGTGCAGCCAGCGGGGAGCAGCGATAAGCGGCGCTGACAAGCTTACCATCATGGCAGATGGTGGTGCACTTGACGGTCCCTGTTGCACTGTTTAGGCGACAGGGACGGGCATTTATTGATCTTGTCCCTTGCCGTCAGAGTTAGGTATATTGCACTGTACACCGTACAAGTCGGTGTACCAACTACTGTTTTTCCATTTGTACCCTCATCTACGTTGCCACCTGTGGTGACCCCTTGAGCCTATAAAAGGAGGCCCATGTGCAACGTAGAAAGGGTTCGGTTCATTCGACTCATTCGAGACCACACCCACTCAGGCTAGGTTTTGTAGCTCTCATTGCTCCCTAGCAAGAACACAATACAATCAACCAAGCAGCAGTAGGAGTATTATTTCTCCGGAGAGCTCCGAAGCTGGGTAAACTGCTCGTGTGCATCGCCTCGATCTGCTCTTCGTGCAATCTCCGCCCCTCACCGAACCACAAGGGACTCGGTCCGCCATGTCCCATAGGTGTTCGTGGGTCACGATCAGCTTCCCCGACACCATCGAGGATAACAAGATGGGGTTTATATCATATTGCATGAGTTTATCCCTCTACATCATGTCATCTTGCTTAATGTGTTACTCTATTCTTATGAACTTAATACTCTAGATGCATGATGGATAGCGGTCGATGTGTGGAGTAATAGTAGTAGATGCAGGCAGGAGTCGGTCTACTTGTTATGGACGTGATGCCTATATACATGATCATGCCTAGATAATCTCATAACTATGCTCTTTTCTATCAATTGCTCGATAGTAATTTGTTCACCCACTGTAATACTAATGCTATCTTCAGAGAAGCCACTAGTGAAACCTATGGCCCCCGGGTCTATCTCTTATCATATTTGCTTCCAATCTACTTTTATTTGCATCTTTACTTTTTGCATCTATATTATAAAATACCAAAAATATATTTATCTTATCATACTATCTTTATTAGATCTCACTTTCGCAAGTGGCCGTGAAGGGATTGACAACCCCTTTATTGCGTTGGTTGCGAGTTCTCAGTTTGTTTGTGTAGGTGCGTGGGACTTTTGAGGAGACTCCTACTGGATTGATACCTTTGTTCTCAAAACTGAGGGAAATACTTACGCTACACTTTGCTGCATCACCCTCTCCTCTTCGAGCAAAACCAACGCAAGCTCAAGACGTAGCAAGAAGGATTTCTGGCGCCGTTGCCGGGGAGGTCTTCGCTCAAGTCAAGGCATACCAAGTACCCATCACAAACCTATCTCCCTCGCATTTACATTATTTGCCATTTGCCTCTTGTTTTCCTCTCCCCCACTTCACCCTTGCCGTTTTATTCGCCCTCTCTTTCCCAATCTCCTCCTCTCTCTTTTTCTCTTGCCTTCTTTTGTGTGCTTGTTTGCTTGTTTGACCTTATGGCCGCGCCTAAGGGTCCTGACCACCTTCTCAGAAGGATGGATGAGATTGAATCAAATATTAGAAGCTTTATGAATTTGCAATTTGAGCATAATAATTTCTTTAGAAAAGAGCATAAGGAACAAAAAAGTGTTTTGGGGTTTATGAACAAAGAGCTTGATGATATGAATAAAGAATTCTATGGTGTTAACGCTCAAATTTCCCGGCTCGAAAATGCTATAGCCAAAATTTCTGACAAGCAAGCCACCTTAGTCAATAAGATGGCCGCTAAACCAGAAAAATTACATGAAAATAATGATGAGGATCTTAAAGTTATTGATGCGTCTTTGATTAGATCTATGTTTTGCAATATGAATTTTGATGATTATGTGACTGATGATGAATCAACTTTGCCTAGAAGGCGTCCCAAGAATTCGGAATCTTTAGATCTTAATATTAAATTTGGTAAAAGTGAGACTGGAGAATCCTCAACTTCTAATAACGTTGAACCCACTATCTCGGATTTCAAGGAATTTGATTATGATAATTGCTCAATAAAAGGTTGTATTTCCTTGTTGCAAGCCGTTGTTAATTATCCTCATGCTTATAGTCAAAACAAAGCTTTTACCAAGCATATTGTTGATGCCTTGATGCACTCTTATGATGAAAAACTTAATTTGGAGGTTTCTATACCTAGAAAACTTAACGATGAGTGGGAACCTACTATAAAGATTAGAATTAAAGATTATGAGTGTTTTGCTTTGTGTGATTTGGGTGCTAGTGTTTCCACGATCCCGAAAACTTTATGTGATATTCTAGGTTTCCATGATCTTGATGATTGGTCTTTAAATTTGCACCTTGCGGATTCCACCATTAAAAACCCTATGGGAAGGATCAATGATGTTCTTATTGTTGCAAATAGAAATTTGGTGCCCGTAGATTTTATCGTTCTTGACATAGATTGCAATCTTTCTTGCCCTATTATTCTTGGTAGACCTTTCCTTAGAACAATTGGTGTGATTATTGATATGAAGTAAGGGAGCACTTTCCAAGAAAGAAAGTTAAATTACCTTATGAATCTATCATGTGTGCTACTTATGAGTTTAGTGCCAAAGATGGCACTCGTTAGATCTATCTTCGCTTTTATGCCTAGCTAGGGGCGTTAAACGATAGCGCTAGTTGGGAGGCAACCCAATTTTCTTTGTGTTTTTTGTTTTTGTTTCTGTTTAGTAATAAATAATCCATCTACCTTCTGTTTAGATGTGGTTTTATCTTTTAATTAGTGTTTGTGCCAAGTTAAACCTATAGGATCTTCTTGGATGATAGTTGATTTGATCTTGCTGTAATTTCTAGAAACTTTCGGTTCACAAAAACAATTGTTAAAAATCACCAGACCGTGATAAAATAGTGATTCCAATTTCTGCTGATCAATAAACAAATTGCCTAGGTCGTCCTATTTTGGCTGAATTTGTTGAGTTCCAGAAGTTTGCGTTAGTTACATATTACTACAGACTGTTCTGTTTTTGACAGATTCTGTTTTTCGTGTGTTGTTTGCTTATTTTGATGAATCTATGGCCAATAAAATAGTTTATAATCCATAGAGAAGTTGGAATACAGTAGGTTTAACACCAAAATAAATAAAGAATGAGTTCATTGCAGTACCTTATGTGGTGGTTTTGTTTTCTTTCACTAACGGAGCTTATAAGATTTTCTGTTGAGTTTTGTGTTGTGATGTTTTCAAGTTTTGGGTAAAGCTTTTATGGACTATAGAATAAAGGGTGGAAAGAGCCTAAGCTTGGGGATGCCCAAGGCACCCCAAGATATTCAAGAATAGCCAAAATCCTAAGCTTGGGGATGCCCCGGGAAGGCATCCCCTCTTTAAATCTTCGCTCATTGGTAACTTTACTTGAGCTATATTTTATTCGCCACATGATAAGTGTTTTGCTTGGAGCGTCGTGTATTATATTAGTCTTTGCTTTTTAGTTTACCACAATCATCCTTGCTGTACACACCTTTTGGGAGAAGCCTATTTGATTAGAATTTGCTAGAATACTCTATGTGCTTCACTTATATCTTTTGAGCTTGATAGTTTTTTCTCTAGTGCTTCACTTATATCTTTTAGAGCACGGTGGTGTCTTAAGTTTGAAGAAATTGCTAGTCTCTCATGTTTCACTTATATTATTTTGAGAGTCTTTTAGAACAGCATGGTATTTGCTATGGTCATAAAGTTGGTCCTAGAATGATGAACATCCAAGTTGGGTATAATAAAAACTATCACAGGAAGTGAATTGGATGCTATGATCAACTTGATACTTGATAATTATTTTGAGATATGGAGGTAGTGATATTAAAGTCATGCTAGTTGGGTGATTCTAAATTTAAAGAATGCTTGTGTTGAAGTTAGCAAGTCCCGTAGCATGCACGTATGGTTAAAGTTGTGTAACAAATTCGAAACATGAAGTGTGCCTGACTTGTGCATCCTTATGAGTGGCGGTCGGGGACGAGCAATGGTCTTTTCCTACCAATCTATCCCCTTAGGAGCATGCGCGTAGTAGTTGATTTTTGATGACTTCTAAATTTTTGCAATAAGTATATGAGTTCTTTTGACTAATGTTGAGTCCATGGATTATACGCACTTTTACCTTTCCGCCTTTGCTAGCCTCTTCGGTACCGTGCATTGCCCTTTCTCACCTTGAGAGTTGGTGCAAACTTCGCCGGTGCATCCAAACCCCGTGATACGATACTCTCTATCACACATAAACCTCCCTATATCTTCCTCAAAACAGCCACCATACCTACCTATTATGGCATTTCCATAGCCATTCCGAGATATATTGCCATGCAACTTTCCACCGTTCCATTCATCATCATCATGACATACTTTACTTTTGTCATATTGCCATTGCATGATCATGTAGTTGACATCGTATTTGTGGCAAATCCACCATGCATTATTTTTCTTACATGTCACTCTTGATTCATTGCACCATCCCGGTACACCGCCGGAGGCATTCATATAGTGTCATATTTTGTTCTTAGTATCGAGTTGTAATTGTTGAGTTGTAAGAAAATAAAAGTGTGATGATCATCATTTTTAGAGCATTGTCCCAAGTGAGGAAAGGATGATGGAGACCATGATTCCCCCACAAGTCGGGATGAGACTCCGGACGAAGAATAAAAAAAATAAAAAAGAGAGGCCATAAAAAAGAGAAAAGGCCCAAATAAAAAGAAATAAAAAACAACAAAAAAATGAGAGAAAAAGAGAGAAGGGACAATGCTACTATCCTCTTACCGCACTGTGCTTCAAAGTAGCACTTTGTTCTTCATGTAGTGAGTCTCATATATTGTGCTTCATAGTAGCACCATGTTTTTCATATAGTGAGTCTCATAAGTTGTCTTTTTCATACTAGTGGGAATTTTTCATTATAGAACTTGGCTTGTATATTCCTACGATGGGCTTCCTCAAATGCCCTAGGTCTTCGTGAGCAAGCAAGTTGGATGCACACCCACTAGTTTTCTTTTGTTGAGCATTCATTTATACCTCTAGTGCATCCGTTGCATGGCAATACCCTACTCCTCATGTTGACATCAATTGATGGGCATCTCCATAGCCCGTTGATTATCCTCGTCAATGTGAGACTTTCTCCTTTTTGTCTTCTCCACACAATCCCCATTATCATATTCTATTCCACCCATAGTGCTATATCCATGGCTCACGCTCATGTATTGCGTGAAGGTTGAAAAAGTTTGAGATTATTTAAGTATGAAACAATTGCTTGGCTTGTCATCGGGGGTATAGAAGTTGGGAACATCTTTGTGTGACTAAAATGAAGCATAGCTTAACTATATGATTTTGTAGGGATGAACTTTCTTTTGCCATGCTATTTTGAGAAGACATGATTACTTTGATTAGTATGCTTGATGTATTACTATTTCTTTCATCAATATGAACTTTTATTTTGTATTCATTTGGATCTGAACATTCATGCCACAATAAAGAAAATTACATTATGAATTATGCTAGGTAGCATTCCACATAAAAAATTCTTCTATTATCATTTACCTACTCGAGGACGAGCAGGAATTAAGCTTGGGGATGCTTGATAAGTCTCCAACGTATCTATAATTTTTTATTGTTCCATGCTATTATATTACCCCTTTTGGATGTTTATGGGCTTTATTTTACACATTTATATCATTTTTGGGACTAACCTACTAACCGGAGGCCCAGCCCATATTGTTGTTTTTTTTGCCTATTTCAGTATTTCGAAGAAAAGGAATATCAAACAGAGTCCAAACGGAATGAAACCTTCGGGAGTGTGATTTTTGGAACAAACGTAATCCAGAGGACTTGGAGTGCAAGTCAAGAAGCAGTCGAGGCCTCCACGAGATAGGAGGCCCCCCCCTATAGGGCGCGCCCCTGTCTCGTGTGCCCCTCGGGAGGCCACCGACGTACTTCTTCTTCCTATATATACCTACGTACCACGAAAACATCCAGGGCACCACGAAACACAATTTTCACCGCCGTAACCTTCTGTATCCGCGAGATCCCATCTTGGAGCCTTCGTCGGCACTCTGCCGGAGGGGGAATCAACCACGGAGGTCCTCTAAATCAACATCCTTGCCCCTCCGATGAGTTGTGAGTAGTTTACCACAGACCTACGGGTCCATAGTTATTAGTTAGATGGCTTCTTCTCTCATTTTGGATCTCAATACAATGTTCTCCCCCTCTCGTGTGGAGATCTATTCGATGTAAACTCTTTTTGCGGTGTGTTTGTCGAGATCCGATGAATTGTGGGTTTATGATCAAGTTTATCTATGAATAATATTTGAATCTTCTCTGAATTATTTTATGTATGATTGAGTTATCTTTGCAAGTCTCTTCGAATTATCAGTTTAGTTTGGCCTACTAGATAGGTCTTTCTTGCCATGGGAGAAGTGCTTAGCTTTGGGTTCAATCTTGCGGTGTCCTTACCCAGTGACAAAAAGGGTTGCAAGGCACGTATTGTATTGTTGCCATCGAGGATAACAAGATGGGGTTTATATCATATTGCATGAGTTTATCCATCTACATCATGTCATCTTGCTTAATGCATTACTCTGTTTTTATGAACTTAATACTCTAGATGCATGCTGGATAGCGGTCGATGTGTGGAGTAATAGTAGTAGATGCAGGCAGGAGTCGGTCTACTTGTTATGGACGTGATGCCTATATACATGATCATGCCTAGATAATCTCATAACTATGCGCTTTTCTATCAATTGCTCGATAGTAATTTGTTCACCCACCGTAATATTTATGCTATCTTGAGAGAAGACAGTAGTGAAATCTATGGCCCCCGGGTCTATCTCTTATCATATTTGCTTCCAATCTACTTTTATTTGCATCTTTACTTTTTGCATCTATATTATAAAATACCAAAAAATATATATATCTTATCATACTATCTTTATTAGATCTCACTTTCGCAAGTGGTCGTGAAGGGATTGACAACCCCTTTATTGCGTTGGTTGCGAGTTCTCAGTTTGTTTGTGTAGGTGCGTGGGACTTTTGAGGAGCCTCCTACTGGATTGATCCCTTGGTTCTCAAAACTAAGGGAAATACTTACGCTACACTTGCTGCATCACCCTCTCCTCTTCGAGGAAAACCAACGCAATCTCAAGACGTAGCACCCTCCCACTTGGGTTTGAGCTTGTCCTTCTTCTTCTCCGGTAGGCGTAGAACGAGCTCGCCAATGTTGTAATTTTTGGCCCGCACTTCTCTGCTTTGATATCATCGAGCCTGCTGCTGATAGAATGCGGAGCGGGCTTTTGCGACGTCGCGCTCCTCCTCCAGGGCGTCCAAGTTATCCTTTTGATCTAACTCGGCTTCCTTCTCTTCGTACATGCGTACGCGTGGCGAATCATGTATTATGTCGCAGGGTAATACTGCTTCCGTGCCATACACCATAAAAAATGGTGTATATCCGGTGGTGCGATTTGGCGTGGTCCACAGCCCCAAAGTACGGAGTCGAGCTCCTCGACTTAGTGCGTATCCGACTCTGTCAAGGATCGTACTAGTCTAGGTTTGATGCCGCTCATGATGAGACCATTTGCCCGCTCTACCTGGCCGTTTGTTTGGGGATGGTAGACGGAAGCGTAATCAAGCTTAATGCCCATTTTGCGCACCAAGTTTTCACTTCGTCGGCTGTGAAATTTGAGCCATTATCAGTGATGATGCTGTGGGGACACCATATCGGTGTACGACCCCGGATATGAAGTCTATTACTGGTCCGGATTCGGCCGTTTTGATTGGTTTGGCTTCTATCCATTTGGTGAATTTATCCACCATGACCAATAAGCCTTTTTTTCTTATGGCTTCCCCCTTTAAGAGGTCCGACCATATCCAGCCCCCAGACCGCAAAGGGCCAAGTTATGGGGATTGTTTGGAGAGCGGTAGGGGGCATATGACTCTAATTGGCAAAGAGCTGGCAACCAACGCAATGTTGGACAAGGTCCTATGCGTCTGCTCGGGTCGTCGGCCAGTAGAAACATGTACGGAAAGCCTTCCTGACTAATGCTCGAGCCGCCGCGTGGTGCCCGCCCAGTCCGGCTTGGATTTCAGCCAAGAGCTGCCGCCCTTCCTCTTCAGAGATGCATCTTTGGAGTACTCCGGTAGCATTTTTCTTGTAGAGTTCCCCTTCATAGACTTTGTAAGCTTTAGAGCGCCGGACGATGCAGCGTGCTTCATTTTGGTCTTCGGGGAGCTCCTGCCTATTTAGGTAGGCCAAGAAAGGCTCGGTCCACGGGGCGATTACAACCATGATTTCGTGGGCCGAGGATGTTATTTCGGTGGTTGAACCTCCGACTATGTCTGATAGTTTGGAATCTGGGGGTGTATTCGGATCCGTGCTAGTATTGCCGGACTCCCCTTCCCATACTACGGATGGCTTGAACAACCGTTCCAAGAATATGTTAGGTGGGACAGGGTCGCGTTTAGTGCCGATGCGAGCGAGGACGTCCGCCGCTTGATTGTTTTCTCGAGCCACATGGTGGAACTCGAGCCCCTCGAACCGAGCTGACATCTTGAGGACGGCGTTACGGTAGGCCGCCATTTTCGGGTGTTTGGCATCGAAATCTCCATTTATTTGTGATATTGCGAGGTTTGAATCCCCGCGCACTTCTAGGCGTTGAATGCCCATAGAGACTGCCATCCGAAGACCGTGCAACAGAGCCTCGTATTCGGCTGCAATTTTGGAGTCTGTGTATAATATTTGGAGGACGTACTGGACCGTGTCTCCAGTGGGAGACGCCAGACTACACCTGCTCCCAATCCGCCAGCATTGAGCAATCGAAGTGCATGATCCAGTTTGAATATGCGTACTTTTAGGGAGTTCGCTTCATCCATTCAGCGACGAAGTCAGCCAATACTTGCGACTTGATGGCCCGCCGAGGTTTGTATGTTATGTCGAATGGAAGGAGCTCAATGGCCCATTTGGCAATCCGGCCCGTAGCATCACGGTTATTTATTATGTCATTGAGTGGTACTTCAGAGGCCACCGTAATCAAACACTCTTGAAAGTAATGTCGTAGCTTCCGGGATGCCATGAAAACCGCGTATGCTATTTTTTGATAGTGTGGGTAAGGGATTTCCATGGGGTTAGGACCGTGGATACATAGTAAACCGGCTTCTGGAGCGGGAATTTGTATCCTTTACCCTCTTGTTCAACGACGAGCACTGCGCTTACAACTTGATGCATTGCAGCTATGTACAGCAGCATATGTTCGTCAATATTCGGCGCAGTTAGTACTGGATTACTGGCCAATAAGGTCTTTATTTCATCCAGTCCGGCTGCGGCTGCATCTGTCCACACAAAGTGTTCGGTGCACCGAAGAAGGCGGTAAAGAGGTAATGCCTTTTCTCCTAACCTGGAGATAAAGCGGCTTAGAGCAGCCACACATCTGGCTAGTTTTTGGATGTGCTTGAGGTCTGTTGGTATAGCCAACTGTGACAGAGCTCGGATCTTTCCCGGATTCGCTTCAATTCCTCTGTTGGAAACGATGAAGCCGAGTAGTTTCCCCGAGGGGACGCCAAAAACGCATTTTTCCAGGTTCAGCTTGATGTCGTATGTCCGGAGAATGTCGAATGTAAGCCTCAAGTCGTCTATTAGGGTTTTGACGTGTCTTGTTTTTATGACCACGTCATCCACATATGCCTCCACTGTTTTGCCGATTTGCTTTTCCAGGCATGTTTGAATCATGCGTTGGTAGGTTGCACCGGCGTTCTTGAGCCCGAAAGGCATAGTGTTGAAGCAGAAAGGGCCATATGGTGTTATGAAAGTTGTTGCAGCTTGTTCAGACTCTGCCATCTTTATTTGATGGTATCCAGAGTATGCGTCGAGGAAACACAGCGAGTCGTGTCCTTTTGTGGCATCAATGATTTGATCGATGTGAGGGAGGGGAAAGGGATCCTTGGGGCAAGCCTTGTTGAGGTCTTTAAAGTCGACACATAGGCGTCAGGATTTGTCCTTCTTTGGTACCATTACTAGGTTTGCCAGCCAATCCGGATGCTTGATATCTCTGATGAATCCGGCCTCGAGTAGTTTGGCTAGCTCTTCCCCATGGCCTGCCGTTTGGGCTCTGAAAACCGTCTTAGAGTCTGCTTGACCGGTTTGTATCCTTTTAGTATATTGAGGCTGTGTTCGGCCAATCTGCATTTGATGCCTGGCATGTCCGATTGGTGCCAGGCGAAGATGTCCCAATTCTCGCGTAAGAAGTCTCGCAGTGCGGCGTCCATCGTGGGGCTCAGCTGTGTCCCGACGGAAGCTGTCTTCGTGGGGTCCGTTGGATGGACTTGGAATTTGACTATCTCGTTTGCGGGTTTAAATGAGGTGGACTTGGGTCGCTTGTCGAGTATCACGTCGTCCCTATCCACGGTGGCCCGCAGTGTTGCTATTTCTTCGGCTGCTAGGGCCTCAGATAATGCCTCCAGGGCTAGTGCTGCGGTTTTGTTTTCGGTGCAAAGTGCGACGTCCGGATCACTGGCTAGAGTGATTATTCCATTGGGCCCGGGCATTTTAAGCTTCATGTACCCGTAATGGGGTATAGCTTGAAAGCTTGAAAATGCGTCCCTCCCTAAAAGGGCGTGGTATCCGTTGCTAAAAGGGGCCACTTGGAATGTGATTTCTTCGGACCTATAATTTTCCGGGGTGCCGAATACTACGTCGAGTGTGATTTTTCCTGCACACCGCGCTTCCCGACTAGAGATAATTCCCCTGAAGGTTGTGCCGCTTTGTTAAATGCGGCCGTTATCAATTTTCATCTTGCTGAGTGTCTCTTCATAGATCAAGTTAAATCCGCTTCCGCCATCCATGAGCACTTTAGTGAGCCGAAAGTCGTCCATGATTGGGCTAAGAACCAGAGCGGCTGGTGCCCGGACAGTCTGGGATCGAGGTTCATCACTAGCATTAAAAGTTATAGTTGTGTCGTTCCAGGGGTTCATTTTGGCCATATGGCAAATTTCCGTGGAGGTTCGATGAGCTCGCTTGCGCCTACTATTTGAGGCAAAAGTCTCGAAGACTGTTAGTACCGTATTGTGCTCGTTGGCCGGATGTTGTTCTGTAAGAAGATCCTCGCCACTTTTTGCAACCTGCCGGAGTATCCAACATGCCCTAAAGCTATGAGTTGGTGCTATGTCCAGAGTGCCGTGGAGTTTACATGGCCCATTGAGCCATTTTTCCAATACAGTTCCCCGCCCTGGGGTGGGCTTTGGTTTCTTGGGGATTGGATCGGCCGACTTACGAGAGTTCGCCCGTTTAGTTCGGACAAAGGTTTTGGTGAAAGCCGAACTGTCCCAAAATTCAGCTTGAGTTTTCCAGACGCTTTCCATCACACAGTACTTATGTACTATGATTTCTAAGTCCGCAAAGCGTACTATGTCACGGCGACTTATAGCATTAAGGATTCCTTTGTCTGTGCAGTTTTTGCAAAAGAGCGAGACTACGTCCTCCTCGTGGCAGTCGTCGACTTTGTTTAGCGCAAGGAGGAATCTGGCCCAGTAATGATGTACTGTCTCCTGGGGCTCTTGCCTGATATGGGAGAGGCGATTTAAGTCTGCGTGGGTGGTTATAGCTGAATCCGGATTCTGATCCGATCTAGCACCCCGGGGCATGGAAGCTTCCGAGTTCAACAGCTCGGGATTCGGGACGCTGCCCAATTTTTCTGACCCCGTGCCCGGTTCTAAGTCCAGGACCCGGGTCATATCATCCCCCAGGTGGGTGTCCGGCTCCGGGAGCTCGGCGATCCGGACATAATTCGTCCTCAAAATAGAGGGATACTCCTTGTGTGGTTCCTCCGATACCGCTATCTCATGGGTGGCCGGCGGGGATTTAATGTCCCTTTGGTCGGGTTTAAGCCTGATCCGGTCATAGTCCGTTGCGACTCCCAAAGCGGCGATGCGATCCAAGAGCTCATTAAGAGAAGAGAGCTCTATCGGATCCATCTGTTCGGCGAGTTCTGAATTGATGTGAAGTTTATGCGTGATGACCTGAGAGGCCATCGTCGGTGCGACAGCCGATGGGGCGGCCATAACAAAGCCGTCTAGTCGGAGGGTTTGGCCTACAGCCAGAGCTCCCCCCGCGGTAATGTTGTCCCCGACAACGAGACGAGCCATCGAGCCTTGCAGCGACGACACAGAGGAACTCTCAATGAAAGCACCAATGTCGGTGTCAAAACCGGCGGATCTCGGGTAGGGGGTCCCGATCTGTGCGTCTTAGGCTGATGGTAACAGGAAGCAAGGGACACAGATGTTTACCCAGGTTCGGGCCTCTCGATGGAGGTAAAACCCTACTTCCTGCTTGATTCATATTGAAGATATGGGTAGTACAAGAGTAGATCTACCACGAGATCGTAGAGTCTAAACCCTAGAAGCTAGCTTATGATGGTATGATTGTGAATGTGATCGGTCTTCTAAGGACCAACCTCTCCGGTTTATATAGGCAATGGAGAGGACTAGGGTTTACATGGAGTCGGTTACAAGGAAGGAAATACAATATCTGGATCGCCAAGCTTGCCTTCCACGCCAAGGAAAGTCCTATCCAGACACGGGTCCAAGTCTTGAGTCTTGTATCTTCACGCTTCCATAGTCCAGACGATGTATACAGTCCGGCTGTCCGGATACCCCCTAATCCAGGACTCCCTCAGGGGGGGTGCGTCCGTGCGTGCGTGTGTGTGTGTTTGTGTGTGTGCGTGCGTGTGTGTGTGTGTGTCACGGGGTCCTTTTTGGCGGATGTAATTTAAGTGTGCATGGCTTCATCATAGAGAGGTGATGTGTATGGCAGAGGCCACCAACGATGGGGTGCGAGAGAGAAAGGCCCGTAGAGAGGGAAGAGAAGGTGCGTGCGCGTGAGAGGAGTCGACATCGAGAGAACGTGTTTGTTCGAGAGACACTGAGGAAGACTACTATATATCGATGGTGCATATGTAGGCGGGAATTAAACAAAGGGTGGTCTTATTGGTTTCGGGGATATAGGGGAAGAGTGAGAGGCGGGGGGTAGCTAGAAGGAGATTGTTAAGTGTGAGTGTGTGTTTTACCCATCCAGGCGGAAGTTATGTGCACAAAAGAGGAGAACGATTCGATGCGGCGTTAGATTGATGGTAATTAACTACGTATGGAGACATAGAGACCTTGAACGTGCATGTGTGAGAGGTATACATGTATACGTGGGATGTGTGTGTGTGCGTGCGCATGATCGAGATAAAAGAAAGAAGACATAAGTCATAAGATCAACGACATGGGAGAGACGGATCGGTATGAAAATGTGCATGCATGTGAGAATGCAGGGAAGAATGCCCGACAATTGAGCATGTGTTTTTGTCTTTAAGATATAGTGGCGTGGGCTGGAGCATGAATCTATGGCGAGCAGAGGGGGTGAGGCGCAACAATTGTGCAAAAGAGATCAACCTATAAATGCATATGTATGGAGAGACATATATAGTGTGGGTGATAGGAAGCAAGACTCCGTGCGAGAATGAAATGTTGACGGAGAAACTACAGATAGATACAGAGATGGAGATGCTAGCTAGAGGGACATCCGCTAGTTTGGGTGTTGGAGATGACCGTCGGGTGGTTCAAAGGGTGAAGTTATATATGTGTGTGAGAGGGCACTTGACTGCATGTAGAGAGAAACATATGTAGCGTGTGTGATAGGAATCAAGAGTGAGGGCGAGAAAAAAGGTTGATGGAGAAACAGATAAATAGAAAGATAAAGATGCTAGCTAGTATGCGTTAGAGATAGGAGTCGAGTGGATCAGAAGGCTGAGTTATGTGTGTGGGTGTGAGAGAGATAGAGAGAGGGTGCATGTGAGTCACATACAAACAGATATCAGAGAGAAATGAGATCCAGAGAGACAGAGTTTTGTGTCTGCGAGAGAGAAAGATATTTCACAACAAGAGTGATAGCTAGAGAGACATATGAGGGAACGCAAGATATCTCTAGGGAGAGAGGGTGTGTGTGAGCGACATACAAGAGAACAATGGAGAAATATGAGACCCTAGGAGAAAGAGTTTATGTTTGTGTGTGAGAAAGAGATATTGAAGAGGAAGAGTCGTAGGTTCTCATATCTAAGGAGCGAAAGACATCTCTGTATGAGGGGTGTGCGAGTGGCACACATGGGAATAGTAGAGAGAAATGAGAACCCGGGAGACAAAGTTTTGTGTTTGTGTGAGAGAAAGAGATTCCACATGGAGAATCATAGTTAGAGACACATAGCAGGGAGCGAGATATACTTAGAGAGAGATAGAGTGATGAAGGTCAAGGGACAGAGTACCGTCAGTGTGTTGCGAAGATAAAAGATCATTGTCGACATACAGGTAGCACGAGAGATACCTGAGAGACGATGAACGTGTATAGGTCCAGAGAGATAGTCCTATATAAGCATGAGTGATAGATATATGAGACGAATATCTGGATTAAAGGGGATTCAAATATTTAAACTGGAGATCACGACATCGATAATATCATAACGCAAATTGAAACAAGCATATTCATTTGAATTTGGGCACATGTGTAATATTATATAGTTTATCAATATTGGTGATCCATAGATTCTTCAATTACAAACAATGCATGGTTTATATGCAATTAATGTCTAAACGGGATTACACTATATGTTGCGTGTGTGAAACACATTATACATGTTTGAGAAGTTAAAAAAACCCGCATGAAACACACATTAATTGGAGACAGTTAGCGAGGAATGCATACATTGCATTTCAACCTAAAGTGGTTTCAAATATTTGAAAATCCAAATTGATGGATACAACCTTATGAATCTGAGATCATGCCATTTGTAAACCATATTTATGTATAAATGGTGTTGTGCTTTTGAAAGTATATATAAAAAAATGATGTATATAGAATGTAATTCCAATTGAAAATGGATCCCGCCCGAAAAAAATAGAATACAAACGGGATTCGAATTGAGTAGGCACGGTAAACGTGCACTCTGCAAAATTTGAACGAAGCGGGAAAAGTCGGAGTAACCGCCCGAAACCAAAATCTGCGAGATGGAAATCACTACTGCCTATACCTGCCACACAAAGCCTATCTGCTGGATTTCTATAGGTTTTGATAGGGGTAGGTTTGTAATTTCACCCAAACGTGACGTAACCGCCTCTCACCCGGATTCATACACGGTGGGCGCCAAAAAATAGTGTGTCCTCGGCCGAAATTGACTCCCTCCCCGATTCATACTCATACACGGTGGGCGCCAAAAACAAACTCTCTTCGGCAAATATTCGGTGTATGCGAGATTACCGTCCTATCCCCAACCGACTAATGTTGCTGTGATGTTGTAGAAATTTGAAACGGGGGCTAAGTTTGTAAATTTCCTCGCATTTGAGACAAGCGCGCCGTGAATACATGGTTCGCCCCTTCCTCTCTACCTCCCTTTTCCCCATTCGTACTCCGTGGGCGCCAAAACACCCTCTCCACCCCACCCTCCTCCGTCCGCCACCCCATCCACCGCCGTCCTCCTCCACCATGCCGGAGCTGATACCCCGACGCCGCCGTCCATTACAAGAGATCGACCTCTCTCATCCATGCCTTCAGACCGAGATCCTTGCATCCCGTCCTCTCGCTTCATCCCCGCCGTCGTCCACCTTGCCGGCGCCGCTCCTCTGACTGTCTCGTCCACCGCGCTCTGCCGCCACCGTCTACCCTCCTAGATCTGCTTCCACGCTGCTGACAGCCATCGCTACCGCAGCACCGTCAAATTCTCAGCAGATGCATACACGGCGCCGCACCAGAGGCGGTACTCTTTCGTATCTGCTCAACTTATTTATCGCAGCAAGAAAATAGATCGCCACAGCTTTACTCTGATTTCTTGTCTTGGTTGCGAAGTTGCCTTTGTCCGATTTGCACCTTCAGATCCGCCATGGCACACTCAACACTATACTCCCAATGCTTATGGTTTTCCCCTTTTATATTCCACACTAGTTAAATCACAGTAGACTAAATTTCAAAATTGGGTCACCGATTTTCATAGCTCACGGAGTTCGCCGTGCGATCAAGGGCTCGGGTGGTTGTGGGGCCTCATGAACGAAGAAAACTCGACGCGGTGGGGGTTGGGGCGCAGGTGGGGGTGGGGGTGGCGGAGGAACACAGGCGGTGGGGCGGTGGACCGCCGACGGCCCGTCAAGGTGTTCTGTATGGGAAGAATCGAGACGAGGAAGAAGAAGGGTTAGGAGACGAGGATCTTCATCCAACCGCCAAATGGTCGAGAGACACCGGGAGTTGCATTCTCAATGCGCTCTCGTTCATCATGTGTGGGCACTTTGTGCAACCAACATTTTATTATCCAAAATCTGCTTGCTCTTCTTTACCATGTTCGATAGAGCTAGCCTGTACGTGATCAATAGGCTTTCAATTACTAGCGGCAATACAACACCGTATTTTCAAGCCAGTTCCACTTTCCCGATTTATATATCGTGGTCATGGTGTACCCCTGTTACGTACACTATGATCTGCCTAGTTGCTATGTGCTCTTGTTATCATGGTTTGGCAATAAACTCTCTATACAGTATATGATGAACCTATAATCTGCCAGCTATCCTTACTTCTGGAGCCTATTTTTGTGTGTACTTGTGCCAGATTATATAAATGCACGCACCATATTACAACACACATGAGCTCTCTCATCAGAATCCAGTGATAGCACATATTAGAATATCATCTACATTACAAAGATAATCTCACAACTATTTATGTTTTCATGGTTCTCAGATATTATACGCAATTACAGTGAATATCAGAATCCGCGCACCAGAAGAATATTGTGGAACACTGCAATGACATACAAAATTGGCACCAAGGCATTGAGTGCCATTCTGGAAGCAATGAAACTCGTACGCTCCCCACCTGTTGATTCTTGTTCAGAATATCATCCTAATGACTATTCTAACCTCGAGGAGTCAAAGGCAGATGGCCAGTCCTGTTCACCCATCAAGGTGCCTGTTCTAATTTGGCAAGGTTTTATTGATTCCACGTATCTTGCATATGTTGTCTTGCATTTCTTCTAGTTTGTTGCACCGCCATCTGCTTAGTTTACTCATCATATAACTCGAGATGCCATGCCCATCCATTATCAATACATATTCCATCTGTCATCATACCATGTTTTTCCACTCAAATGTTGTTCTTGTGCATCAGACATCAAAAAGGAAGAGGGTGATTGCCGAACCTGAAGGAGCACCAGCAAAGTCCTTGAAAAATGTGGTGGTGCCGGAGAAATCAGACATCACCCCACTTATATTGGCTGTACAACCAGTGACACAAAACATAGGACCGACTCAGCAGACTGTACCCATACTTCACTGGCCACACCACTAGCCCCACCACACAGACCTACACTCCAGAAAAGGTATACCGATTTCATTTGCCATAGCACCAGTCATACCATAGAAAAATCCCACTCCAAAGAAAAAGTACAGCAAGTCCACCGTCAAGACCTATCCCAACTGCAGAGACGGCCAATTCCTGCAGATTGGAACCCCATTCCATTTATTCCCAGTTTAAAAGACAATGCTTTCAATGTTGTTAGGGACTACGTGCATATATTCCCATCATGGGAAGATTATAGTGAAGACAAACACAATTTTCACATCTTCCTGTCCAACTTACGTGTAAGTGCTATTATTCATGGTTATTATTTTCCTGTTTTCTGCTGATCGAACACATCAATGTTTTACATTACATTGTTGTAACTAGGCGAGGGTCAATCTGGATAGTCATGAAGAGCAAAGCTTGCTTGTGCTTTTCAAGGAAGCATTGCAGCAGTATCGGTGTTACCTGAGGAAATCACACTTTGATGGCAAGTCTATAAACGAATTTCCGGTGAAGTCTCCTGTGCTAAATTTAGAAGACATTGAATGGAAAAACCTTGTTATGCACTGGTCTCGCTCCCAGGATGAGGTATTGTCTATGAAATCACATGACAATTTGAACTTCTACTTTTCCGCATGTGCCTTACGGATCTTTTTTGCAGGAAATCTGCTCGAAGAAGAATTCCGGTTTGAAAATAGCGACATGATATCACAAATATGCTGTCCGCTGCTTTGCTCTTGTTAGTACCTGTTGTCCTGTATCACTGTACTTGCATACATACCTGGTTCATTATGTGACAGCAGTATGCATGATAGCTTGCTTATCAATTGTTCGCTCCAAATTATCTGATATGTATGAATGGTTACATTAGTGTAGAATATATCCAATGCCAATGAATTTATTTAGCTCTGCATTGTTCTTGTAAGTACATGTTGTCCTTTATCAGTGTACTTATATTGACAGGTAGTTGTTCATGTACCATCACTCTGCAGCTTATTTTCCTTTACCCTCCATTTTCTACACATCAGATCTATATTTACTCTTACCATAAGGTTGGTACTGAAGAAGTTTAGCTGTGCATTGCTCTTGGATGTGCCTTTTGCCTGTATCGTTGCACATACATTTATAGCTACTTGGTTATGTAGCATCACTCTTCATCTTATCTTAAATATTCTCCATTTTTTCGTATATTATCACATCTATATTTACTCTTAACAAAATGTAGAAAAAGGCAATGCTTATGAAGAAGATTCTGTGCTAAACTTCTTGAATTCCCCCCATCAGCATGGACAAGGGCTTTATAGAGCCTGTCTTCGCCACTAATGTAAGTTTTTCCTTCTCAAGCCTTCAAACTTTTTTGTGTATATTTGGTTAGGCATGACCGCAACAGCTACTTATTTTTGGTGTTTGCATCAAATTGCATGTTTAAAGTTTATTATGTACATAAACAAAAGTTTGTCCTTCTCAATTTAAGTTTTCAGTTGTACAACCAAGTTCCTTCTTCATACCATGTAAATTAAACTATAGAGAGCAAGTGATCTTCTTTTGCACTTTGCATGTATGCTTCGTTCTTCATCCGTAATCCAAAGGTGTGGTGAACCTACCCACTACAAAGACAATGTCATATTCTGCAATGTCTTAACTATGAACAATGTCATATCATTCTACTATTATTTAAACCGTCTCTTTATTTGCCAATCTGAAATGGGATAAATTGACAGCACACTAATCATTGATACTCATGAGTTCTTGATCTGTAATCCAGTGGTGTCGTGAAGCTGCCAACTCCTTCACAATGTCATTTCCTGCCATGTCTTGACCTGAACAATACCATATTGTGTTAATACAATTTTAAACTGTGTCACTTTACTCGTCAAGAAGAAATGTGATGAATTGTCAAGACTCGATACTTTTATGTGCAAAACATGTCATCTGTCTCGCTTGTTTATCTTTCGAGTGAGGAAGATATAAGTGTTGAACAAGCGCAGCCTCATCATCTTGCTCACCGCTTGCGCTGCAGCTCCCAAAGAGGGCTAACCTTTCTTGAACTCTATTGAAGTGTTGTCGGTTTTGTATATTATTTTGTCGGCGTGTTTATTTGCAATCGTGGCGATCTTTGATGCCCAAAGGTATGTAATCTGCTATCCGCTTGTGCTTTATTATCATAGTGGCAAACTTTGATGCCCAAAGGATGTAATATGCCGTAATTTCTTTATTGTATAGTCTAGGTTTTTCTTATTCATGATGCTGCAGTTATTTTATCAGATATATATCCTGCTCTTCGCAATAAACCGCCAAACCGTAAAATTACGGTACATAATCAGGCCGTCATGCAATCACGATGTATGATCCGCATCATGGGCCCCGTCAAACCGCCCACTAGTAGATTCGGCCTTTAATAGGCCGAGTAACCCCGCCCTCTTTTCGCAAGAAAACTCAATGGGCTTTTAGGAGGCTGAGAAGTAGGTAGGGCCTGAAACGTGCCGAATATCTCACGGGCCGGCAGCAGCCCGAAATGGATCCGGCCCATGATTGTGCGAATCAATTCACGGGCTTTTAACAGGCCAAAGTTTTCTCGGTCCATGTTTGGCCCAATCAGATATCCACTGCGAGCAGGCCGGATGCAAACTGGGCCGTAGTTAGGCCCAACTATATGACGGGCTTTTAACAGGCCGAAATTAATATAGGGCCGAAATGTTTAACGGGCCCTTAACAGGCCGAAACTAATATCAGGCCGAATTACTAAATGGGCCTTTAGCAAGTGGGCCCAAAAGCATAGCGTCTAGTTAACGGGCCGAATCTGATATGGGCCATAACTGAGTACAAAGCCTCTTAAAGGGCCGGACCTGATCTGGGCCGTGATTTGGCCCAGAAAGTGGGAGGCTTTTAACGGGCCGGATCTTATATGGGCCATTATTAGGCCCAGAACGTGGCAGGCCATCAATGCAGCAGATCAAATATGGGCTGGCATTTGGCCCAAAACATGGCAGCCAGTTACTGGGCCGGCCTACTAGGGTCCTCAAAATCTTGTGGGCATATAGTGGGCCGACCCATTAATGTCGGTGAAATCTGTGGGCCTTTAGTCGGGCCGCCCATTATGATCCGCAAGAATTTTGTGGGTTTTACCTGGCCGCCCATTATGGCACACAAAAATCTTGTGGGCCTTTACCTGGGCCGGCCTATTATGGCCCGTGAAATCTTATGGGCCTTTAGCTGGGCCAGCCCATTATTGTCCACAAAATCTCGTGGGCCTTTAGCTGGGCCGGCCCATTATTGTCCCTAAAATCTTGTGGGCCTTTAGTTGGGCCGGCCCATTTAAACTTGATGGGCCGTGCCACGTGTCGATGTATCATAGGCGCCTTCTGTCCAATGAGTGGATGACATCTGTCCCAACGATGAGCCGACACGTGTTTCCTCTAGCCAATGATGATTTTACACGTGGAAAATCCCCATTGGTCGGGGCTGTTAACGGGTTATCGGATCCAAAATCCGACCTGATAGCTTAACGGCGTTACGTTACGGTGGATGCCACGTGTCGGTCACCCTTGACGAAAGCACTTCAGTGGCGCGCGATTTATCGTCATGGAAGTGGACACTTCCGTGATGATAATTTTCGTAATGTCATGGAACACTTCTACGACAGCACAGGTATGACTATCTTGATTCTGTCATAAATTTGTCATGGATGTACATGACAAAAAACGGGACCTACTGTGACAAACACGTATCATCACGGAAGTGTATTTTTTTTGTAGTGTAAGCACATCACTTCAGGAATATGTATCTTGTACGGAACTATGGTGGCCTTGGACAGAGCAACCATTCGTACCTTTGGAGATACCGAATCACCCTTCATTGGGCTGGAAGAGTCACTCGCAAAACTAAGGGTAAGGGAAGAAAGCGATTTATTCTATTATACTAACTCTTTGCGTCCCAGTAAGATGCAAAGGACGTCATCGCCTCTCCGTCCCAGAAGAGAGAAGAAACCTGGGACGAAAGTGATGCTAAAAATAAAATATGGAAAGCACAAGGAAATGCAAGCATGTTCTTCCTTTCAACTTAAGCCTTCATTTTATTCATCTCCGTTGTATTTTTCTGTACAAAATCTTGTGTTTTTCGAAGTCAAACGGGCGCTCATATGAGCAGGAGCGGTCGTATGGAATGTTGTCTTTTTCATTGTTTATTTAAGAGCGCAGGTAAAGTCGTCGAGCGGATGCCCAAATGACCAGTAGCGGTCGTATGAAAGGCCGTCGAATGCTCTGTGGTCCGCAACTAAATTTTGCTTGTGGTCTTTAATGAAATAAAAAATGATGATCACATGTCGCGAAGGTCAAATAGGCGCAGATATGAGCGGGCATTGTCGTCCGAATGGCCTTCAAATGTTCTGTGGACAAAGTACTTGACTTAGGAAACTCATACGACCGGACATAGTCGTATGAAAGGTCATCGATCGTTATTTCTTTCTGATTCCTAACAGAATTTTTTCCGATTTTGTCTGGTTTGTTTCCAATTCTTTTTAACTTTCTTATCTCATCAAACCCTACGTCCCTAACCTCTTATATACATAACCATTGCCTCTTCCGCTAGAAAAAATAACAAACCAATCTAGTCCAAGTTCTCTTGAGTTTTGAGGTGCAGGAAGAGATGACTCACTTGTGGAACAACAAGCAAACCTCCTCCCAGGAGGAAGATGATCTGGAGCAAGAAGGCTACTCTCCAACAAGCATAAAAGAGAGGCTCCGATGCTCACACGATTGGTCCTCCTCAGAAGAAGATCTGGAGGAACCGCACTTTGAGAGTGACGAAGAAGAGGAAGATGGAGAGATGGGGAGGAAATCGACGACCATCCCCATCAACGCAATCAAGGTCGTCGTCAACGAGAACAAGGTCAACTTCATCAAGGATACTTCTGTCATCATGTGGAAGTTTGGTTTTGGCAACTGGACTATCCATGATCCTTTGGGAGGATCCGAGGAGATCAATCCAAGGGCGCGAAAGATGCACACATCAACGCCCGCATACCTCCAAGGAAGAGGCGTGTCACCATCCCTACTCGACCTGAGGTACATGTCAGTAATTCTACAGTTAAAACTAAAGCTATCACAGAAAAGATCGGAGAGATGGAGATGGCCCTAGCTGTCAAGGGTTGTGAGGATCTTGACACAAGCCTGAGAATCATCGCCAACCAAGATGCAATGCTTTGTAAGTTGCAAATAAGCTCATGATCGATGCCCTCACCAACGTCACAACTTCACCTCCAGAAGAGAACACCGGTATCAATAAAAAGGAGAATAAATGAATCCAAACGGCTTAGCATGTTAAGCTTGGAGGGATTTTGAGGCCTTCTTGTATCCCTTATTATTATTTTCTTGCTGAACTTTATTTAAAAGTTTTTTTGTTTGGTCTGAATAAGTAAGGACTGCCATACTTTCTTGATAAGAGGGATGGGTTTTATCCAATGAGTCATGGATGATTTGGTGAGTGATCTATTGTTATCTTTGTGAATTTGCATAGTATGATTTTGCATCTTTGTGTGCTAAATTTTTTTGTTTTTAGTTGATGATTATAAGTCTTCCACATCTTTAGTATCAATTAGGAATGAGAAGTTGATAACTTGACGTGATGCATTGATCGTCATTTCAGTTTATTTCATGATTACTTGGCAAAGTCATTAAACTAACGAGCCAGGTATGAAAAGGAGACAAGTTTTCTTTATGGTAAAAACAAAATTTAAAGGTTAAAAGAATTTTCATGACTCCCAGCAATCAAACTTGAACAACCAAGCATACCATTCATATCACACCTCGGAAATAGGAAAAAGGAAAAGAAAAATTCTAGTGATATGGGGTAGGCTTGGTAACTCTAGAAATAAATGGGAAGGAAGAAAATAACTTGAGTAAAACCAGTAAACCATAAGTGTTTGTCCAAATGAAGGAAGAGAGCAATAATCACTTAGAGTTTAGTAACGTCTTATCAATGATTGATAGTAAGATGTGGAAGCCTTCATACTCATCTAATGAAAACCAAAATATGATGGTGCACGAGGGAGCCTATTATATGATGCAGATTCTGAATTTATGATGGACTCATTCATTTTAGATTTATTCGCATCTCATAACTAAGATGACCTCTTTCTTACAAGTTGCAGCATTTGCTTGGGGACGAGCAAACCTTTAAGCTTGGGGAGTTAATGAGTCCAAATTATGTCATTATTTCGTTAGTATTTTTGTGCCTACTCTGTAGGCTTTGTGAGATTTTACCGCGTTCGTGCACTTCTTTTGTCGTTTTCCTCGGATAAAGCTGTTTGGACCAAATATTATTATATGGAAAAAAATATAAGAAAATGGTAGTGGAATCACACAATTAAAGTGATAATTGATGTCTACTACACAACCTTCTTCTTGTAGACGTTGTTGGGCCTCCAAGTGTAGAGGTTTGTAGGACAATAGCAAATATTCATCAAGTGGATGACCTAAGGTTTATCAATCCGTGGGAGGCGTAGGATGAAGATGGTCTCTCTCAAACAACCCTACAACCAAATAGCAAAGAGTCTCTTGTGTCCCCAACATACCCAATACAATGGTAAATTGTATAGGTGCACTAGTTCGGCGAAGAGATGGTGATACAAGTGCAATATGGATGGTAGATATAGGTTTTTGTAATCTGAAAATATAAAAACAGCAAGGTAACTAATGATAAAAGTGAGTGAAAATGGTATTGCACTGCGTTGAAACAAGGCCTAGGGTTCATACTTTCACTAGTGCAAGTTCTCTCAACAAGGATAACATAATTAGATCATATAACTATCCCTCATAATGCAACAAAGAGTCACTCCAAAGTCACTAATAGCAAAGAACAAACGAAGAGATTATTGTAGGGTACAAAACCACCTCAAAGTTATTCTTTCCGATCAATCCATTGGGCTATTCCTACAAGTGTCACAAACGGCCCTAGAGTTCATAGTAAAATAACACCTTAAGACACAAATAAACCAAAACCCTAATGTCACCTAGATACTCCAATGTCACCACAAGTATCCGCGGGTATTATTATACGATATGCATCACACAATCTCAGATTCATCTATTCAACCAACACAAGGAACTTCAAAGAGTGCCCCAAAGTTTCTACCGGAGAGTCAAGACGAAAGCGTGTGCCAACCCCTATGCATTGATTCCCAAGGTCACGGAACCCACAAGTTGATCACCAAAACATAAATCAAGTGAATCAATAGTACCCCCTTGTCACCTCGGCTATCCCACGCAATACATAAGAGAGAGAGAGAGAGAGATCAAACACATAGCTACTGGTACATACCCTCAGCCCCGAGGGTGAACTACTCCCTCCTCATCATGGAGAGCGTCGGGATGATGAAGATGGCCACTGGTGATGATTCCTCCCTCCGGCAGGGTGCCGAAACAGGGTCTCGATTAGTTTTTGGTGGCTACAGAGGCTTGCGGCGGCATAACTCCCAATCTAGGTTTCTTTTCAGGGGTTTCTGCATTTATAGGAATTTTTGGCGTCGGTCTCACGTCAGGGGGGTCTCCGAGTCATCCGTGAGGCAGGGGGCGCGCGCAGGGGGTAGGGCGCGCCCTTCACCCTCGTGGATGGCTCGGGACTCTTCTGGCCCAACTATTTTACTCCGAGGGCTTCTTTTGGTCCATAAAAAATCATCAAAAATTGGCACGTCAATTGGAATCCGCTAGGTATTCCTTTTTCTGTAAAACTCAAAAACAAGGAAAAACATAAACTGGCACTGGGCTCTAGGTTAATAGGTTAGTCCCAAAAATCATATAAAATAGCATATAAATGCATATAAGACATCCAAGATGGATAATATAATAGCATGGAAAAATAAAAAATTATAGATACATTGGAGACATATCAGGCACCCCCAAGCTTAATTCTTGCTTGTCCTTGAGTAGGTAAATGATAAAAACATAATTTTTGATGTGGAATGCTACGTAACATATTTATCAATGTAATCTTCTCTATTGTGGCAAGATTCAAAACAAAAGTTTAACATTGACATAAAAACAGTAATACTTCAAGCACACGAACAAAGCAATCATGTCTTCTCAAAATAACATGGCCAAAGAAAGCTATCCCTACAAAATCATATAGTCTGGCTATGCTCTATCTTCATCTCACAAAATATTTAAATCATCCACAACCCCGGTTTCAACCAAGCAATTGTTTCATACTTTAGTATTCTCAAACTTTTTCAACTTTCACGCAATACATGAGCATGAGCCATGGACATAGCACTATAGGTGGAATAGAATGGTGGTTGTGGATAAGACAAAAGGAGAGGATAGTGTCACATCAACTAGGTGTGTCAACGGGCTATGGAGATGCCCATCAATAAATATCAATGTGAGTGAGTAGGGATTGCCATGCAACGGATGCACTGGAGCTATAAGTATATGAAAGCTCAAAAAGAAACTAAGTGGTTGTGCATCCAACTTGCTTGTCATGAGAGCTAGGGCATTTGAGGAAGCCCATCATTGGAATACACAAGCCAAATTCTATAATGAAAACTCCCACTAGTATATGAAAGTGACAACATAGGAGACTCTCTATCATGAAGATCATGGTGCTACTTTGAAGCACAAGTGTGGTAAAGGATAGTAGCATTGCCCCTTCTCTCTTTTTCTATCTTTTTTTTCTCTTTTTTGTGGGGCCTGTTGGGGATATAACTATTTGTGTAAGCCGCCCAGGAGGGGCTGGGTTACGTAAAGAGATTACCAGACAGAAGCCCAAGTCCAAGCATGAAGATGGCGTCTCAACAAAGGGCCTAAGGCCCACGGGCGACTTAAGGCCCGTTGTAGTAAACTGCCATAATGGCAAGACTTGTATCATAAGGTAGACTTGACTAGTCACCGAGCTGGACATTGTTTATTAGCCGGCCGGGACTCTGTAGGCTACAGGGCGTCAACCCGTGTATATAAGGGGACGACCTATGGCGGCTTAGGACAAGAAACAACCAATCGAGAACCGGGCATAGCGTATCTCGCTCCCTGGTCATCGAAACCTCAAGCAATACCAACCCAACTAGACGTAGGCCTTACCTTCACCGTAAGGGGCCGAACTAGTATAAAACCTCTCGTGTCCTTTGTCCTGATTAACCCCTTTTAGCTTCCTAGTTGCGATGGCCCCATGACTAAGTCCTTGCAAGAGGACATCTTCCGTGACAATTCCACGACAGTTGGCGCCCACCATGGGGCCAGCGCACGGTGGATTCGAGTTCTTGAAGGGCAGCTTCGAAGGGCTCAAGGGATACGCAGTGGGCCGGATGACCAAGAGTCGTCGCGTCAAGATCTACATCGACAACGAAGGCTGGGGCCCCGAGGCCGACTCAATTGAGTACGGGTACCGGGTCCCCTTTGGCGGAATCCACGTCTTCATCGGCCGGATTGGTGAGCCGAGCCCAGAGCCGGACAGCTGCACCGACCTCATTGAGACGGCTTAGCGTGCGAGACCCGCCCAGATTCAACCTACCGTGAAGCGTGCCTTTGTGGGCTGTATTCATGGAGAGGCACTTTCTGAAGGATCTAAAGATGGCGAAAAGACGGCCGTCCCATCAGATGATGATTCGTCCTCCGGTTCAACAGATTCTCAGACGATCCAAGAAGGCATGCTAGGGGCTGTTCGACGACTCTAGCGTTCCAGATTGCTATGAGCCGCCAAGCTGGGCAGGAGTCTTCATGGCTGGTACCCAACCCGGCCAAAACTCGACGGCTGCAATAGCAATAACACCCGGGTCAGGAGCGGCCGGGGCAGGAGGCCCCGCGCCCACCGCTCAGTGCCGATAGATCTTATGGACAAGTTGACGGCCTCATTAACCACCACAGCTTATTCCTGCAAATCCAGATGAGCATAACGCGAGGTGGCAAAGGTGCGTGAGGAGATAGCCTCGCCAAGGAGGCCTTGGCGGCCGAGGACACCAAAGAAGCTGCGAGCGGCGATTTTGGATGCACGAGCGCAGCGACTCCAGTCAGAGGCTTTCCAGCTTAACATGAGTCTGAATGCGTCCAATGAGGTGATGAGAAGGAGACATCAGAAGACCCAGTCCCGTCTGCCTCCGGTTTACGACCCTCGGAATCTCTTCACGACACTCGGAGCCGGTCCTAGCAATCCGCCCAAAGCCAATCAATTTGTGACACCTGGAGCTGGAGGGCCGGTTCAGCCTCGAGAGATAGCACCTCTTCACGGGAGCATGGCCCCGCCCCGATACATACCGACACCTCCGGGCCACTTCTCCAACCCCATGGAGAACTTGATAGCAGCATCGGCGCGTCTGGCGGCTCTTCTAGTGGATGGTGATGACCCGATGGCGGTGGAAACCCGGAGGGTTAGGGATCTTCTTCAGACGGCCTTGGCACAACAAGAGACCTATTCTTATAGCAGGGACATGATTCATTCCACTCCTCAGCCTTGGATAGCACCTCGCCCAAACCGAGTCCGAAGTTACAAGAGTACATCGAGTCGAAGCTTTATCAAGCAATGCTCAGCGTCGCAACCAACCCGACAGCTATAACCCAGTGCAGGATCGATTGCGTCAGGAGGATGAACGGGTGGCTCAATTAGCGGCCCAGCAGACGGCATATGATGGTCTCCCAGAGTATCCAACGACTTCTGTTGGAGCAGGAGTGGCCACTAGAACCGGTGGTGTCCCTTGTCTGGTGCTGGCTCTGCAAGATGTGTGTCTGCCCAAGGATTTCAAGGGACCTCTAAAGGTGCCAAATTACACGGCCGACTTACAGCCGGGGGCTTGGATTGAAAGCTACGAGATGGCCATGGAGTTATTGGAAGTCAGCGACGCGACAATGGCTAAGTATTTCACCATGATGTTGGATGGAACGGCCCGATCTTGGTTGAAAAGTTTGCCTCCCAATTCCATCAGTTGATGGGCCGAGTTAAAGGCCCGTTTTATCCAGAACTTTAAGGATACTTGCAAGCAATCTATGTCCATTGTGGACTAGACCAATTGTAAGTAGGAGGAGGGTGAGTCCACAACTCATTGGGTGCGCCGGATCAAGGAAATAATACATTCATCTGATAAGATGGACGCCGACTCTGCGGTACTTATGCTCCATCAGAATTGTCGTTTTGTGCCGCTGAAGCAGAAGCTGGGGCGCCTTAAGCATGATTGCAATGACATGGGTACGCTGATGGCGGCTTTGGTTAAATATGCCGATTCTGATACTACCGATGATCCCGCGTCTGAGGAGGAAAAGACAGGGAAAGGAAAGAAGAACGACAATGGAAAGGGTCAGCAGCAACAACCGGTAAGTCAAGGTGGCAACAAGCGTAAGCCGGACGGTAACCCGGCGTTTGTGGCCAATGCTAATGCCCAAGGTAATAACAAGAAGCGTAAGGGGAGAGCACCTCCTCGATCCGGTGGCTCAGTCCATCTCTTGAGCAGCTTCTGAATGAGCCTTGTCCAAGACACGGTACTCGGGAAAATCCTGCCACCCACTTATGGAAGGACTGCGTGATCATGAAGGCTTTCAAGAATTCAAACATGTTTGATGGCAATCAGGATCAGGCGGCGGTTCAGGAGCAGGTGGTTTCCATGGTCCGGGTGGCGGCTCAAGTTCCGGTTTTCAAGGAGGTTAAGGTGGCTATAATCAGCAGCAGTCTGGTCAAGGAGGACAGTAGCAGCAACAGTCAGGTTATCAGAGCCATCCAAAACAGTTGAACGGTGGGCAATACCATGTGTTTACCACTAACTTGTGTAAACGTGACCAGAAGGTTCATAAAAGGGCTGTGAATTCGCTTAAACCGGCGGTTCCCCGTTACCTGAGGTGGTCAGAGCAGCCTATCATTTGGAGTAGAGAACATCACCCCCTCCGGGTTGATAACCCGGGTCAGTTGGCCTTGGTGGTGGCCCCTCAGGTTGGTGGATATAAATTCACTAAGGTGCTCATGGACGGCGGAAGCAGCATCAATATTCTCTATTATGAGACCTTTCGCCGTATGGGTCTGACTGATAAGGACTTGAGGACGTCTAACACTGTTTTTCATGGGGTGGTACCTGGTAAGTCGGCATATCCCATTGGAAAGATCGAGCTGGAAGTGGCTTTTGGAGACGAATATGATTCCAGGCTGAGAAGCCGACGTTTGAGGTAGTCAAAATCAGGAGCCCATATCACGCTCTGTTTGGACGGCCGGCTTATGCCAAGTTTATGGCACGGCCGTGTTAGGTTTATCTGCAGCTCAAGATGCCGGGTTACAAGGGCACCATCACTGTGCATGGGAGTCGAAAGGTGGCCTTGTAATGCGAGGAAGGCGATGCGGCTTATGCTGAATCTGTTTGTGCTGAAGAGGAGCTAAAGTTTTATCAAACTAATGTTGACCCGGCAGATATGACCTCTTTGAAGAAGCCAACCACGGAGCAAGACTTGGCGTTGAAATTTAAGTCGGCCGCCGAGACAAAACTAGTTGATTTCACTCCAGGCGACTCTTCCAAGCAGCTCAGCATCAGTACCAATTTGGATCCCAAATAGGAAAGCGCGCTTATCGAGTTCATCCGTGAGAACCGGGACATCTTTGCATGGAAACCTTCTGACATGCCGGGTGTCCCGAGAGAACTCGCTGAGCACACTCTCAATATTGATCCAAAGTATAAGCCGGTCAGCAGTTTCTCCGCGGTTCAATGAGGAAAGGCGAAGGCTATAGGGGAGGAGGTCGCCGGCTTTAGCGGCCGGGTTCATCGTGGAAGTTTTTCACCCGAGTGGTTGGCTAACCCGTGCTTGTGCTCAAGAAGAACGGCACCTGGCGGATGTGTGCGGACTACACGGACTTAAATAAAGCTTGTCCGGCTGATCCCTTTGCTCTACCCCGCATTGATCAAATCATCGATGCTACAGCGGGTTGCGAGCGGTTGAGTTTTTTGGATGCTTACTCTGGTTATCACCAGATCAAGATGGCAGTTAAGGACCAGGAGAAGACGGCTTTCATTACTCCATTTGGAGCCTTCTGCTATGTGTCTATGCCGTTTGGGCTCAAGAGTGCCCAGGCGACTTATCAACGGTGTGTGCAGAATTGTCTCCACAATCATATTGGGCGCAATGTTAATGCTTATGTGGATGACATTGTGGTGAAGTCCAAAGAGAAGGAAACCTTGATCTCCGGGTCTACAAGATGATGCTTAACCCGGACAAGTGTGTATTTGGTGTACCAGCAGGCAAACTTTTGGGATTCCTGGTCTCAAACAGGGGCATTGAAGCTAACTCGGAGAAGATCAAGGTGATTACCTCCCTGGCTAAACCGGTGTGCATCAATGATGCTCAGCGACTGGCGGGTCGCGTGTCTGCTTAAGCCGGATAGGGGAGAAGGCCCTACCGCTGTATCAGATGATGAAGAAAACAAACACCTTTGTCTGGAGTGAGGCTGCTGATGCTGACTTTGAAGATTTAAAGAAACAATTGTCTGAGCCGCCAGTTCTCGCTGCTCCAATTGATAAAGAGCCATTGCTATTGTATGTTGATGCTAACTCACGTGTTGTTAGTGTGGCCATTGTGGTGGAGCGTAAGGAGACTAGCAAGGAGCATCCAGTTCAGCGGTCGGTTTATTACATCAGTGAGGTGCTCATAGAGTCCAAGCAAAGGTATCCGCATTGGCAGAAACATGTTTATGGGGTGTTCATGGCAAGCCGGAAGCTAAAGCAGTACTTCCTGGGTCATCCTATAACTGTGGTAAGCCACGAGACATCATCCAGAACAGGGAAGCCACGAGACGAGTTTCCAAGTGGGCCATCGAGCTTGGGCCTCACGGTTTGAAGTATATGCCGCGCACAGCTATCAAGTCTCAAGCCCTAGTGGACTTTATCAATGATTGGACGGAGTTGCAGGCACCAGAGGAGAAGCCGGATAACACGTATTGGACCATTCACTTTGACGGGTCCAGGCAGTTGGAAGGCTCGGGAGCTGGAGTTGTTTTAACTTCCCCCCGAGGTGACAAATTTTGCTATGTGCTCCGGCTTATGTTTCCCTATACTAACAATGCAGCTGAATACGAGGCTTTACTCCATGGCCTCCGGATGGCCAAAGAGATGAATTTGAGCCGGGTGAGATGCTTGGGCGATTCAGAACTCGTCGCTCAACAGGTGTCAGGCACATGGGATTCTAAGGATCCCCTTATGGCGGCTTATCATCGTGAAGTTGATGCGGTGGCTGGGTACTTCAAAGGTTATCAAGTAGAGCACATTGATCGAAGAAAGAATGAGGAGGCTGATGCTTTAAGCCGGCTGGGGTCTCAGCATAAGCCGGTGCCACCTAATACTTTTCTTGACATTTTGCATAACCCTTCTGTCAGAGTGCCTACAGAGGAAGAACTTGCAGTGCCAGACCCGGAGGCACAGCTGGTGGCGGCTCTCCATGCCATCCCGGACTGGACGGTCCCATACTTGGCCTATATGACCCGGGGAGAGTTGCCTGAGGACGAGACCTTGGCAAGACAAATCATCAGGCGGTCCAAATCCGTGACGATTGTTCATGGAGAGTTGCATCACCGCAGCGTCACTGGGGCGTTTCAACATTGTGTATCACCTACGGAGGGTCAGGAGATACTTCGTGAGATTCATGAAGGTGATTGCGGTCATCATGCCGGTTCAAAGTCTCTGGTAGCCAAGGCTTTTCGTCATGGTTTTTATTGGCTGACAGCTCATGCCGATGCAGAGGATCTGGTCAAGAAATGTGACGGATGTCAAAATTCTCACGACGAGCTCATGTGCGGCTCAAGAATTGAGGATGATTCCGATTACTTGGCCGCTTGCGTCCGGGGCTTGATATGGTTGGACCTTTCAAAAGGTCTAAAGATAAGAAGACACACCTGTTGGTAGCAGATGGATAATTTCACCAAGTGGGTTGAAGCGAGCCGGTCGAGAAGTGTGATGCGCCACGGTGGTTCAGTTCATCAAAAGGTGATCTTTCGCTTTGGTTTTCCGCACAAGATTATAACCGATAATGGTACTAATCTCTCCAAGGGTGCCATGGAAGAGTTCATCAACGAGCACATCCGCTTGATGTTTCGGCTGTTGCTCACCCCCAGTCTAATGGTCAAGCAGAAAGAGCTAATCAAGAGATCTTGAAAGGTATCAAACCCCATCTCTTAGTTCCCTTACAACGAACTCCGGGTTGTTGGGTGGAGGAGTTACCCTCTGTGCTATGGAGCATCAACACAACGCCTAACAGGTCTACTGGTTATACACCTTTCTTCATGGTGTACGGGGCAGAGGCGGTTCTGCCAAGTGACATCCGGCATGATTCACCCCGGGTGGCGGCTTACGTTGAGGCTGATAATGAAAAAGCTCGTCAGGATGCACTTGACTTGTTGGATGAAAAGCGAGACTTGGCGATAGCTCGCTCGGCGATTTACCAGCAAGACCTGCGCCGTTATCACGTACAGCACCGGGTTAGAAGCAGAACTTTCCAGGAAGGCGATTTAGTGCTCCGGCTCATCCAGGATCAATCTGATATGCACAAGTTGTCCCCTCCTTGGGAAGGACCTTTTGTGGTCAGCAAAAATCTCAACAACTGGTCATATTACCTCATTGATGTTCGAGAGCACAAAGACTCACGTAAGTCGGAGGAAGAGACCCGTCGGCCGTGGAACATAGCGCATCTCCGGCCCTACTATACTTAAGCCACCGGCTTTCAGAGTATATTTGTTTTTTCTTTTTTAGCAATGTATATATTATATAAAGCAATAAAGCAGGACCTCTTTCCTTTCCATCCTACAAGGTTTATGTGTCTTCTTTACCAGGTGATGGAAACGACTAATAGGGAGCGGATCATATCTGAATCCGATTTTCCCTTTGGTCTGGCTTATGATCATATCTGAATCGAGCCATGGTCACTTGGGGGCTTCCTGTTCAAACATAGGTCGTATTCGAACCAAAGAGAACATAGCTATCGATACCTAATTGATCGGCATACTGCCAAACCCACTTGGGGGCTTCTTGATCATATTTGAATCATAGCTTAACCCCTTTGGGTCTGACGTGGATCGTATTCGAATCAGCATCATTAAACAACTCTCATGGTAACTTGGGGGCTTCCTATTCAAACATAGGTCGTATTCGAACCAAAGAGAACATAGTTGTCGATACCCACTTGATCGGCATCGCCAAAGCCATTGGGGGCTATATGATCGTATCCGAATCTTAGCTTAACCCCTTTGGAACGGTTTTACTGATCTTATTCGAATCAGAGGCCTTCGAAAATTAGGTTTACTTTACTCTATAAGAGTGAATAATATTAAGGGCGAGGTAAACATTATATGTGCCGATTTTCAGAAGTTAAGTGTAACTGTCTGTTTTTTGGGATCAGGTAAGCCGGTAATGTACGCCTTAACCCAGTTGATACTTATGATGTTTTGGTTCATACTCCGGGTTAACATTATTTTACACGACCCGGATGTGGTGAGACGCCAAAGGAATTTTTTGTTTTTATACACAGGGTAAAGCAAAAAGCTTTTGGATGTTAAGGAGCAATTCAAGCAAGCCGGCAGTACACAATGATAGCGGCTTGAGACATTGTTAAGCACCACAAACATGCGCGAAGGCATGATAGAGTTAAGAAGTTTTTCTACCCTATTACAAGACTTCCCGAGTCTGAATAATGAGGCATTAGTTTTTCAAAGACTTAGTGCCAAAGCGGTTACTCCTTTGGTGGACTTGACGACCGGGTTATCCTTCTCCGCCTCTTAAATCGCTGCTTTGTCCTGGAAGGTTGACGAGGTCTAGTCAATGCCGCTTAAGGCTTCAAATTCAGCTTCATCATCTATTAAACTGGCCGGTCAACTTCGTGGAGCAAAGGTATGCTTACGAGTTGGAGGGATCAGTGACATCATCATAATGCGGAGTTGGAATCCTCCGGTTCGTTGTCATAACCCGCCGGTACTTTGTAAGATCAATATCGTTGTCGATGATGGTGGCCACAGACGTCGACTCTCACACAGGTGGTGAAGTCTGATTCATTGAATGCACAGCCGTCCTCCTTTAAGCTAGGATATCCAAGAGCAACATCGCCTAAGTCTAGCTCTGGAACCAACTCTTTGGCCCGGCTTAAGGCGGCTATGGCCCCGGCTCTACCAGATGCTCGCCTTAACTCCTGAATTCGTTGAGGTAACACGGCAAGCCGTTTGAGCACATCCTGCAGGAGATAAGGAGTATCATTTGATAAATCCACAACAGCCAAGGCACGTTGTGACCCGGTGTACAACTGTTCCACTAGAGTGTACACCGCCTTAAGCTTGATCAGCATATTCTGCTTCAGGTTGGTACTCCTAGGACCTGCGTTATGCATATAAGATTAAGCCGGAGGTCATATCTGAAATAGTTATCAAATGAATCATGGTGATGTTCAAAAGTTACACATAGTAACTTACCGAAAATTGCTGAGACCATTTGGGATATCTGGTGCTTTAAGCAGGACAGTTCCGCAGTTGCTTCGGCAAGAGCTGCTTCTGCTGTCTCGGCTCGGGTCACAAGTGAAGATTTTTCATCCGCCCAGGCCTTCTTCTCCACGTCAAAATCCTTCTTCAACTGTTCTTGCTCAGAGATGCTGAATGCGAATTTGGAGTCATCTTTTTGAATCTCAAGGTCTTGGGCCGCCAGCCCGGTCTTCTAGTCAGCAATTTGCAATTTGAATTGACTGGTGGAGACCTACAATAACGCTGGGTTACAAGTAAGGTTATGGTAAGGTATTATTAAAGTCTCAAGCACTTTACAAGTAAAGACCCTTGACACTTGGGGGCTAATGTATGCTAAAGAAAAATTTACTTTATAATGTCAGATTATGCATATTAAAGTCTCAAGCACTTTACAAGTAAAAATACTTGACACTTGGGGGCTAATGTATCGCTTATTTAAAAAGTTACTATATTACAGCCGGGTGAAATGTACTTTCTTGTAAACCGGCTGAGCTAATAGTAAGCCGATATCTAAGTCTACGACATATTTATATATAAGCAGTAGACTTGGGGGCTGGTACAGTAAGTAAGATTCAGGAGAAATAATATAAGTTATACCTCAGATTTATGTTGTATCTGTTTCACCATGTTGATTTCCAGGTCGCGGCTGTTGTGCACTTGATTCAGATAGCGTGAGATTATATCGCCAATGCTTAAGTGGGCATAATCAGCGATGTCCTGTTTGGTCTTCCGGCTTTTGACAAGTTCTTCCTTAGCGGTACATCTGACAAGAACAGTAGGCCGCCCCGGCTCAACATACTGGCTTTTCAAGAATTCAACTTCCGGTTCAGCCGTCCGGACCAGGCTAGGAATTTCCGTTTTATCGGAGCTATCAAGAGTGCCTTCTTGAGGCGGGTCGGAAGATGGTGTCGGAATTTCATGGGCCGGCTCTGGAGGAGGTTGATGAGTAGAAGCATCGAGGCGTGGTTCCGGTTCCGCCCGTTGCTACCGGTCTTCAATCAGCTTATTCTTCTTTGCCCTCTTACTGGGCTTCGCCTGCACACTGTGAATAAAACAAAGGGATGAGTACAAAATATGAGTAAGGAAAAGCATGAGGATAACAAAAGTACATTACCCAGGGGCAGTCTTGAAGGCCGGCATGTTGGATTGCATAGACTCGCCAAAAGAAGGAGATGTATCCTGATAATTGGAGTCAGATGAATTGAGAGGCTGACGAGTTAAACCCGCCAAAGGATAAACAGAACGTAAAGCAGAGATGACCTCAGTTCGACGCTTCCTGCTTACGTCAGGTAAGCCGGAAGAGAGATCTACATCCTTACTTGTCCGGGTTTGCCTCCGGCTCTCAAGCTGTTGTTGCTTCAAAATAAATTGAGGATCTTGATAAGCTAAGGAATGTGAAAATCTTACTTTCCGGGTCACCCGCCGGGTTTTGTGCTTTGGCAAAGGCTCTAAGTCGGAGGAAATTATAGTTACCTCTTCGCCATGAGCTTGGCTGTTTCCAGTGTCTTCCTGAAAGGCGGAAATATCAATAAAATAGTAACAAAGAAGTTAAAGAGAATAAGGGATTACCTCTTCCTCATCTGAAGAAGAGTCATCCAATTTGAGCAATTCAGAGGCGCTGGGTTTCTTCTTTTTTTAAGTCCCCGTCTTGGCGTTTTTTCTCTCATTTTTCTTGGCTGCTCTGGCTTGTTGGGCAGCCACGTGGTCATATTTGACTTTCCAGAAATCATCACTGGCCTGTGGAAAAGATAAGGAATTATAAGTACAAGGAGGTAAACATATTAAAGAGTATTTATTAAGATTGGTAACTTACTGCAGGGGCCGGGTTCTTTTTGCAGAAGGGAAGTAACCCGAAGGTATTGTTGTGAAACGCCCTCGATGCGGCTATATCTCCCACGTGTCGAAGCACGACTTAGAGGCATAACCGCATTGAAAGCAATGTCGCAAGTGAGGTAATCTTCACACAACCCATGTAATACATAAGGGAAAGAGATACATAGTTGGCTTACAATCGCCACTTCACACAATACATGAGTAAAACATTACATCATACATATACAATCAAGGTCCGACTACGGAACCAAAATAAAAGAAGACTACCCCAAATGCTACACAGATCCCGGATCGTCCCAACTGGCTCCACTCTCGATCAGCTGAAACGAAACAACACAATGAACAAGATCTTCATCGAGCTCCTCCTTGAGCTCAGTGCATCACCTGCACGGTTTCATCGGCACCGCAAACTGGTTTGAAGTATCTGTGAGTCACGGGACTCAGCAATCTCACACCCGCGAGATCAAGACTATTTAAGCTTAAAGGTAGGACAGGGTAGTGAGGTGGAGTTGCAGCAGCGACTAGCATATATGGTGGCTAACATACGCAAAAGAGAGCGAGAAGAGGAGGCAAAGCACGGTCGAACAACTATGATCAAGAAGTGATCCTGAAACTACTTACGCCAAACATAACTCCAACACCGTGTTCACTCCCGGACTCCGCCGAGAAGAGACCATCACGGTTACACACGCGTTGGTGTATTTTAATTAAGATCAACTTCGGTTTTCTACAACCGACATTAACAAATTCCCATCTGCCACATAACCGCTGGCACGGCTTTGAAAGTTCAAAACCCTGCAGGGTGTCCCAACTTAGCCCATGATAAGCTCTCGCGATCAACGAAGGATATTCCTTCTCCCGGAAGACCCGATCAGTCTCGGAATCCGGCTACAAGACATTTCACAGCAATAAAACAAGACCAGCAAAGCCGCCGGATGTGCCGACAAATCCTGATAGGAGTCGCACGTACCTCGGTCTCGTGGCACACCGGATAAGTCAGCCTACGAGTAAAACCAGCCCTCGAGTTGCCCGAGGTGGCCCCAGATCTGCTCGGTTCGACCAACACTCAAAGGAGCACCGCCCGGGGGCTAAAATAAAGATGACCCTCGGGCTCCGAAACCCAAGGGAAAAAGGGCATAGGTGAGGCAAATGGTAAAACCAATGTTGGGCCTTGCTTTGGAAAAGTCTTATTCAAAGCGAACTGTCAAGGGGTCCCATAAATCACCCGACCGCGTTAGGGACGCAAAATCCGGGAACATAACACCGATATGACGGAAACTAGGCGGCAAGAGGGAACAAAACACTGCATAAGGCCGAGCCTTCCACCCTTAACCAAGTATATAGATGCATTAATAACATAAGATATATTGTGATATCCCAACAAGTAAACATGTTCCAACAAGGAACAACATCTCCATGTTCCAACAAGGAACAAGCTTCATCTTCACCTGCAACTAACAACGCTATAAGAGGGGCTGAGCAAAGCGGTAACATAGCCAAACAACGGTTTGCTAGGAAAGGATGGTTAGAGGTTTGACATGGCAATATGGGAGGCATGATAAGCAAGTGGTAGGCATCGCAGCATAGGCATAGCAAAAGAGCGAGCAACTAGCAAGCAAAGATAGAAGTGATTTCGAGGGTATGGTCATCTTGCCTGAAATCCCGCAAGGAAGAAGAACGAGTCCATGAAGAAGACAAACGGGCGAAGACGAATGAATCCTCACAACTCCGGAACGGAACCGAAGCTAACGAGAGAAGCAAACCGGAAAGAAACAAACAACATAGTAAACACACAATCATAAACATGGCATGATGCACAAACAAATATGATGCATGTCCGGTTTAAAGAGGCATGGCATGGCAAAGTGCAACAAACAATCCTACAAATTAAGTGGAGCTCAATATGCAACGAATTGCATATTTACGAAACACCACAACAATTATTTAGTTCACTCTTGATTAGGCTACCCAACAATATTAAATGTTATTAAGCATGGCAAGAGGTGAAGCATAAAGAAACTACCTATCTAGGCAAGTTTAAATGAGGCCGGAAACAACGAACAACAATTCCGGAAAATCCTCATATGCAAATTATGGATTTGGAACAGATCTGACCTAAAGCATATTTTAGAGTTGTTAAACATGCAAAGTAATGCTACCATGTTAAACTAGGCATTTTTCTACCCCATTTACATATATAAATTATTTAAATCCGAGTTACGGTTAATTAGTTATGAAATAAATCATTTTAGTATGGCATTTAAGCAAATTAATGCAAACAACAATTTTAAACATTTAAATGTTGTTATCATGATGCGGATGACATGTGCAAGGTTATGCAATTTTTATGAAAATGTTGACAAAAGCATGTTATGAAGCATTATGTCACCGTGGTGGAAGAAAGGGGTGCCACGGCAACGAATCCGAAAATGGTGCCACGGCAACATATCGGTTCCGATAACTCGATTGAGATATCGGTACAAAGGAAAACGTGACGGAAGCGAGTCATGCAAGAATGGTGGGGTGATCCCGATTCCCGGGTTCCCACGGAACGATGGCATGGCAAAAGAGGGGCATCGCAAGGATGATTCGATCACGGTCGGTCATCTCGGGTTATACCTCCGGAACGTGCAATCGGACGGAAAGCGTTTCGTAGAGGGAAGTAGATGTTCACGGGTCGTCGAGGGAAGTAGAGGAAGTAGTCGTTCTCGCGTTGATCGCTGAGGGAAGTAGTGGTACACGGCGACGGTAGTGGAAGTAGTGTTCTCGTTCGATGGTTGTGGTACATCTCGTCATCGGAAGTAGTCGTTCATGTACACGTTTCACGGGTTTTCGGCGACGGTCGTTGTACACGTTTTTCGTAGATGTTCGAAGAGGGACTTGGCGCATCCGATGTCTCCGGGGTCGACGGTAGTGGTACACGTTTGGCGTTTCGTAGTCGAACTTGACGTTTCAAAGGGGTACTTGTCGCTTCGGTTCGGTGGTCGCTGGTCGTAGTGGTACTTGGCGTCGGTAGTCGTGCACGTAGATGAACTTGACACGTAGATGAACTTGGCGGGTCCCATGAGTAGTTGTACTCGGCGAATCCGTGTAGTTGCACATGTATTCGTGCTGTAGCCGAACTTGATGAAAACCCACGGTGTCGGTACTTGGACTTGGCGATTCCACGAAGCAGAGGGGCTTGGCGGCGGGACCCCAGCAGCAGAAAGGCGCGGCCATGGCATCGGGCAAGGCTCCCGAGGTGGTGCAGCAGAGGCGACGGGCGGAGCAGAGGGTCCACGGGCATGGCAGGGGGCGATGGTACCGCGGGGCGCTGGGTCGCAAGGCCGATGCGCGAGGTTGAGAGGTCCGGTGGATCCCGCGGACATGGCGCTGGGCTCGGCGCTCCTCGGGCCGCCGGCGGCAGGAAACGGCGACGGGGTCTCCGGCCTGGTCGCTGACGAGGCGACGGGGTGGCCGAGGGGAGAAGAAGGGCGAGGCAGTGGAGGTGCACGGGCGCAGGAGGCTGAGGACGCGAGGCCGAGGCAGAGGCGACCGGCGGGCAGTCGGTGAGGTCGAGGAACGGAGGGCATGGCAGCCGCCGAGTCACCATCACCGGCGGGGCCGCGGCGGGAGGAGACACGGGAGGCGGCAGGGCGAAGGTAAGAAGGCGCGGCGGCGGCCTGGACTCGCTGGCATCGAGGAGGTGGAGGCGCGAGGCGACGCCATGGAGGACGGCAGAGGAGGGGGATCGATGGGAGGACGGGTTCGACGCTGCGGGAGAAGGGGAACGAGAGGAGGATGAGGGGAGATGGGATCGGGCGAGCGATGCTCCTGGCGGCGGGGGAGGACGAGAGGGAGAGGATGAGAGGAGGGGGGTCGGGGCTAGGGTAGAGCTGGGTTGGGTGGCTGGGCCTTAGCCTTGGTGGGCCGGCCTGGGTGGAGGAGAAAGGCCAAGGTCTTGGGCGGTGCTGGGGAATGGCCAGGAGGCCGGCTGGGCTGGCTCTCTCTCTTACTCCAATATAAATACTTTAGCGTAAAACAGATAAAGAGAAGAAAAGAAAGAGAGGGTTGGGGAAAGGATTTGGACACACGGATAATTTTCCGGGCTCACAAAATATGAGGAATTTAACAAAATGGTCCGAGGATTTTGGTGGAACTCCGAAAAAGATAGAATAATAATGGCAAGGTTTTGAGGTCAACTCGGAGCGGAAAAGGCATGGGATTTTGCAAGTGTGTTATGGTGAATTCCAAATAATGGAATATTTTTAATATAGCTCCCTAATATCGGGAGGGTATGTTATAAAGAGAAAACACCATGTGAATTCCCTCGATTTAAATGGATCGAGAAATCCATGCAATTTATTTAGAAGAGTTGCAAAAATTAATGATATGATGGCATGATGAGATGATGCAATGCAAGAGATGACATGATGAAAGCACACACCAAACAAAACATATGGCAAAACTCGGAAACCCTGGAAGGCAACTGAAGCTCCGGTCTTGGGGCGTCACAACACTCCACCACTACGAGAGGATCTCGTCCCGAGATCTAGGATGGCACCGGAGAAAAACGGAAGAGGAAGAGGTAAAACAAAGTTGCTTCTTTGACAAACGAGTGAAACCAAAGAACTTTGAGAGGTTGAACAAAATGAAAGAAAGAAAACAACGAAGATGAAGGAAGTTGAAAAACACTCTGTTAGAAAAGAGGAACAAGGGATACGACGAGAACCAAGAGGTTTAGTGATAAAATAGATACTGAAACCACTCCGGTTAAAACTAGATAGACAAGGAATAAGATTGATAAAATTTGGGCAGCACTCCGACTAAAAGAAGAAGAAAAACTTGATAAGATGAAAAGAACTCGAATGAAAACATGACACTCCGGTTAAAAGGATAATGCAAGAAAAAGAACATGATCTTTGCAAAACGAGGTGATGGGTGAAGAGAGCAACATCACAATGCCTCCGGAAACAATGCATGATAGATAGAAAGTTGGAATGAATAGAACGAAGAATGAAACCAACATCTTCCACCATAAATGAATTTGAAAGAGCATCCTTACGAAGTAGGATTGAACGGAGTTGCTTGAAAAACAACAACGATAAGGATAAACTTGTAGTGGGCTTATGAAAACATCTCAAAATTATGAGGTGAGTTTCTGCCACCAACGGAAGCACATGATTGGATTGATATCAACAAGGAGACGAGAAACTTATCTCACCGGGAGGACAAATGAAGAACTTGGGTCCTTTATAAGCACCATAAATAGCAACAATCCTTGGAGAAAGCTTTAGGTGAAATATAGCCCAAGGTAACTCCAATGGAGAGATTGATGGACTGAGAAGAACTCATGCTCGAAGGAGTTGATGGGTTTAACTACCTCATCCTTGACAACATATGAATCATGAAACATGAATGAAATTGTCAAGAGTGACATAGCACCATCTCAAGAGATAAGGTAGAAAGAATTGCACTTCGGAATGCAAGATGAAGAATACTTGAACTCCTCAAAACAAAACATGTGTTGAACACCATGCTTATTTTGAAGTATGGCTTGACGGATCATAACTTCGAGAGAAATCTTGATGAACAATTGAAGAATGAAAAGAATCCTTGACGAACCATCCTGAAGAAACTCCATGAAGAACTCCGATAAACAAAAGGGTGATAGAAAGAAAGAGAAGTTGAAAACACAAGGTGAAGCCTTGCAGTGATAAGATGAAGCTTTGAAATGATATATCCGAGAAAACTTGGAACTCCGGAAAGAAAGATGAACAAATGAAACCAAGAATTTTGACGATCCTCCGGAATAAGGAATTGAATTTACTCGATCGAACAAGAATAAGAATTACGTTATGCGTATCCTTCACCAATTTAAATTGATGAAAAGCAAATTTGGCATACTACTTATTCACATTGAAAAATGATTACAGATAGAGATATAGCGCAAGCTTGAGAAGGTATTGATGGAACCACCGGTGGGATTGAAACAACGAATAAATTGATATGATAACAAAGGAAGTGAAATCTTGAACAAACCACCGTAAGAATTGAGAATGAACGTAGCAAAGGCACAATTCACCGGGAAGAATTGGAAAACGAATAAAGATGCTTGACAAAATTTAGATACATTAGAACGAAGAGATCATGAATTGATTAGAGGATATTTTGACGATGCACCGGTGAGATTTGGAAAACAAGAGTAGAACGTTGGAATGGATAATTCTGAGATGATGGGCTCAGAAGAATCAAACTGAAAAGACTCCTGAATTACTCCGGATGGATGAAAAGAATTCTCACAATCAAAATAATTATGAGGATGGCACGAAGCTAGAACCAAGAATCTTGAAGAGAATGGAGCAAGATTAAAGAGAAACTCATCTTCGGTCTTCAAAATTCGAGAATGACGACGAGAAACATCACCATGAATTGTTGAGACACTCCGGAATGAAAATTAGAAAGGTTGAACCAACAATGAAAAGAATTTGAAAGATCTTGGAGAAAGACATTTGACTGATGATAACTCATTCTTACGTCAAACTTTGCAATGAATTTGGGAATAGCTCCTGAAAATTAGAAGAGTTAGGTAAGATCCTGGAAAAAGACCTGTGGGTTAGGGCCCACTCAAAAGAAACACCGTTGAACGATTGTTTGAAAAGAGAGATTGCACCGGTAGAATTAAATGGCTTGAATGAGATAGCATCCTCGAAAGAACTTGAGTGAATTGAGAATGGAAACTAGAATCTTCTGAGATATCTTCAACACTCCGGAACAATCGAATAGCGAGAAGTGGATGATTAAGAGATGTACCGACATGAGAAAGCATTTGAAACGATGAAAAGAATACGATCAACACTGAAAACTTGACTAAATCCACCGGAGAAGAAAATTAGAATGGAACAATGATAAGGTAAAAGCTTCCTTAGCGTCTTCATGAGAAATCACCGGATAAGAGCATTAAAGGAAAAGAATGAAGAAACTTCACTCAATAAAATGGATACTCGATTAAGAAATCTGAGTCCTTGAAGAAAAAGGGTGGGAGGGCGGGAAAAACAAAGGCAACTTGGGTCGGATGAAACGAACACCGTTGAGAAAAAGGTTAGAATTGATCTTGCGAATGTTGGAATGATCGGATCCACTTGAAGAGAAGCACGCCGGTTGAGAAAAGAATTTACATGACAAGCTCAGTGATCAAGAAAGATTAGTATTCACATAGCAATATGAGAACACCATTAGGAAAGTATGGAATCAACACTTGACATTGAAGCAACTCGAATACCACAAAACAAAACAAAAACAAAGGATTTGGCTTGCAGAATAAGCCAGAACAAATACATATGATAGAGATTTACCCAATCCCGTATCATGCATCTGTCGGAAAGATATTCTAGGAGCTACTTGAATTCCCACCTATAAACTCCCTAAACTTTCTGGTTATGCAATCTGGTGTTGGGGATACAGGGACACAAAATATATCACCCAAACTAACAATACCTAGATCCAATTGTATCCATCCGTCAACACATAACCAAGAAATCCTCGAAATCGTGTACCTCGACCTTCAAAACATCCGTTATACAAGTCATGGCAATACTCCCTTTTCGCCACAATCTTCGGGCTATCGTGGTTATCTCACCAACAACTGCACAAAAGAGATTTCGATGTCGGCAAAACTCAGTATTCCAGAATCTGCAACGATAAAATTGTGACGACAACACCTCGAGCTCAACTCCCGGACACCGCCACAACCCCTAAATGTCGAGGCACCAAGAACAATGTTCTCGTCACAAAACCATCGAACGATTCCAAGATACCCACGTGATCCTAAAAAAATTTAGTGAAATTTGAGGAGAGAAAAGTCAAAACTCTCGCCAGATACCTCACCAGAGCGATTTAGGGACCGAGGAGTAAAAAGAATCCTACTCTCGATATATATAATCCTAAGACTCAAAACATTTTCCATTCTAGACTCAACAACGTCAACAAACAATCAAGTAGGGGCTCCTAAGTCGGGAAGGCTCGATTACCAACTTGAACGCCTCGATGCGGCTATATCTCCCACGTGTCGAAGCACGACTTAGAGGCATAACCGCATTGAAAGCAATGTCGCAAGTGAGGTAATCTTCACACAACCCATGTAATACATAAGGGAAAGAGATACATAGTTGGCTTACAATCGCCACTTCACACAATACATGAGTAAAACATTACATCATACATATACAATCAAGGTCCGACTACGGAACCAAAATAAAAGAAGACTACCCCAAATGCTACACAGATCCCGGATCGTCCCAACTGGGCTCCACTACTGATCAGCTGAAACGAAACAACACAATGAACAAGATCTTCATCGAGCTCCTCCTTGAGCTCAGGTGCATCACCTGCACGGTTTCATCGGCACCTGCAAACTGGTTTGGAAGTATCTGTGAGTCACGGGGACTCAGCAATCTCACACCCGCGAGATCAAGACTATTTAAGCTTAAAGGTAGGACAGGGTAGTGAGGTGGAGTTGCAGCAAGCGACTAGCATATATGGTGGCTAACATACGCAAAAGAGAGCGAGAAGAGGAGGCAAAGCACGGTCGAACAACTATGATCAAGAAGTGATCCTGAAACTACTTACGTCAAACATAACTCCAACACCGTGTTCACTCCCCGGACTCCGCGAGAAGAGACCATCACGGTTACACACGCGGTTGGTGTATTTTAATTAAGATCAACTTCGGTTTTCTACAACGGACATTAACAAATTCCCATCTGCCACATAACCGCGGCACGGCTTTGAAAGTTCAAAACCCTGCAGGGTGTCCCAACAAGCCCATGATAAGCTCTCGCGATCAACGAAGGATATTCCTTCTCCCGGAAGACCCGATCAGTCTCGAATCCGGCTACAAGACATTTCACAGCAATAAAACAAGACCAGCAAAGCCGCCGGATGTGCCGACAAATCCTGATAGGAGTCGCACGTACCTCGGTCTCGTGGCACACCGGATAAGTCAGCCTCGAGTAAAACCAGCCCTCGAGTTGCCCCGAGGTGGCCCCGCAGATCTGCTCGGTTCGGACCAACACTCAAAGGAGCACCGGCCGGGGCTAAAATAAAGATGACCCTCGGGCTCCGAAACCCAAGGGAAAAAGGGCATAGGTGAGGCAAATGGTAAAACCAATGTTGGGCCTTCTTTGGAAAAGTCTTATTCAAAGCGAACTGTCAAGGGGGTCCCATAAATCACCCGACCGCGTTAGGGACGCAAAAATCCGGGAACATAACACCGATATGACGGAAACTAGGGCGGCAAGAGTGGAACAAAACACCAGGCATAAGGCCGAGCCTTCCACCCTTAACCAAGTATATAGATGCATTAATAACATAAGATATATTGTGATATCCCAACAAGTAAACATGTTCCAACAAGGAACAACATCTCCATGTTCCAACAAGGAACAAGCTTCATCTTCACCTGCAACTAACAACGCTATAAGAGGGGCTGAGCAAAGCGGTAACATAGCCAAACAACGGTTTGCTAGGAAAGGATGGTTAGAGGTTTGACATGGCAATATGGGAGGCATGATAAGCAAGTGGTAGGCATCGCAGCATAGGCATAGCAAAAGAGCGAGCAACTAGCAAGCAAAGATAGAAGTGATTTCGAGGGTATGGTCATCTTGCCTGAAATCCCGCAAGGAAGAAGAACGAGTCCATGAAGAAGACAAACGGGCGAAGACGAATGAATCCTCACAACTCCGGAACGGAACCGAAGCTAACGAGAGAAGCAAACCGGAAAGAAACAAACAACATAGTAAACACACAATCATAAACATGGCATGATGCACAAACAAATATGATGCATGTCCGGTTTAAAGAGGCATGGCATGGCAAAGTGCAACAAACAATCCTACAAATTAAGTGGAGCTCAATATGCAACGAATTGCATATTTACGAAACACCACAACAATTATTTAGTTCACTCTTGATTAGGCTACCCAACAATATTAAATGTTATTAAGCATGGCAAGAGGTGAAGCATAAAGAAACTACCTATCTAGGCAAGTTTAAATGAGGCCGGAAACAACGAACAACAATTCCGGAAAATCCTCATATGCAAATTATGGATTTGGAACAGATCTGACCTAAAGCATATTTTAGAGTTGTTAAACATGCAAAGTAATGCTACCATGTTAAACTAGGCATTTTTCTACCCCATTTACATATATAAATTATTTAAATCCGAGTTACGGTTAATTAGTTATGAAATAAATCATTTTAGTATGGCATTTAAGCAAATTAATGCAAACAACAATTTTAAACATTTAAATGTTGTTATCATGATGCGGATGACATGTGCAAGGTTATGCAATTTTTATGAAAATGTTGACAAAAGCATGTTATGAAGCATTATGTCACCGTGGTGGAAGAAAGGGGTGCCACGGCAACGAATCCGAAAATGGTGCCACGGCAACATATCGGTTCCGATAACTCGATTGAGATATCGGTACAAAGGAAAACGTGACGGAAGCGAGTCATGCAAGAATGGTGGGGTGATCCCGATTCCCGGGTTCCCACGGAACGATGGCATGGCAAAAGAGGGGCATCGCAAGGATGATTCGATCACGGTCGGTCATCTCGGGTTATACCTCCGGAACGTGCAATCGGGACGGAAAGCGTTTCGTAGAGGGAAGTAGATGTTCACGGGTCGTCGAGGGAAGTAGAGGAAGTAGTCGTTCTCGCGTTGATCGCTGAGGGAAGTAGTGGTACACGGCGACGGTAGTGGAAGTAGTGTTCTCGTTCGATGGTTGTGGTACATCTCGTCATCGGAAGTAGTCGTTCATGTACACGTTTCACGGGTTTTCGGCGACGGTCGTTGTACACGTTTTTCGTAGATGTTCGAAGAGGGACTTGGCGCATCCGATGTCTCCGGGGTCGACGGTAGTGGTACACATTTGGCGTTTCGTAGTCGAACTTGACGTTTCCAAGGGGTACTTGTCGTTTCCGGTTCGGTGGTCGTCGGGTCGTAGTGGTACTTGGCGTCGGTAGTCGTGCACGTAGATGAACTTGACACGTAGATGAACTTGGCGGGTCCCATGAGTAGTTGTACTCGGCGAATCCGTGTAGTTGCACATGTATTCGTGCTGTAGCCGAACTTGATGAAAACCCACGGTGTCGGTACTTGGACTTGGCGATTCCACGGGCGAGAGGAGACCGGGCTTGGCGGCGGGACCCAGCAGCAGAAAGGCGCTGCCATGGCATCGGGCAAGGCTCCCGGTGGTGCAGCAGAGGCGACGGGCGGAGCAGAGGTCCACGGGCATGGCGAGCGATGGTACCGGGCGGGGGCTGGGTCGCTTCGTCTGCGAGGTTGAGAGGTCCGGTGGATCCCGCGGACATGGCGCTGGGCTCGGCGCTCCTCGGGGCGCCGGCGGCAGGAAACGGCGACGGGGTCTCCGGCCTGGTCGCTGACGAGGCGACGGGGTGGCCAAGGGGAGAAGAAGGGCGAGGCAGTGGAGGTGCACGGGCGCAGGAGGCTGAGGACGCGAGGCCGAGGCAGAGGCGACCGGCGGGCAGTCGGTGAGGTCGAGGAACGGAGGGCGCGCGGCGCGGCCGGAGTCACCATCACCGGCGGGGCCGCGGCGGGAGGAGACACGGGAGGCGGCAGGGCGAAGGTAAGAAGGCGCGGCGGCGGCCTGGACTCGCTGGCATCGAGGAGGTGGAGGCGCGAGGCGACGCCATGGAGGACGGCAGAGGAGGGGGATCGATGGGAGGACGGGTTCGACGCTGCGGGAGAAGGGGAACGAGAGGAGGATGAGGGGAGATGGGATCGGGCGAGCGATGCTCCTGGCGGCGGGGGAGGACGAGAGGGAGAGGATGAGAGGAGGGGGGTCGGGGCTAGGGTAGAGCTGGGTTGGGTGGCTGGGCCTTAGCCTTGGTGGGCCGGCCTGGGTGGAGGAGAAAGGCCAAGGTCTTGGGCCGGCGCGGGGGGGAATGGCCAGGAGGCCGGCTGGGCTGGCTCCTCTCTCTTACTCCAATATAAATACTTTAGCAGAAAACAGATAAAGAGAAGAAAAGAAAGAGAGGGTTGGGGAAAGGATTTGGACACACGGATAATTTTCCCGGGCTCACAAAAATATGAGGAATTTAACAAAAATGGTCCGAGGATTTTTGGTGGAACTCCGGAAAAAGATAGAATAATAATGGCAAGGTTTTGAGGTCAACTCGGAGCAGAAAAGGCATGGGATTTTGCAAGTGTGTTATGGTGAATTCCAAATAATGGAATATTTTTAATATAGCTCCCTAATATCGGGAGGGTATGTTATAAAGAGAAAACACCATGTGAATTCCCTCGATTTAAATGGATCGAGAAATCCATGCAATTTATTTAGAAGAGTTGCAAAAATTAATGATATGATGGCATGATGAGATGATGCAATGCAAGAGATGACATGATGAAAGCACACACCAAACAAAACATATGGCAAAACTCGGAAACCCTGGAAGGCAACTGAAGCTCCGGTCTTGGGGCGTCACATGTTGATAACAGTACCCTCCTTCAGCAGTGACTGGGTTGTGGCATCTGCCACATCATCTGGCAAGTCGTCACAACTGTGGCGCATTGGGTCCTTCTGTTCGCCTGTATAGGTGCACATTAAGCCTGAGCGGCGGCTTAATGGGAGTATACGCCAAGTGACCCAGACCCGGACCAAGTCGATGCCATTTAAACTGTTTCCCAGAAGAGCTTTAATCTTCTTGATGGTGGGGTTGAGTGGCAGATGTTCAACAACGGTCAGTTTATCTGCCAGCGGCTGGTTGGACTCAAGGCGCAGGGCGCGAAAGCCAGGCAGAGGCGGCTCATCAGCCGAAGAAGTATCCTGACAGTAGAACCATGACTGGTTCCAATATTTGGGGTGACTCGGCAGCTCAGCATAAGGAAGCAGATGTCTCTCCGTCATTGGATTGAGATACCGCCAAGTTCAAGACTCGGCCCGTTGCGCCATTCTGCCGGTTCAAGTAAAACAGTTCTCTGAATAAAAGCAGGCTTGGCTCTTCTCCCAGGTACACCTCACAGAAGACTTGGAAATTGCAAAGATTAGACACGGAAATGGGTCCAATGTCTTGAGGTCTAAGGTCAAAGAAATTTAAAACTTCTCTGAAGAACTTTGAGCCGGGAGGGGCAAATCCCCGGCTCATGTGATCCGTGAAAACTATTACCTCCCCTTCTTTGGGTTGAGGCTTCTCTTCAGAGGGGTCAGGTACGCGATAAGACATGACATCCTTCTTTGGCAAATGGCCGGACTTCACAAATTCAACCAGTTTGCTTTTAGTGACAGTGGATGGGACCCAGTTGCAGGTTACAGGAGCTTTGGTCGACTTAAGGCGCCATGACAACAGATTGGCCTATTACAAAATAAGAAGTTCCGGTTTAAATTTTAACCCGGAAGACAATATCCAAGTTACTGAAAGTAGCGGCTTAAAGGGGCCTAATGACGTAAGGATAATTGGGCAACATTATTTAAGCCGCCACAAGTGTTAGCAACAGTTCAAAAGTTTTAAAGACCTAAGAAGGAGCCAAGGTTCACAGATCAAGTGGGATGCGTTTAAACCGGATACCTGGACAGTTATGTTAAAGGCATTTAACATAAGAAGTTTTCCGGGTGATAAAAACAGGTTTCACAATCTTTTGCTATGATTTGAGATCAAAGGGCTATTCTGATAAGAAGTTTTTCTAGACCTAAAAACCGACGCAGATGCGTTCATAGGCTCGAATAAGGCCTTTATACAGAGAAAGAGATCTGCTTCGCATCCAACATAAGGATGAAAACAACTACCGCAACTATTCTATATCATTCTTGATCGGAAGTGGTATCTAGGAGGAAAAACTAACAAAGAATGGCTCTAATGGTGATGAACTACGACGAACTCGAATAAGCTCTAATGCAGATCTAGGCAGGGAAGGAAAAGAAACTTACAGGTCTGGAGGAGCTGCGGAGGTTTGCCGACGTGTTTCTGGTCCGATTTAGGTTGATGCGGCGGCCTGGGTCGGTGAAGACAAGAAGCTTGACGGCGGCGGCGGCGGAGCTCGAGAGGAGGCTAGAGGAAGAAGACGACTGGAAGGATGAAAATGAAACCTAGGTCGTGCCTATTTATAAGGAGAGCATAACTGAGACGGCGCGGGAAACGAGGAGATAAGAATTATTATCCAGCGGCCCCAACGCCTCGAATTCCGGAACGGACAATAAAGACAGAGATCCGTTGGGCGATGCGGCGGAATAAAAGGAAATATGACGTCATGACAGGTTAACACGGATCCAAAGAATGACGTCACGGCGGGTTAAAGAAAGTCTTTTGCGCAATGTAAGATCAAGCTTTATGTTTTAAGTTATTTTAAGATTGACATGAACAGGTTCAAATCAATCTGGGGCCTAATGTTGTGGATATAACTATTTGTGTAAGCCGCCCAGGAGGGGCCGGTTACGTAAAGAGATTACCAGACAGAAGACCAAGTCCAAGCATGAAGATGGCGTCTCAACAAAGGGCCTAAGGCCCACGGGCGACTTAAGGCCCGTTGTAGTAAACCGCCATAATGCCAAGACTTGTATCATAAGGTAGACTTGACTAGTCACCGAGATGGACATTGTTCATAAGCCGGTCGGGACTCTGTAGGCTATAGGGCGTCAACCCGTGTATATAAGGGGACGACCTGTTGGCGGCTTAGGACAAGAAACAACCAATCGAGAACCGGGCATAGCGTATCCCGCTCCCTGGTCATCGAAACCTCAAGCAATACCAACCCAACTAGACGTAGGCCTTACCTTCACTGTAAGGGGCCGAACTAGTATAAAACCTCTCGTGTCCTTTGTCCCGATTAACCCCTTTTAGCTTCCTAGTTGTGATGGCTCCACGACTAAGTCCTTGCAAGAGGACATCTGCCGTGACAATTCCACGACAGGGCCCTCTCTTTTTTTGGCCTCTTATTATTATTATTATTATTATTATTATTATTATTATTATTATTATTATTATTATTATTATTATTATTATTATTATTATTATTATTATTATTTATTTTTCGTCCGGAGTCTCAACCCGACTTGTGGGGGAATCATAGTCTCCATCATCCTTTCCTCACTGGGACAATGCTCTAATAATGATGATCATCACACTTTTATTTACTTACAACTCAAGAATTACAACTCCATACTTAGAACAAAATATAACTCTATATGAATGCATCCGGCGGTGTACCGGGATGTGCAATGAATCAAGAGTGACATGTATGAAATAATTATGAACGGTGGATTTGCCACAAATACGATGTCAACTACATGATCATGCAAAGAAATATGACAATGATGGAGCGTGTCATAATAAACGGAACGACGGAAAGTTGCATGGCAATATATCTCGGAATGGCTATGTAAATGCCATAATAGGTAGGTATGGTGGCTGTTTTGAGGAAGGTATATGGTGGGTGTATAGTACCGGCGAAAGTTGCGCGATACTAGCGAGGCTAGCAATGGTGGAAGGGTGAGAGTGTGTATAATCCATGGACTCAACATTAGTCAAAAAGAACTCACATACTTATTGCAAAAATCTATTAGTAATCGAAACAAAGTACTACGCGCATGCTCCTAGGGGACGGGTTGGTAGGAGTTAACCATCGCGCGATCCCGACCTCCACTCATAAGGAAGACAATCAATAAATAAATCATGCTCCAACTTCATCACATAACGGTTCACCATACGTGCATTCTATGGGAATCATAGACTTTAACACAAGTATCTCTCAAATTCACAATTACTCCACTAGCATGACTCTAATATCAGCATCTTCATATCTCAAAACAATCATAAAGAATCAAACTTTTCATAGTATTCAATGCACTTTATATGAAAGTTTTTATTATATCCCTCTTGGATGCCTATCATATCAGGACTAAATTTATAACCAAAGCAAATTACCATGCTGTTTAAGACTCTGAAAATAATATAAGTGAAGCATGAGAGTTCATCTATTTCTTCAAAATAAAACCACCGCCGTGCTCTAAAAGATATAAGTGAAGCACTAGAGCAAATGACAAACTACTCCGAAAGATATAAGTGAAGATCAATGAGGAGTTGAATAATTATTTAACTATGTGAAGACTCTCTAACATTTAAGTATTTCAGATCTTGGTATTTTATTCAAACAGCAAGCAAAAAAAGTAAATAAAATTATGCTCCAAGCAAAACACATATCATGTGGTGAATAAAAATATAGCTCCAAGTAAGGTTACCGATGAACGAAGACGAAAGAGGGGATGCCTTCTGGGGCATCCCCGAGCGTAGTGTAACGCCCCGGATCAGATGCGCCAGGTGTCTGCCAGTTATTTGCCATGTCATTTGCTTGCGTGTTGCACTTTCCCATGTCATCATGTGCATCTCATTTTGCATACGTGTTCGTTTCATGCATCCGAGCATTTTCCCCGTTGTCCGTTTTGCAATCCGACACTCCTATGTCCTCCAGCGCCCCCTTTTGCCTCTTTTCGTGTGCGGGTGTTAAACATTCTCGGAATGGACCGAGGTTTGCCTAGCGGCCTTGTTACACCACCGGTAGACCGCCTGTCCATTTGGAGGTCGTTTGATACTCCAACGGTTAACCGGGTAACCGCAAAGGCCTCTTTGGTGATGCAGACCAACACCCCTCCAAACAGCCCATTAACCCATCCTAACCCCCTCCATCCTCTCAGTCGTTCGATCATGATCGTGTTGGCGAAAACCGCACCCCAATTGGACTCTCCTAGCTCCCGCTACCTATAAATAGGTGTCTCCCCCGAATTTTCGCAGTCCAAACCCTAATTCTCCTCTGTCACCGCGTCGGACACGTCCGTCGCCGTCCCCTCGTCCAACCGCGCGCCGCCACATGGCGACCGTGCCCCACTTCGCCGCCCCGCCGCCGAAGCCCGCAGGGCTCGCGGGAGGCCCTCCTAGCCCGGATCGGCCGCCGCCTCCTCCAAGACCGATCGCCCGCGCCCGCGCGGACCGCCCGCCTCCTCCTCGCCGCCTCAACCCCGCCGCCCGTCGCCCTCGGCCCCGGTCGCCGCCACGCCGGTGCGCGCCGCCCCGGTCGCCGCCCCCTTCATGCTGCTATTTATGCCATGCTCTATTTTTCTGCTAAGTCTAAATCTGTAACGAAACTTGCTATGTTTACATGTGTGCCATTATATCTTCTGTGCCTTTTTGGCTCATGATCAGTAAGGGACTTTTGGTATTTCCAACTAGTAGCTTCATGCCATGCATTTGGTTTCCATTATAAGTTCCTGTAGCATGTTGTTTTATAGCTCTAAACATTGCAACCTGATGTTATTTCTGCCATGTCCAGTAATTTCTGCTAAGTCTGTGAACCTGTTACTATTTGCAATCTTGCCATGTCCTTTTGAGCATGTTCTAGTAGTTTCTGGAGATAGCTCAGTGTTCATGTTTTGTAATGCTTTATCTTTAAATCATGTAAATTCCTTTTGTTTTCATGTTGGGATCCTGTAGCTTGTTGTTTTGGTGCTCGCAATATGCCTAGTTGCTGTTTTGGACAGCTTGTCCTTTAAACTTGTATAGTGTGTATGTGTTGATCCGTTGCTCCGTTTTGGGTGTGCTCTATATGAAACTTGCTTAGTTTTGCATGTAGTTTCATATTACCTTGTTGGATCCATGTCTTGAATGTGTTTTCTTGATGTTTGAATGCATTTTGCACCAATGCCATGCTTAACTTGTTTTGCTCATATCTTCTAGGCCGTAACTCCGAATTAAATGAACTTTATATGTAACTTGACTAAAATTTCGTGTAGATCATCTTGGTGCATCTTAACTTGCTGTTTAGAAACTTGAACATAATGTTTATTCAGATCTGGACCAATTTCGAAATTTGCATATGAATACTTACCGGAATGGTTATATGTTGTTTCCGGCCTCATTTAAACTTGTTTTGATGTGTTGCTCTTGTATGCATCATATCTTGCCATGAGTAGCTTCATGTAGCCTTGTCATGCATCATACTTGGTTGAGCATCATGCCTTGTTCATGTGTGGTGTGTTTACCATGTTGTGTGCTTCTTCTCGATAGTTCCTGTTTCGTTGCGATCGTGAGGATTCATTCGTCTGCGCTTGGTTCGTCTACGTGACTTCATCTTCTTCATGGACTCGTTCTTCTTCCTTGCGGGATTTCAGGCAAAATGACTGACACCTTGGATCTCATTACTATTATTGCTTTGCTAGTTGCTTCGTTCTATCGCTATGCTGCGTTACCTACCACTTGCTTATCAAGCCTCTCAAATTGCCATGAACCTCTAAACTTTGTCACCCTTCCTAGCAAACCGTTGTTTGGCTATGTTATCGCTTTTGCTCAGCCCCTCTTATAGCGTTGCTACTTGCAGGTGAAGATGAAGATTGCTCCATGTTGGATTATGTTTATGTTGGGATATCGCAATATCTCTTATATTATTAATGCATCTATATACTTGGTAAAGGGTGGAAGGCTCGGCCTTATGCCTGGTGTTTTGTTCCACTCTTGCCGCCCTAGTTTCCGTCATATCGGTATCATGTTCCCGGATTTTGCGTCCCTAACGCGGTTGGGTGATTTATGGGACCCCCTTGACAGTTTGCTTTGAATAAGACTCCTCCAGCAAGGCCAAACCTTGGTTTTACATTTGCATCACCTAGCCTTTTTCCCTTGGGAGTCGCGCATCCCGAGGGTCATCTTATTTTACCCCCCCCCCCCACCCCAGGCCAGTGCATGTCTAAGTGTTGGTCCAAACTAGAGCACCGTGCGGGACCATCCTTTGGCAACTTGGGTTACGTTGGTACCTGTACGCTTCGCTTATCCGGTGTGTCCTGAGAACGAGATACGTGCGACTCCTATCGGGATTGTCGACACATCGGGCGGCTTTGCTGGTCTTGTTTTACCATTGTCGAAATGTCTTGTAAACCGGGATTCCGAGACTGATCGGGTCTTCCCGGGAGAAGGAATATCCTTGGTTGACCGTGAGAGCTTATAATGGGCTAAGTTGGGACACCCTTGCAGGGTTTGAACTTTCGAGAGCCGTGCCCGCGGTTATGTGGCAGATGGGAATTTGTTAATGTCCGATTGTAGTAAACTTGAAGTAAACTCTTCTAAAATACACCAATAGTGTGCGTAACTCTGAGTGTCTCTTTTCGGGGTTGATCGAGAGGAGAACACGGTTTCTGGGTTATGTTTGACGTAAGTAGGAGTTCAGGATCACTTCTTTATCATTACTAGTTGACGACCGCTTGCTGTGCTTTTCTCCTCGCTCTTATTTGCGTAAGTTAGCCACCATACATGCTTAGTCGATGCTGCAACCTCACCACTTTACCTCTTCCTTACCCATTAAGATTTGCTAGTCTTGATACCATAGGGTAATGGGATTGCTGAGTCCTCGTAGCTCACAGATTACTACACCAACAGTTGCAGGTACATGTTATGTGATGATCTTGACGTGAGATCAATGTTTACTTGTTTTGGAGTTCTTCTTCTGCTTCTTCGATCAGGGGATTGGTTCCAGGTCGGCAGCCTAAGCTAGCAGGGTGGATGTTGTTTGAGTTTCTGTTTATGTTTCATCCATAGTCGGATGTTGATCTTGTATATCATGTATTGTTGTATTCATGTGACATTGTATGTCTTGGTTGTATCCCCACTATTATGTAATGTTGATGTAATCAAATCCACCTTGCAAAAGCGTCTTCAAGATGCGCTTCTATCCTTGGTGGGACCTTCGAGTTCCTTTAGGATAGGGTCGCATCTTGGGCGTGACAAGTTGGTATCAGTGCCTCGACCGACCCTAGGAGCCCCCCTTGATTGATCGTATAGTTTGGCCGTTGTCGAGTCTAGAAGAAAACTATTTTGGAGTCTAGTTATATCGGAGAGTAGGACTTCTTTTTACTCCTCAGCCACCTTCGTCGCTCTGGTAAGGAATCTTGACGGTTAGTTTTCGTTCGTTGTCCATCCTCTTTTTCCCGGCACATTTCTCGTCAAGTTGACTCGACCCTCTTTGTCTTCTGGGAGATCAGTCGTCAGTTCTTTCTCTTTCGACGTTGTTTCCCTGTCCAAAGTTGTCCTTGTTTTGCCCACCCGCCCACCGTTTTTCTTCTCGAAACCGGAGTCCATAATCGAGTATCCATCCTACTCGTGCGAAGCTTTGCATTCTTTCCTCAATTATTTCAACCGGTGTTTTTCTCTTCAATATATTCGTCGATTCCCCGTTCCAAGTTGCCTTATTTTTTCCCGCGCTCCAACCCTTTTTTTTCCCGGAGTCTGATCCTCTATTTGAGCAGTAATTTCATTCGTGCGGAGTATCTTCAGTCTTTCCTCAATTGTCTCAACCGGTGATTTCTCGCCTAGGTAATCATTGTTCGTCTCATCTCCTTTTCTGGTGGATTCAATTCAAGTTTTCGGTGTTGATCGTATTCTTCTCATTGACCGAAGTGTTTTCCCCTTGCTCATTCCTCTCGCCATTCTATTATCCCGGAGTGCTGAAGACATCTCAGAAGATTCGTGTTTGCATTCAATTATTTCGAGGTTGTCACCTCATTCAAATCTTTTAATCGTTCTAGTGCATCATTTCTCATTCAACAATCCTTTCCAACGGTGTTCTCCTTTTAGTGGGCCCTAACCCACAGGTCTTTTCCCAGGATCTTACCTGGCTCTTCTAAGTTTCCCGGAGTTATTCTCAAATCCTTTTCGAAGTTTGACATAAGAATAAATTTCATTAGTCAGATGCCTTTCCAAGATCACTCTCAAATTCTTTCATGTTCGGGGCAATATTTCCTCTTTTCATTCTCCCGGAGTTTTTAACAATTTTGATGGTATTTCTCGTCTTCATTCTCAACATTTGAAAATCGAAGAAGAATTTCTCTTAAATTTTGTCCGTTCTCCCGGAGATTCGTAGCGCTAGCTCGATGTTACCCTATCAAATTGTTTCTAGTCGCGCAATTCTTTTCATCCATCCGGAGTATTTCAGGAGTTGCTTTCTCTCTCGATCATATGGAGGCCATCTTTTCCGAATATTTCTTCGTTCTAAGCTTTCAAATTCATTCTCCAATTATTCTATACTCGTGCCCCTTCGTTCGTCTTAATATTCTTCGGGTGCTTCGTTCCAGTATTCTTCAATCAGTTCACGATCTCTTCGTTCTCTTGTTTCCAAATTCCCTTAAGTATCTTCATCCGTTTCAATTCTTCCCGGCGATTCATTCTCTTTTCTTCGTTCATTTTCATTTCTAAAGATGGTTTGTTCAAGATTCCTTTTCATTTGTAATCACATCAACTAATTCGTTCTTTCTGAATCCTACCGGTGGTTCAAGAAGACTTTCTCAAATTTTCGTGCTATATCCCCCCCTTAATCTTTTCCTCCTTCCTTCGGAGATTGTTCATGTTGAATAATTTCTCGGTTCTAAGTTGTTCGTATTTTCTTTTCTGGAGTTCCAAGCTTCTCGCTTGTTCCATCGCGAAGCTCCATCTAAATCATCGCAAGGCTTTAATCTTGTTCCTTTCATCCTTCAATTCTATCTCATCATCCATTTGTTACCGGAGTTCTTCACGGTGGTTCGTCAGTATTTAATTCATTTTTCAAGTTTTCATCAAGATTCTAGTAGGCGAAGCTCTAGTATCCTTTTCTTCTTGCATTTTGAAGTGCAATTAATTCTCCGTATTCTTTTGAAATGGAGTTTTGCATTTCTTCTTCCTTCTCAGCTATTAAATCTTTTCCGCTCATGGTTGGTTATCACCTCAAAATTTTGAGATGTTATCCATAAGTCCACAACAAGCAATTCTTTGTTGTTGATTTTCTCAACAACTTCGTTCAATCTTTTCTTCGCAAGGATGCTTTCCAAATTCATTCGTTGAATTTGTCATTTTTTTCTCCTCTGTTCTTTTCATTCCACTATTCCAATTATTCCGGAGGCATTGTGTTGTTCCTCTTGCCAAGTGTCATGCCATCTTGTTAAGTTCAAGTTCTATTCCATTCTATGTTCAACTGGGATCCTATCACAATTCTTTCGTTCTTATTCCTTGTCTATCTTGTTCTAACCGGAGTGGTTTCAGAATCTATCTTGTTCCTTGAGCCTTTTGGTTCTCGTCATACTCGTCGTTCCTCTTCCCTACCCAGTGCTCTCAACTTTGTTCATCCTCTCCCGCTTGTTCTTATTTCACCTCATCCTCTTTCTCTTCCGTCTCGGTCCTAAGATCTCGGGACGAGATCTCTTGTTAGTAGAGGAGAGTTGTAACGCCCCGGATCCGATGCGCCAGGTGTCTGCCAGTTATTTGCCGTCGTTGCCATGTCATTTGCTTGCGTGTCGCACTTTGCCATGTCATCATGTGCATCTCATTTTGCATACGTGTTCGTTTCATGCATCCGAGCATTTTTCCCGTTGTCCGTTTTGCAATCCGACACTCCTATGTCCTCCGGCGCCCCTTTTTGACTCTTTTTGTGCGCGGGTGTTAAACATTCTCGGAATGGACTGAGGTTTGCCTAGCGGCCTTGTTACACCACTGATAGACCGCCTGTCAAGTTTCGTTCCATTTGGAGGTCGTTTGATACTCCAACGGTTAACCGGGTAACCGCAAAGGCCTCTTTGGTGATGCAGCCCAACACCCCTCCAAACAGCCCATTAACCCATCCTAACCCCCTCAATCCACTCGGTCGTTCGATCACGATCGTGTGGGCGAAAACCGCACCCCATTTGGACTCTCCTAGCTCCCTCTACCTATAAATAGGTGTCTCCCCCGAATTTCCGCAGTCCAAACCCTAATTCTCCTCCCTCACCGCGTCGGACACGTCCACCCAGCGCCGGACACGTCCGTCGCCGTCCCCTCGTCCAACCGCGCGCTGCCACGTGGCGACCGGGCCCCACTTCGCCGCCCCGCCGCAGAAGCCCGCAGGGCCAGCGGAGGCCCTCCTAGCCCGGATCGGCCGCCGCCTCGCCAAGATCGATCGCCCGCGCCCGCCGCCGCTGACGCCCGCCTCGCCGCCTCAACCCCGCCGCCCGTCGCCCTCGCCCCGATCGCCAAGACGCCTTGTCGGCTGCCGCCCGGTCGCCGCCCCACAAGCCCGCGCCCGTGCGCCGCCGCCATGGCTGCCGCCCAGCCGTCCGGCCACGGATCCGGCGCCCCTCGCCGCCTCCGTCGTGCCCCGTTCCCCGGCGACCTCCCTTCTCCAGCTCCGGCGAGAGCTCGCACCGGCCAACCTCGGTTCGCGTGCAAACCCTAGATCCAAAATGAGGTTGACCCCAAAATTCCTCCAAGTCCTTTTTCTGTCATATTATGTTGCCTCCTTTGACATGTCATATCTCCTTGTATACTGCTCCGTTACATGCGCATGATATATCAAAATGTTCTTTGTGAGATGCTCCCCATTTTGTTACATTGTGCCTTGCTTGTTTGAGACAATCTTGATGCCCAAATCTCTGATGCAAGAGTGCTATATAATATTTACTGCTGCTACTTATCAGATTATGTTGATTTGTCATTTTTGTCACATTTGATGTGTGCATATTATAGGCATGAGTTCTACATGTGTTTTGGGCTATGCCATGCCATCTTTACAGAGGTGCTTGCCATGTATTTTTGTGATCATTGTGGTGACTAGCACAAGCATGCAAACTAGGCATCGTGATATTGTTGATTTCAGGGACTTGGAATTTCACTGTCATTTCCCTGCTGTTATTTTTATGCCATGTATTAATGTTGCTACAGTGAGATTCATGCCTCTGTTGAGTATGTTCAGTAAGGATGTTTTGGACATATGGTTAGGCTCTATCTATGCATGCCCCTGTTTGCATTTACATGTTATTCAATTTTGCCATGGTTGTTGTTAGTGATCCAAGCATGCTATGAACTTTCCCTTGCCATTTTTAGCTTCATGAACATGTTATATTACTGTAGGTATGCTTATCTTGTCATGCATTGTTTTGTGTTGAGTGAATCGAGCTCGCAAAGTTGCCTTCATGCTGCTGTTTATGCCATGCTCTGTTTTTCTGCTAAGTCTAAATCTGTAACGATACCTGCTATGTTTACATGTGTGCCATTATATCTTCTGCGCCTTTTTGGCTCATGATCAGTAAGGGACTTTTGGTCTTTTCAATTAGTAGCTTCATGCCATGCCTTTGGTTTCCAGTATAATTTCCCGTAGCATGTTGTTTTAAAGCTCTAAACATTGCAACCTGATGTTATTTCTGCCATGTCCAGTAATTTCTGCTAAGTCTGTGAACCTGTTATTATTTGCAATCTTGCCATGTCCTTTTGAGCATGTTCTAGTAGTTTCTGGAGATAGCTCATTGTTTATGTTTTGTAATGCTTTATATGTATGTCATGTACATGCCTTTTGTTTTCATGTTGGGATCCTGTATCTTGTTGTTTTGGTGCTTGCAATATGCCAAGTTGCTGTTTTGGACAGCTTGTCCTTTAAACTTGTATAGTGTGTATGTGTTGATCCGTTGCTCCGTTTTGGGTGTGCTCTATATGAAACTTGCTTAGTTTTGCTTGTAGTTTCATATTAACTTGTTGGATCCATGTCTTGAATGTGTTTGCTTGATGTTTGAATGCATTTTGCACCAATGCCATGCTTAACTTGTTTTGCTCATATCTTCTAGGCCGTAACTCCGAATTAAATGAACTTTATATGTAAATTGACTAGAATTTCGTGAAGATCATCTTGGTGCATCTTAACTTCCTGTTTAACAACTTGAACATAAGGTTTATTTAGATCTGGACCAATTTCGAAAATCGCATATGAGGACTTACCGGAATGGTTATATATTGTTTCCGGCCTCATTTAAACTTGCTTTGATGTGTTGCTCTTGTATGCATAATCTCTTGCCATGAGTAGCTTCATGTATCCTTGTCATGCATCATACTTGGTTGAGCATCATGCCTTGTTCATGTGTGGTGTGTTTACCATGTTGTGTGCTTCTTCTTGATAGTTCCCGTTTCGTTGTGATCGTGAGGATTCATTTGTCTGCGCTTGGTTCGTCTACGTGACTTCATCTTCTTCATGGACTCGCTCTTCTTCCTTGCGGGATTTCAGGCAAAATGACTGACACCTTGGATCTCATTACTATTATTGCTATGCTAGTTGCTTCGTTCTATCGCTATGCTGCGTTACCTACCACTTGCTTATCAAGCCTCTCAAATTGCCATGAACCTCTAACCTTTGTCACCCTTCCTAGCAAACCGTTGTTTGGCTATGTTACCGCTTTTGCTCAGCCCCTCTTATAGCTTTGCTAGTTGCAGGTGAAGATGAAGATTGCTCCAGGTTGGATTATGTTTATGTTGGGATATCACAATATCTCTTATATTATTAATGCATCTATAGACTTGGTAAAGGGTGGAAGGCTCGGCCTTATGCCTGGTGTTTTGTTCCACTCTTGCCGCCCTAGTTTCTGTCATATCGGTATTATGTTCCCGGATTTTGCGTCCCTAACGCGGTTGGGTGATTTATGGGACCCCCTTGACAGTTCGCTTTGAATAAGACTCCTCCAACAAGGCCCAACCTTGGTTTTACATTTGCATCACCTAGCCTTTTTCCCTTGGGAGTTGTGCATCCCGAGGGTCATCTTATTTTACCTCCCCGCCAGTGCTTGTCTAAGTGTTGGTCCAAACTAGAGCACCGTGCGGGACCATCCTTTGGCAACTTGGGTTACGTCGGTACGTGTACGCTTTGCTTATGCGGTGTGTCCTGAGAATGAGATACGTGCGACTCCTATCGGGATTGTCGACACATCGGGCGGCTTTGCTGGTCTTGTTTTACAATTGTCGAAATGTCTTATAAACTGGGATTCCGAGACTGATCGGGTCTTCCCGGGAGAAGGAATATCCTTCGTTGACCGTGAGAACTTATAATGGGCGAAGTTGGGACACCCCTGCAGGGTTTGAACTTTCGAGAGCCGTGCCCACGGTTATGTGGCAGATGGGAATTTGTTAATGTCTGTTTGTAGTAAACTCGAAGTAAAATCTTCTAAAATACACCAACTGTGTGCGTAACCGTGAGTGTCTCTTTTCGGGGTTGATCGAGAGGAGAAAACGGTTTTTGGGTTATGTTTGACGTAAGTAGGAGTTCAGGATCACTTCTTGATCATTACTAGTTGATGACCGCCTGCTGTGCTTCTCTCCTCGCTCTTATTTGCATAAGTTAGCCACCATACATGCTTAGTCGCTGCTGCAACCTCACCACTTCACCTCTTCCTTACCCATTAAGCTTTGCTAGTCTTGATACCCATGGTAATGGGATTGTTGAGTCCTCGTGGCTCACAGATTACTACACCAATAGTTGCAGGTACATGTTATGCGATGATCTTGACGTGAGAGCTATGTTTACTTGTTTTGGAGTTCTTCTTCTGCTTCTTCGATCAGGGGATAGGTTCCAGGTCTGCAGCCTGGGCTAGCAGGGTGGATGTCGTTTGAGTTTCTGTTTATGTTGCATCCATAATCGGATGTTGATATTGTATCATGTATTGTTGTATTCATGTGAAATTGTATGTCTTGGTTGTATCCCCACTATTATGTAATATTGATGTAATGATATCCACCTTGCAAAAGCGTCTTCAAGATGCGCTTCTATCCTTGGTGGGACCTTCAAGTTCCTTTAGGATAGGGTCGCATCTTGGGCGTGACAAGTTGGTATCAGTGCCTCGACCGACCCTAGGAGCACCCTTGATTGATCGTATAGTTTGGCCGTTGTCGAGTCTAGAAGAAAACTATTTTGGAGTCTAGTTATATCGGAGAGTAGGACTTCTTTTTACTCCTCAGCCACCTTCGTCGCTCTGGTAAGGAATCTTGACGTAGGTGTTTTGAATTACTTCTCTCCCCTTCAAATTTTTCTTTAGGATCACACGGTTAGTTTTCGTTCGTTGTCCATCCTCTTTTGCCCGGCGCATTTCTCGTCAAGTTGACTCGACCCTCTTTGTCTTTTGGGAGATCAATCGTCAGTTCTTTCTCTTTCGACGTTGTTTCCCTGTCCGAAGTTGTCCTTGTTTTTCCCACCCGCCCACTGTTTTTCTTCTCGGAACCGGAGTCCATAATCGAGTATCCATCCTACTCGTGCGAAGCTTTGCATTCTTTCCTCAATTATTTCAACCGGTGTTTTTCTCTTCAACTTATTCGTCGATTCCCCGTTCCAAGTTGCCTTATTTTTTCCCACCCTCCCACCCTTTTTATTCCCGGAGTCTGATCCTCTATTTGAGCAGTAATTTCATTCGTGCGGAGTATCTTCAGTCTTTCCTCAATTGTCTCAACCGGTGATTTCTCGCCTAGGTAATCATTGTTCGTCTCATCTCCTTTTCTGGTGGATTCAATTCAAGTTTTCGGTGTTGATCGTATTCTTCTCATTGACCGAAGTGTTTTCCCCTTGCTCGTTCCTCTCGCCATTCTATTATCCCGGAGTGCTGAAGACATCTCAGAAGATTCGTGTTTGCATTCAATTATTTCGAGTTGTCACCTCATTCAAATCTTTTAATCATTCCGGTGCATCATTTCTCATTCAACAATCCTTTCCAACGGTGTTCTCCTTTTAGTGGGCCCTAACCCCACAGGTCTTTTCCCAGGATCTTACCTGACTCTTCTAAGTTTCCCGGAGTTATTCTCAAATCATTTTCGAAGTTTGACGTAAGAATAAATTTCATCAGTCAGATGCCTTTCCATGATCGCTCTCAAATTCTTTCATGTTCGGGGCAATCTTTGCTCTTTTCATTCTCCTGGAGTTTTCAACAATTTTGACGGTGTTTCTCGTCGTCATTCTCAACATTTGAAGATCGAAGAAGAATTTCTCTTAATTTTTGTCCGTTCTCCCCGAGATTCGTAGCGCTAGCTCGATGTTACCCTATCAAATTGTTTCTAGTCGCGCAATTCTTTTCATCCATCCGGAGTATTTCAGGAGTTGCTTTCTCTCTCGATCATACAGAGGCCATCTTTTCCGAATATTTCTTCGTTCTAAGCTTTCAAATTCGTTCTCCAATTATTCTATACTCGTGCCCCTTCGTTCGTCTCAATATTCTTCGGGTGCTTCGTTGCAGTATTCTTCAATCAGTTCGCGATCTCTTCATTCTCTTGTTTCCAAATTCCCTTAAGTATCTTCATCCGTTTCAATTCTTCCCGGCGATTCATTCTCTTTTCTTCGTTCATTTTCATTTATAATAATGGTTTGTTCAAGATTCCTTTTCATTTGTAATCACATCAACTAATTCGTTCTTTCCGAATCCTACCGGTGGTTCAAGAAGACTTTATCAAATTTTCGTGCTATATCCCCCCCTTAATCTTTTCCAACGTGAATAAGTAGTATGCAAATCCATTGCTTCGCATCAATGTAATTGGTGGAGGATAAGCATAACGTAATTCTTATTCTTCTTTCATCAAGTTGATTAATTCCTTCCTTCGGAGATTGTTCATGTTGAATAATTTCTCGGTTCTAAGTTGTTCGTATTTTCTTTTCCGGAGTTCCAAGCTTCTCGCTTGTTCCGTCGCGAAGCTCCATCTGAATCATCGCAAGGCTTTAATCTTATTCCTTTCATCCTTCAATTCTATCTCATCATCCATTTGTTACCGGAGTTCTTCACGGTGGTTCGTCAGTATTTAATTCATTTTTCAAGTTTTCATCAAGATTCTAGTAGGCGAAGCTCTAGTATCCTTTTCTTCTTGCATCTTGAAGTGCAATTAATTGTCCATATTCTTTTGAAATGGAGTTTTGCATTTCTTATTTCTTCTTAGCTATTAAATCTTTTCCGCTCGTGGTCGGTTATCACCTCAAAATTTTGAGATGTTATCCATAAGTCCACAACAAGCAATTCTTTATTGTTGATTTTCTCAACAACTTCGTTCAATCTTTTCTTCGCAAGGATGCTTTCCAAATTCATTCGTAGAAGTTGTCATTTTTTCTCCTCTGTTCTTTTCATTCCACTATTCCAATTATTCCGGAGGCATTGTGTTGTTCCTCTCGTCAAGTGTCATGCCATCTTGTTAAGTTCAAGTTCTATTCCATTCTATGTTCAACTGGGATCCTATCACAATTCTTTCGTTCTTATTCCTTGTCTATCTTGTTCTAACCGGAGTGGTTTCAGAATCTATCTTGTTCCTTGAGCCTTTTGGTTCTCATCATAGTCGTCGTTCCCCTTCCCTACCCAGTGCTCTCAACTTTGTTCATCCTCTCCCCCTTGTTCTTATTTCAACGGTTAACCGGGTAACCGCAAAGGCCTCTTTGGTGATGCAGCCCAACACCCCTCCAAACAGCCCATTAACCCATCCTAACCCCCTCCATCCTCTCGGTCGTTCGATCATGATCGTGTGGGCGAAAACCGCACCCCATTTGGACTCTCCTAGCTCCCTCTACCTATAAATAGGTGTCTCCCCCGAATTTTCGCACTCCAAACCCTAATTCTCCTCCCTCACCGTGTCGGACACGTCCGCCCAGCGCCGGACACGTCTATCGCCATCCCCTCGTCCAACCGCGCGCCGCCACATGGCGACCAGGCCCCACTTCGCCGCCCCGCCGCCGAAGCCCGCAGGGCCCGCGGGAGGCCCTCCTACCCCGGATCGGCCGCCGCCTCCGCCCGCAGATCGATCGCTGGCGCCCCACAGCCGACGGCGCGCCTCCTCGCCGCCTCAATCTCGCCACCATCGCCTCGGCCCGGTCGCCGCCACGCCGGTCAGCGCCGCCCATCATCGCCCCGCCCAGCGCCCGTGCGCCGCCTCCGCTGCCGCCCAGCCGTCCGACCACCGGATCCGGCGCCCCCTCGCCGCCTCCGTCGTGCCCCGTTCCCCGGTGACCTCCCTCCTCCAGCTCCGGCGAGAGCTCGCACCGGCCAACCTCGGTTCGTGTGCAAACCCTAGATCCAAAACGAGGTTGACCCCGAAATTCCTCTGAGTCCTTTTTCTGTCATATTATGTTGCCTCCTTTGACCTGTCATATCTCCTTGCATACTGCTCCGTTTCATGCGCATGATATATCAAAATGTTCTTTGTGAGATGCTCCTCATTTTTTTACATTGTGCCTTGCTTTTTTTAGACAATCTTGATGCCCAAATCTCTGATGCAAAAGTGCTATATAATATTTACTGCTGCTACTTATCAGATTATGTTGATTTGTCATTTTTGTCACATTTGATGTGTGCATATTATAGGCATGAGTTATACATGTGTTTTGGGCTATGCCATGCCATCTTTACAGAGGTGCTTGCCATGTATTTTTGTGATGATTGTGGTAACTAGCACAAGCATGCAAACTAGTCATCATGATATTGCTGATTTCAGGGACTTGGAATTTCACTGTCATTTCCCTGCTGTTATTTTTATGCCATGTATTCATGTTGCTACAGTGAGATTCATGCCTCTTTTGAGTATGTTCAGTAAGGATGTTTTGGACATATGGTTATGCTCTATCCATGCATTCCCCTGTTTGCATTTTTGGAGTGCTCTAGCATGTCTTAATCTTGCTCTACTTCTGCTATAAAAATGTTCCTGGCAGATTGTTTACATGTTATTCAATTTTGCCATGGTTGTTGTTAGTGATCCAAGCATGCTATGAACTTTCCCTTGCCATGTTTAGCTTCATGAACATGTTATATTACTGTAGGTATGCTTATCTTGTCACACAAATTTTTGTGTTGAGTGAATCGAGCTTGCAAAGTTGCCTTCATGCTGCTGTTTATGCCATGCTCTCTTTTTCTACTGTCTAAATCTGTAACGAAACTTGCTATGTTTACATGTGTGCCATTATATCTTCTGTGACTTTTTGGCTCATGATCATTAAGGGACTTTTGGTCTTTTCAATTAGTAGCTTCATGCCATGCCTTTGGTTTCCAGTATAAGTTCCTGTAGCACGTTGTTTTATAGCTCTAAACATTGCAACCTGATGTTATTTCTGCCATGTCCAGTAATTTCTGCTAAGTCTGTGAACCTGTTATTATTTGCTACCTTTCCATGTCCTTTTGAGCATGTTCTAGTAGTTTATGGAGATAGCTCAGTATTCATGTTTTGTAATGCTTTATCTGTATATCATGTACATGCCTTTTGTTTTCATGTTGGGATCCTGCAGCTTGTTGTTTTGGTGCTCGCAATATGCCTAGTTGCTATTTTGGACAGCTTGTCCTTCAAACTTGTATAGAGTGTATGTGTTGATCCGTTGCTCCGTTTTGGGTGTGCTCTATATGAACTTGCTTAGTTTTGCATGTAGTTTCATATTACCTTGTTGGATCCATGTCTTGAATGTGTTTGCTTGATGTTTGAATGCATTTTGCACCAATTCCATGCTTAACTTGTTTTGCTCATATCTTCTAGGCCGTAACTCCGAATTAAATGAACTTTATATGTAACTTGACTAGAATTTCGTGTAGACTATCTTGGTGCATCTTAACTTGCTGTTTAACAACTTGAACATAAGGTTTATTCAGATCTGGACCAATTTCGAAATTTGCATATGAGGACTTACCGAAATGGTTATATGTTGTTTCCGGCCTCATTTAAACTTGCTTTTATGTGTTGCTCTTGTATGCATCATTTCTTGCCATGAGTAGCTTCATGTAGCCTTGTCATGCATCATACTTGGTTGAGCATCATGCCTTGTTCATGTGTGGTGTGTTTACCATGTTGTGTGCTTCTTCTCGATAGTTCCCGTTTCGTTGCGATCGTGAGGATTCGTTCGTCTGCGCTTGGTTCGTCTACGTGACTTCATCTTCTTCATGGACTCGTTCTTCTTCCTTGCGGGATTTCAGGCAAAATGACTGACACCTTGGATCTCATTACTATTATTGCTATGCTAGTTTCTTCGTTCTATCGCTATGTTGCGTTACCTACCACTTGCTTATCAAAACTCTCAAATTGCCATGAACCTCTAACCTTTGTCACCCTTCCTAGCAAACCGTTGTTTGGCTATGTTACCGCTTTTGCTCAGCCCCTCTTATAGCGTTGCTAGTTGCAGGTGAAGATGAAGATTGCTCCATGTTGGATTATGTTTATGTTGAGATATCACAATATCTCTTATATTATTAATGCATCTATAGACTTGGTAAAGGGTGGAAGGCTCGGCCTTATGCCTGGTGCTTTGTTTCACTCTTGCCGCCCTAGTTTCCGTCATATCGGTATTATGTTCCCGGATTTTGTGTCCCGAACGTGGTTGGGTGATTTATGGGACCCCCTAGACAGTTCGCTTTGAATAAGACTCCTCAAGCAAGGCCCAACCTTGGTTTTACATTTGCATCACCTAGCCTTTTTCCCTTGGGAGTCGCGCATCCCGAGGGTCATCTTATTTTACCCCCCCCCCCGGGCCAGTGCTTGTCTAAGTGTTGGTCCAAACTTGAGCATCGTGCGGGACCATCCTTTGGCAACTTGGGTTACGTCGGTACCTGTACGCTTCGCTTATCCGGTGTGTCCTGAGAACGAGATACGTGCGACTCCTATCGGGATTGTCGACACATCGGGCGGCTTTGCTGGTCTTGTTTTACCATTGTCGAAATGTCTTGTAAACCGGGATTCCGAGATTGATCAGGTCTTCCCGGGAGAAGGAATATCCTTCGTTGACCGTGAGAGCTTATAATGGGCTAAGTTGGGACACCCCTGCAGGGTTCGACTTTCGAGAGCTGTGCATGCGGTTATGTGGCAGATGGGAAGTTGTTAATGTCCGGTTGTAGTAAACTTGAAGTAAACTCTTCTAAAATACACCAACCGTGTGCGTAACCGTGAGTGTCTCTTTTCGGGGTTGATCGAGAGGAGAACACGGTTTCTGGGTTATGTTTGACATAAGTAGGAGTTTAGGATCACTTCTTGATCATTACTAGTTGACGACCGCCTGCTGTGCTTCTCTCCTCGCTCTTATTTGTGTAAGTTAGCCACCATACATGCTTAGTCGCTGCTGCAACCTCACCACTTTACCTCTTCCTTACACATAAAGCTTTGCTAGTCTTGATACCCATGGTAATGGGATTGCTGAGTCCTCGTGGCTCATAGATTACTACACCAACAGTTGCAGGTACAGGTTATGCGATGATCTTGACGTGAGAGTGATGTTTACTTGTTTTGGAGTTCTTCTTCTGCTTCTTCGATCAGGGGATAGGTTCCAGGTCGGCAGCCTAGGCTAGCAGGGTGAATGTCGTTTGAGTTTCTGTTTATGTTTCATCCGTAGTATGATGTTGATCTTGTATATCATGTATTGTTGTATTCATGTGACATTGTATGTCTTGGTTGTATCCCCACTATTATGTAATGTTGATGTAATGATATCCACCTTGCAAAAGCGTCTTCAAGATGCGCTTCTCTCCTTGGTGGGACCTTCGAGTTCCTTTAGGATAGGGTCGCATCTTGGGCGTGACACGTAGTCTCTTGGTTGTCCTTGAATATTACTTTGGGGTGCCTTGGGCCTCCCCAAGCTTAGGCTCTTGCCACTCCTTATTCCATAGTCCATCGAATCTTTACCCAAAACTTGAAAACTTCACAACACAAAACTCAATGTAAAACTCGTAAGTCTGTTAGTATAAGGAAATAAAATCACCACTTTTGGTACTGTTGTGAACTCATTCTTTATTTATATTGGTGTAATATCTATTGTATTCGAACTTCTCTATGGTTCATACCCTCCGATACTACTCATAGATTCATCAAAATAAGCAAACAACACATAGAAAACAGAATCTGTCAAAAACAGAACAGTCTGTAGTAATCTGTAACTTTCGAATACTTCTATAACTCCAAAAATTCTGAAATAAATTTGTGGACTTGAGTAATTTGTCTATTAATCTTCTGCAAAAATAATCAACTTAAAAGCACTCTTCTGTAAAAAATGACAGCTAACCTCGTGAGCGCAAAGTTTTTGTTTTTTTACAGCAAGATCAGATTAACTTTCACCCAAGTCTTCCCAAAGGTTCTACTTGGCACTTTATTGAAACAAAAGCTATAAAACATGATTACTACAGTAGCTTAATCATGTCGAGTGTAGCGATCCGACCTCATGCGGTCAAATCTCTGTGTTCAAGTGTCATCCCTGGATCGGTAATGCTGACACGCAGAGTACTCGAAGGATTTATAACAGAGTAGCAATCACACACTTATTACATCGGACGTCTCAAAAGAGAACTTATTACTATAAATATGGCTTAAGGCCATCTAAATAAGATAACAGCGGAAGGCTTGGAAGAATAAAGTGAGTCCATCAACTCCAACGGCATAACTGAGTGCATGACAACGACCTAGCGCACCTTACAGCCCGAAACGGGTAGGCACATAGAATATGCTGGCAATGTAACACATTAGAGCAATGAACAGAATAAATGCTATCACTACATGCATATATGGCTGGTGGGGCTCTATGTTTATAATGTTTTGCAAAAAGCCAATTTTTCCCTACAACAAAGGAATTATTTTATTTAACTATCATGGTAGTTGAAACATTGGGAATGGTACCCCCATCTCAATCCCAATTAAAAGTAATTATCAACCCAACAAAATTAATTTTAAGTGATGAGATCAAATCAATAATTCAAGTACCAGATACTCAAAACGTCCATAACCGGGGACACGGCTAACCATGATTAGTTTATACACTATGCAGAGGTTTGCACACTTTTCCCCACAAGACTCGATCTCCTCCGTTGGATTTCTTGCACTATATGGTGTTTGCGAAACGGATGATCGAGACACAGTCTTTCAGAAGCATTAACTCTAACCTCGGGTAGACAGTACCAATCTACATCCCCTACATCTGCTAGCCTACCACTGGAAGAGGTCATGCAACATAGTCAACTATGCTAGAGCCCATAATAGCTTGTGGCTACACACAGAAGTTTCTAGAATGAATAATCTTATGATCCCTTTGAGCATGGGTGGCGGACCATAGGAGGATCACACGGTATAACCCCGGGATCTCCTAGGACAACACTGGTATAACCCCAGGTGCCCAAACCAACAATCCACCCAGATGTGTATTAAAGTTGCCACCATAAGTTGTACCATTAATTGACAACCTCACATCTGTCATGGATACACTCAAACCCAATACACGTCTACGAGCATAGCATGGCAATATAGGCATAGCGTAGAAGTAACTCCCAAGGTTTTGAGAATAAACAGGCAATAGGTTCTACCCCATCATCTACTTCCCAACACCCACATGTTAAACACATCCTAATCATGCAATGGTTGAGGGTTCTAGCTAATGCACAAAAACTGGGTATGAAAAGAGTATGATCAATGTGTTACTTGCCTTGCCGACGATCCGCAAACCCTAGAGACTCGTAGTAGCACGCTTCGCACTCTGGGAATTCTATCGCAAACAAACAATAGCATACATAAGCAATCAATCATAGATGCATGGGTAAAACTCAAATAAGAATATCGAATCTGAAAATCCAACTGAAGAGATTCAATTTGCAAAAAGAATCAATCTACTCGGAACTACGGAACTGAAACTACGGTCAAAAGAACTTCAAATTTGAATCTGCTTGAAACCAAATTTTAATTTATTAAAACCTTGTTAAAGTTGATTAAACAGAAAGAGGGGCTCGAGACGAAGATTTTGGCGTTGGTTTCACTGGATTTGGACAAACGGTTAAGAAACGGCGAGGGTTTGAAGATCAGGGGCTAATCTTTCGATAAAAATAATCGCGGATAGGACCCTGACAGAAAAAAACAGAAAAAGAAAAATCTATCGGACGAACGTCTGCTAACAGAGACTAACGAACGAATTCGTTCATTAAAACGAATGAACGAATGTTCGCAAACAAACTAACCGATGAAAACCGAAGTAAAAATGATCTAAAAAACGCATCTAGGGTTCTGAGAAAAACAGATCTGATTGGCGACGGCAACGGTTCCGGCGGGGCTCCGGCGGCGTGCGGCGGCGCGGCTAGGCAGCGGGGCTGCGAGGGGCAGCGGCGCGGGGTATAAATAGGAGGGGGACTCGAGCTGCTTGGGGAAGGGGGCGACGGCGGCGTGTCCGGGACGGACACGTCCATTGCGGCGGCGGCGCGGACTCCATGCGCGAGCGGGAGACGACGAGGCGGAGCTGGGCCGGCTCTGCTCGGCTGGGCCGTTGGCGCAGTCAGGCGCTCATTTTTTTAAATAAACTCCGCTAAGAAAAATCCTAAATAAATAAAAACAAAAATCTAAAAACGCCAAAAACAATTTTCACTGTCTAAATAAAATATTTGGAACAAAGTGAACATTTTCTTGGCCTAAAATGCAATGTTTTTGAAAAAATGCATATTTTTCTAATTCAAATAAATTAGCAATAAAATCCAAAATAAATTATTTATTTGTTTTTAATATTTTTCCTCCAATATTTCATTTATGTTGGAGAAGTCATATTATCTCCTGTCATATACTTTAATTTGAAATATTTTTGGAGAGAAAAATAATAAAAATCAAAGTGATCCCCGTTTCAATATTTGATAAAATTCAAATATGAAAATCGTGAAATCCCCAACTCTCTCTGTGGGTCCTTGAGTTGCTTAGGATTTTCTAGGATCGCAAAACAAAATGCAACAAAATATGATATGCATATGATGTCCTATGTATAACATTCCAAATTGAAAATTTGGGATGTTACAAACCTACCCCCCTTTAGATGAATCTCGTCCTCGAGATTCGGGTTGGCTAGAAAATAGGTGTGGGTGGTCTTTCCGTAGATCTTCCTCTCGTTCCCAGGTGGCTTCATCCTCGGTATGGTGGCTCCACTGAACTTTGCAAAACTTGATAACCTTGCTGCGGGTAACTCGGCTGGCAAACTCGAGAATCTTGACATGTTTCTCCTCATAGGTCAAATCACTATCCAACTGAATTGCTTACAGGGGCACTATATCTCTTAGAGGAATATCGGCCATCTCAGCATGGCACTTCTTCAACTTGGAAACGTGAAACACATCATGAACTCCTGACAGTCCTTCCGGTAACTCCAACTTGTAGGCCACTTCGCCCATACGTTCCAAGACTCAGTATGGTCCTACAAATCCCGGGGCTAACTTTCCCTTAACTCCAAAACGTTTAAGTCCTCGCAGTGGTGACACACGAAGATATGCTTTGTCTCTGATTTCATAGACTACCACCTTGCATTTTGAGTCTGCATAGCTCTTTTGTCTAGACTGATTGACTCTCTCGGTCTGTCCATCTGTCTGCAGATGAAAGGCTGTACTAAACTCTAGCCTGGTCCCCAAAGTCTGGTGAAGCTGGTGCCAAAACTTTGAAGTAAATTGTTTTCCTCTATCTGATATGATGGTCCTCGGAACTCCGTGCAGACATACGATCCTGGTCATATATATCTTGGCCAACTTCGCACTTGTATAAGTGGTCTTCACTGGGATAAAGTGAGCCACTTTGGTCAAACGATCCACTACTACCCAGATAGAATCATATCCCGATCGGGTCATGGGTAATCCGGTGATGAAATCCATGCCAAGCTTATCCCACTTCCATTCGGGTATCGGCATAGTACAATAATCCTGCTGGCTTCTGATGTTCTGCCTTCACTCTCTGACATACATCACATACGGCTACATACTCGGCAATATCCTTCTTCATACCAGTCCACCATAAATGCTCCTTCAAATCCAAATACATCTTGGTGTTTCCAGGGTGTATCGAGTATGGTGAGTCATGAGCTTCCTGAAGTATCAACTTCCTGATCTCTGCATTATTGGGAATATATACTAGATCCTCAAACCACACGGTGTCGTGCTCATCCTCACGAAAACCTTTGGCTTTTCCTTTGATCATTCTCTCCTTTATCTCGGCAATTTCTTTATCATCCTTCTGAGCTTCTCGAATCTTTCCCAATAATGTTGACTGAACCTCCAATGTTGCAACAAAACCTCTAGGAACTATCTCCAAACGAAGCTCCCTGAGATCTTCTGCTATTTCCTTTGGTAATCCTCCGCCCATGAGGGTATTGGCATAACTCTTTCGGCTCAAAGCGTCTGCTACGATATTGGCCTTGCTTGTATGATAGTGCAGCTTCATGTCATAATCTTTTATAAGCTCCAACCATGTCCTTTGCATGAGATTCAGCTCCTTCTGTGTGAAAATGTACTTCAAGCTCTTATGATCCGTGTACACATCACAACGGTTTCCAATAAGAAAATGTCTCCTGGTCTTGAGTGCATGCACTACGGTTGCTAACTCCAATCATGCGTGGCATAATTCAACTCATGCGGTCGAAGCTGACGTGAGGCATATGAAACAACTCTTCCATCTTGCATAAGTACTCCACCAAGTCCTAAGCGAGAAGCGTCGCAATACACTTGGAAATCCTTGCATATATCCGGCAGAATCAGCACTGGGGCTGTAACCAAACGTTTCTTCAACTCCTAAAAACTGGCCTCACATTCGTCGGTCCACTTGAATTTGGTGTCCTTCTTCAACAAATCCGTCATTGTCTTCGCATTCTTAGAAATATTCTCAATGAATCTTCGATAGTATCCTGCAAGTCCAAGAAAACTGTGGATCTGTCCAACTGAGGTGGGTGCCAACCACTCAGTGACTGACTGAACCTTGGTAGGTCCACTGCTATACCTTCTCCTGATATAACATGTCCAAGAAATCCAACTTCCTTCAACCAAAACTCACATTTTCTGAACTTAGAATATAACTGATGTTCCCTGAGCTTCTCGAGAACTAAACGCAAATGCTCCTTGTGTTCCTCTTCATTCTTCGAGTTCACCAAAATATCATCAATGAACACCACGACAAACTTATCCAAGAACTCCATGAATACCTTATTCATCATGCTCATAAAATAGGTAGGGGCATTCGTCAATCCAAATGACATAACCGTATACTCATATAGCCTGTACCTTGTGGTGAATGTTGTCTTGGGTATATCCTGTTCTCGGATCTTCAGCTGGTGGTATCTTGATCGTAGATCGATCTTGGAGAATATTTTAGCTCCTTGCAGCTGGTCAAACAAATCATTGATCATCGGTAGTGGGTACTTGTTCTTGATCGTCACTTCATTCAATGCATGATAATCAACAACCATTCTCAATGATCCATCCTTCTTTTCAGCCAAGAGCACTGGGGCTCCCCACAGTGACGAACTTCGCCGAATGTAACCTTTCTCCAATAACTCCTTAATATGCTTCTTGATTTCTTCCAGATCATTAGCGGGCATCCGGTACGGTCTCTTCGATATCGGTCCGGTGCCTGGCAATAACTCTATCAAAAACTCAATGTCTCGATCAGGCGGCATGCCTGGTAACTCCTCTGGAAATACATTGGGTAATCCTTCACTGCAGGCACTTCCTCCTGAAAAACTCCTGAGAGGGAATTTACTTGGGTCCTCCTTGGCAAATGCCTGGATATATACTTGATCCTTTTTCCCTCCGGGGTGGTGAGTAGAATTGACCTACTAGCACGGTCAATGTTTCCTCCATACTTCGATAGCCAATCCATTCCTAGTATCACATCCAATCCTTGTGACTCCAAAATTATTAGGTCTGAGGGGAAAACATGGCTATCAATGGTTAAGGGTATCCGATCACACCATCGGCTAGCCATATACTCTGCACCTGGTGAGCTTACTAATAAGGGTGTCCTAAGGGCTAAGGTGGGTAACTTAAACTTGTCCACAAATCCCCTTGAAATGTATGAATGCGATGCACCAGTATCAAATAGAACAAGTGCGGTAAATGACTTACCAAAAACTTACTGATCACTGCGTCTGGTTGCTCTTCAACCTCCTCCACATTCACGTGGTTCACTTGTCCCCTGTTGAAAGGGTTGGGCTTCTTCCCAGAGCTTCCATTCCCATTGCCATTCTTCAACTCAGGACAATCATTGGCGTAGTGTCCAGACTTCCCGCACTTGAAACAGGTAATGTGACTCTGGTCCTTCTTGGCGGGTGTGGCTGGGTTAGAGCGGTTCTGATTGCTGCCTGCTCCATTCTCGTTTCCATTCTTGGGGCCACTGTGGTTATGCGAACTTCCTCCATTGTGGGTATGGCCTCCATGGTTATGGGTAAATCCTCCGGAGTTCGGGGTGAAACGAGGCTTCTGCTGAGCTCCTGAATTGTACTTCCCTTGTCCATACTTCCTCTTGCGGCTCTCAATCTGCTACTGCTTCCTTTCAATCATAAGAGCCTTATCTACCAACTCTTGGTAGTTGTTAAATGTTGCCACCATTAACTGCATGCTCATCTCATCATTCAACCCTTCCATAAACTTCTCCTGCTTCGCGGCATCTGTGGCCACATCATCTGGGGCATAGCGAGCTAACTTACTAAACTCATCCACGTACTGCCCCACAGTACGGTTTCCCTGGCGCAAGTTGCGAAACTCACGCTTCTTCATGCTCATAGCTCCAGTTGAGACATGTGCAGTGCGGAATGCTTGCTAAAACTGATCCCAAGTGACATTAGCTATAGGAAAGGTGGTTGTGTAATTCTCCCACCATGCGGCTGCGGGTCCATCCGATTGATGTGCGGCAAAACGCACCTTCTCAGCATCTATGCAACCTTCGGTGTTCAACTCCCTTCCAATCCTGTGTAGCCAGTAATCAGCAACTATTGGCTCGGTGCTACTACAAAACACCGGCGGTTGCAACCTCAAAAAACGAGCTAAGTTTTCAACTGGAGGTGGTGGCGGTGGGTTGTTGTTGTTGTTGTTGTTGTTGTTGTTGTTGTTGTTGTTGTTGTTGTTGTTGTTGTTGTTGTTGTTGTTGTTGTTGTTGTTGTTGTTGTTGTTGTTGTTGTTGTTGTTGTTGTTGTTGTTGTTGTTGTTGTTGTTGTTGTTGTTGTTGTTGTTGTTGTTGTTGTTGTTGTTGTTGTTGTTGTTGTTGTTGTTGCCTTGGTTCTGGACTAATTGCTGTATCAAGGCATTCTGCTGCTGGATCAACTGGGTGATCTCCGGTGGGAAGACAAATCGGTGTCACGTCTCGGAGGCATCTGATGGGTTTAGAGGGGGGAGATTAGAATAGAGTGAGGTCTAATGAGAAAGCACTACCCATATGCACATGAGACAAACACATTCACATCACACCAAATCAATTCAAGCAAGGGCATTCAATCGGTCTAGAACTATCGTTATAGTGCTCGAACTACTACTATATACATGGGGGAATACTACTATTCATATGGTGGCCATCTAGAAATTTTGATCGGTAGAAGACTCCATGATATCCGCTCCAGCTACGTCTTCATAATCATCATCACTATCGTCAGGGTCGGAGTCAGTGTCGTCGATGATGATGTAGTCCTCGGGATGGTCGTCATCTCCTCCTGGCGCGGGGTCTCCCATGAATACTCCTAGCTTCCTTGTCAGGTCGTCAATCTTCTCCACAAGTATTGTGATTTCCTCCTCGTAGTCGTCGCGTGTAGACTTGAGTTCCTCTTCTAGCTCCGTGTTCCTGGTCATCGCCTTATTCAAATCTATCATTCTTGCGCACATCTGGTTCTCCTGTCGACGAATGTGCTGGTTTAACTCCTAGATGAAAGCTGCAATGGACATGTCCCTCCTGGTGCTAGTCATCTCCCATTGCTCATCTCGGCGCCCACATACCTGGTAGATAGTGTCCTTAAGATCCTTGTGATAAACTTTGCTGATGCAGTCCATGGCGATGTGGGCTGCCATGGTCTTTCCTAGACTCCAGGTTGTTGCATCAAAGGAAAACTCTATGGGCTCAGTGACTAGCGTGAATCTCCTTCCTGGAACTTGAACTCAAATCAACCAACACTGCTCTTCTGGTAAAGTGGCGGTGTAGGTCCCGGTGAAGCTTGGTATTCTGATGTTCAGATACCTAGTGACTTCCTTCAGGTGTCGTCGAAAAGGTGTGTATTCATCCGGTTGTGCAAACTTGTTCCTTGAGTCTGCCATCCTAAAGAGTAGAAAATGGAGAGGAGTCAGAAATGAGTAGAGAAGAGTGACCTATGGCTCATCTTAGTGGTCGTGTCCTACAATCAGCGTGTGCTCTCATACCATCTTGTAGCGATTCGACCTCAGGCGGTCAAATCTCTGTGTTCAAGTGTCATCCCTGGATCGGTAATGCTAAGACACACAGTACGCGAAGGATTTATAACAGAGTAGCAATCACACACTTATTACATCGGATGTCTCAAAAGAGAACTTATTACAATAAATATGGCTTAAGGCCATCTAAATAAGATAACAGCGAAAGGCTTGGAAGAATAAACTGAGTCCATCTACTCCAACGGCATAACTGAGTGCATGACAACGACCTAGCGCACCTTACTCTTCGTCTGAAAAGTCTGCAACATGATATGTTGCAGCCCGAAACGGGTCAGCACATGGAATATGCTGGCAATGTAACACAGTAGAGAAATGAACAGAATAAATGATATCACTACATGCATATATGGCTGGTGGGACTCTATGGTTATAATGTTTTGCAAAAAGCCAATTTTCCCCTACAACAAAGGAATATATTTTATTTAACTATCATGGTAGTTGAAACATTGAGAATGGTACCCCCATCTCAATCCCAACTAAAAGTAATTATCAACCCAACAAAATTAATTTTAAGTGATGAGATCAAATCAATAATTCAAGTACCAGATACTCAAAACGTCCATAACCGGGGACACGGCTAACCATGATTAGTTTATACACTCTGCAGAGGTTTGCACACATTTCCCCACAACACTCGATCTCCTCCGTTGGATTTCTCGCACTACATGGTGTTTGAGAAACGGATGATCGAGACACAGTCTTTCAGAAGCATTAACTCTAACCCCGGGTAGACAGTACCAATCTACATCCCCTACATCTGCTGGCCTACCACTGGAAGAGGTCATGCAACATACTCAACTATGCTAGAGCCCATAATAGCTTGTGGCTGCACACGGAAGTTTCTAGCATGAATAATCTTATGATCCCTTTGAGCCTGGGTGGCGGACCATAGGAGGATCACACAGTATAACCCCGGGATCTCCTAGGACACTGGTATAACCCCAGGTGCCCAAACCAACAATCCACCCAGATGTGTATCAAAGTTGCCACCTTAAGTTGAACCATTAGTTAACAACCTCACACCTGTCATGGATACACTCAAACCCGATCCACATCTACGAGCATAGCATGGCAATATAAGCATAGCGTAGAAGTAACTCCCAAGGGTTTGATAATAAACAGGCAATAGGTTCTACCTCATCATCTACTTCCCAACATGCACATGTTAAACACATCCTAATCATGCAATGGTTGAGGGTTGTAGCTAATGCACAAAAACTCAGTATGAAAAGAGTATGATCAATATGTTACTTGCCTTGCTGACGATCCGCAAACCCTAGAGACTCGTAGTAGCACGCTTCACACTCCGAGAATTCTATCGCAAACAAACAATAGCATACATAAGCAATCAAGCATAGATGCACGGGTAAAATTCAAATAAGAATATCGAATCTGAAAATCCAACTGAAGAGATTCGATTTGCAAAAAGAATCAATCGAATCGGAGCTACGGAACTGAAACTACGGTCAAAAGAACTTGTTCAAGTTGATTAAACAGAAAGAGGGGCTCGAGGTGAAGATTTTGGCGTTGGTTTCACTGGATTTGGACAAACGGTTAAGAAACGGCGAGGGTTTGAAGATCAGGGGCTAATCTGCGATAAAAATAATCGCGGATAGGTCCCTCGCTGAAAAAACGGAAAAAGAAAATCTATCGGACGAACGCCCGCTAACAGAGACTAACGAATGAATTCGTTCGTTAAAACGAATGAACGAAGGAACGAACGTTCGCAAATGAACTAAACCGACAAAAACCGAAGAAAACCGATCTAAAACACGCATCTAGGGTTTTGAGAAAAACCGGGCGATTTTTTTACCTAAACGGGAAAAAACCGGTCGCGTCGAAACAGATCGGATCGACGGCGGCGGCGGTTCCGGCGGCGTGCGGCGGCGCGGCTAGGCAGCGGGACGGCGAGGGGCAACGGCGCGGGGTATAAATAGGAGGGGGGGCTCGAGGTGCTTGGGGAAGGGGGCGACGTCGACGTGTCTCCATGGTGGCAGCGGCGCAAACTCCACGCGCGAGCGACTGCGAGGCGGAGCTGGGCCGGCTCGGCTCGGCTGGGCCATTGGCCCAGTTGGGCGCGCGTTTTTTTAAATAAACTCCGCCGAGAAAAATCCTAAATAAATAAAAATAAAAATCTAAAAATGCTAGAAACAATTTTCACTGTCTAAATAAAATATTTAGAACAAAGTGAACATTTTCTTGGCCGAAAATGCAATTTTTTTTTGAAAAATGCATATTTTTCTAATTCAAATAAAATAGCAATGAAATCCAAATTAAATTGTTTATTTTATTTTAATATTTTTCCTCCAATATTTCATTTATTTTGGAGAAGTCATATTATCTTCTCTCATATATTTTAATTTGAAATATTTTTGGAGAGAAAAATAATAAAAATCAAAGTGACCCCCGTTTCAATATTTGATAAAATTCAAATATGAAAATCGTGAAATCACCAACTCTCTCCGTGGGTCCTTGAGTTGCTTAGGATTTTCTAGGATCGCAAAACAAAATGCAAAAAAAATATGATATGCATATGATTTCCTATGTATAACATTCCAAAATGAAAATTTGGGATGTTACATGGACACACAAAAACAGTAGGGGGTAAATATTGGGTTGTCTCCCAACAAGCGCTTTCCTTTAATGCCTTTTTAGCTAGGCATGGCGATGTCAATGATGCTTACATAAAAGATAAGAATTGAAACATAAAGAGAGCATCATGAATAATATGACTAACACATTTAAGCCTAAACCACTTCCTATGCATAGGGATTTTGTGAGCAAACAATTTATGGGAACAAGAATCAACTAGCATAGGAAGACAAAACAAGCATAACTTCAAAACTTTTAACACATAGAGAGGAAACTTGATATTATTGCAATTCCTACAAGCATATATTCCTCCCTCATAATAATTTTCAGTAGCATAATGAATAAATTCAACAATATAACCATCACATAAAGCATTCTTTTCATGATCTACAAGCATAGAAAATTTACTACTCTCCACATGAATAAAATTCTTCTCATTCGAATAGTGGGAGTATCATAAGAAACTTGAATACTATAAATTGTTTCCACATTAAAAGAGTAATGTTCAAAAAAGGGTAATCATAATCATGACAAGTTTTGTAAATATAATCATCACTACTTTTTATAACATAAGTATCATCACAATAATCATCATAAGTAGCAACTTTGTTCTCCTCATAATCAATTGAAACCTCTTCCGAGATTGTGGAATCATTACTAAATAAAGTCATGACCTCTCCAAATCCACTTTTATAATTATCAAAATAGGATTCAACATCCTCCAAAATAGTGGGATCATTACTTCCTAAAGTTGACACTCTTCCAAACCCACTTTCATCAATATAATCATCATAAATAGGAGGCATGCTATTATCATAATAAATTTTCTCATCATAACTTGGGAGACTAAAAATATCGTCTTCACTAAACAAAGCATCCCCAAGCTTGGGCCTTTTCATATCATAAGCATAATCACTCTCATCATTAATAATATGGATAGCACCAATAGTATAGCAATTATCATCATCACAATGAGTAATAGGAGCAACATTGGGAGGGATACCTTTTTACCTTTGCTTCTCCGTCTTTTCTTTTTCTTATTCACATTAAGTATGGGTTTAATCCTATTTTTGGAGCTCCTTATTCATGAGATTGGTTGAATAGAAGGCTCCTCCTCGTTACCTGATTCATCATAAGAAAGAATAGGAGGATATTGGGAAATCTCCTCCCTTTCATTAGTATTCTCTTCATCTTCTATTTGTTTTCTTGTCTTTATGTAATCGACAATATAAGGATTTTCAATGCAATTCACTGCACAATACATATAATTTCCTCTAGATCAACTCTATGCACTCCACAAAAATTGACATGCTTATAAGAGACATTTTCATCATCACTAGTGCAATCATCATTAGTACTACGGATATTCAAAGAGTTCATACTAACAACATTGTAATCATGCTCATAATTCAAAGATTGTATGCCAAACATTTTATTGCATTCTTCTTCTAACATTTTGGCACAATTATCAGAATCCTTATTTTCACGAAAGATATTAAAAATATGAAGCATATGAGGCACCCTCAATTCCATTTTTTTGTAATTTTCTTTTATAAACTAAACTAGTGATAAAACAAGAAACTAAAAGATTCGATTGCAAGATCTAAAGATGTACCTTCAAGCACTAACCTCCCCGGCAACAGCGCGAGAAACGAGCTTGATGTCTACTACATAACCTTCTTTTTGTAGACGTTGTTGGGCCTCCAAGTGCAGATGTTTGTAGGACAGTAGCAAATTTCCATCGAGTGGATGACCTAAGGTTTATCAATCCATGGGAGGTGTAGGATGAAGATGGTATCTCTCAAACAACTTTACAACCAAATAGCAAAGAGTCTCTTGTGTCCCCAAAACACCCAATACAATGGTAAATTGTATAGGTGCACTAGTTCGGTGGAGAGATGGTGATACAAGTGCAATATGGATGGTAGATATAGGATTTTGTAATATGAAAATATAAAAACAGCAAGGTAACTAATGATAAAAGTGAGTGAAAACGGTATTGCAATGCGTTGAAACAAGGCCTAGGGTTCATACTTTTACTAGTGCAAGTTCTCTCAACAAGGATAACATAATTAGATCATATAACTATCCCTGCTTGAATCATTTCCAGGTCCTGGTCCGGGCGAAGGTACATTTCTTTTTTCTTTCACCACAGGACAGGGTTTGCTTGATAAGAGGCACAGAAAAGAAGGCAGTTGCGAAGGCGAGCAAGGTATTTTTGAATTTCCTCAAATTGATTGAGGAATATGTCTATTTTTTCTAGGTCTAGAACCTGTAATTATTGTAGAAAGAGATTGGACTCTCGGATGAGACTAAGCAGCTACCGTTTCGACCCTATGCACAGATTCCCAAGGTCAAGGAACCCGCAAGTTGATCACCAAAACATACATCAAGTGAATCAATATAATACCCTATTGTCACCACCGGTATCCCACGCAAGACATACATCAAGTGTTCTCCAATCCATAAAGACTCAATCCGATAAGATAACTTCAAAGGGAAAACTCAGTCCATTGCAAGAGAGTAGAGGGGGAGAAACATCTTAAGATCCAACTATAACAGCGAAGCTTGCGGTACATCAAGATCGCGCCAAGTCAAGAGCACGAGAGAGAGAGAGAGAGAGAGAGAGAGAGAGAGAGAGATCAAACACATACCCTCAGCCCCGGGTGTGAACTACTCCCTCCTTGTCATGGGGAGTGCCGGGATGATGAAGATGGCCACCGGTGATGATACAGAGGCTTGCGGTGGCGGAACTCCCGATCTAGGTTTCTTTTCGGGGGTTTCTGTATTTATAGGAATTTTTGGCGTCGGTCGCACGTCAGGGGGGTCTCCGAGTCATCCACGAGGCAGGGGGCGCGCCCAGGGGGTAGGGTGCGCCCTCCACCCTCGTGGAATGCTCGGGACTCTTCTGGCCCAACTATTTTACTCCGGGGGCTTCTTTTGGTCCATAAAAAATCATCAAAAATTGGCACGTCAATTGGACTCCATTTGCTATTCCTTTTCTGTAAAACTCAAAAACAAGGAAAAAAAATAGAAACTGGCACTGGGCTCTAGGTTAATAGGTTAGTCCCAAAAATCATATAAAATAGCATATAGATGCATATAAAACATCCAAGATGGATAATATTATAGCATGGAACAGTCAAAAATTATAGATACATTGGAGACGTATCAATAATCACCTACCATAAAAGAGAGAAGCAAATTGGGCAAAAAATCAATCATCAAGATTCCAGTGTGAAAGGCAGTGTTCCATACGACCGAGCCCGCCCGTATGAGCGGTGGACTGGAGTGCCATCGATGCCGCCAGATCAACTATATTCACCCTGTGATGACGGTTTGTGAATCAGATGCCGAGAGACCCCAAAAACTTGTCCAGAAGCTGTAAGTGTATCTAGTGCCATCCCTAGTTGGTTTTGGAGTATTGACGACAAACTTGGTTGAGGGACTAATGTGTTTGTGAGAATTGCAGGATAACACAGGTAGTAGTCCCATATAGATTCGGTTTACCTACCAGAGATGACCCTAAAAATGTGCAAAGACATTGAAGGCAATGGTGGTCTGTGAAGAGATTCACATTGAAGACTATGACATGAGAAGACATCGCATGAAGACTATGGAGTGCGAAGACATAGTTGTTCGTAGTTTCCTTTTCTTCCTTGTTGAGTCATGAGAACCACCGTACTGTTAAGTGGGGTCCAAGTGAACAAAGTCAGAGTGACTGATGTGATGCTCAACTAAATCCTGTGTCTTCGAGCGAAGACAATGAGAGGAAATCTTATCCAGAGCAGGACGAGTCAGCTTTACTTGTAGCCCAAGTCAAGCTGTCGCGTGTGTTTAAAATCTAACCGTTGGACACATGTCAGTTCCTTAGTGACCCAGGGTCATTTCGGACATATCAGGTCGGGTTGCCTCCTGGCTATAAATAGCCCACCCCCTACACCATAAATTGGTGGCTGCTCAGAGTTAGTGCACGGCTTTTGTCGTCTGAGAGCAACCCACCTCTAAAGCATTTGAGAGAGAGAGATCCTTGCGAGGACAAAGCCCAAAACACCCAGAGCCAAAGAGTGTTAGGCATCACTGAAGTATTTCTGTCTGCGTGATCTGAAGACTTGTTACACTTGAGGACTGTGAATCCTCCAGCCGGTTAGGCATCGCGTTCTAAGCATCCAAGAGTCATTGTGGATTGTCGGTGAACAAAGTCTGTGAAGGTTTGGAAGTCTACCTTGAAGACTTCAGAGTGATTGGGCGAGGACTAAGTGTCCTTAGCTCAAGGGGAATAAGGTGAAGACGCGGTCTTCTGATTTGAATCTCATCCTCCCTAACCAGACGTACAGTTGTCACAGCAACTGGAACTGGTCCAACAAATCCTTGTCCTCACCAAGCAACTAGTTCTATCGTTTACCTCTCTTTACATACAGTTTGTCTTCGTGAAGTCATTGCCTGCCTGTCTGATCTGATTGTCTTCACTGAGTGAAAACTGTTGTTGTTTGACTTCATACTATCTTCCATCATGGTCCATAATACTTAGCTGCTAATAGTCTTCATACTTTCACTTCATTGCTTACTTGACTATGGCCTGTCTAGTGTAGTCGACCTTTCACTGCATATCAATAGGTTTATTTCTACTGTTTGTCTTCAAAGCCCCCGTGTTTTGAAGACTTTCATAAAAATCACCTATTCACCCCCCCCTCTAGTCGATAACTAGCACTTTCAATTGGTATCAAAGCAAGGTGCTTCCTTGTTCTGTGTGATTCGGTTTAACCACCTGGAGTTTTAGCTTTGTCGACTGCAGGGATAATCAAAGTCTCCATTGCGTGCCCTGTCTTCGATGGCACTGATTACCCCTACTGGAAGAATAAGATGCGTATGCATCTTGAAGCCATTGATGTCGACCTCTGGTATGTCATCAAGAATGGTGTTCCCAAGGTCGGTGAAGGTGTCACCCCTGCTGATGTCAAGAGGTTCATTCAACTGGGCTCAACTGCCAAGAACATCATCTGTGGTCATCTGACCAAAGGACAGTATGGTCGTGTGAGTGCTCTGGAAACTGCAAAGCTAGTCTAGGACAGGCTCTCCAAGGTCAACAAAGGCATCTCAACCCAAAGAGACTCAAGGATCAGTGTTCTTCCCAACCTCTTCAAGAGAAATGACAATGAGAATGGCCAGCTCGCATTTGATCGCCTCACTGATATCACAAATGAGCTTCACGCACTCGGCGCCACTGAGATCACTAAGCATGAAATCGTCAAGACACTCTTGAGATCGCTTGATAGCTCATTCGACACCCTGGCCCTGATGATTCAAGAACGCCCTGACTTCAAGACTCTTGATCCGTCTGACATACTTGAGAGGCTCAACACACATGAGTTCTAGTTATCTGAGAAAAGAGATATCTATGGTCCCAACTATGGCCGAACTCGTGCTTTGAAGGCAAAGGTTGTTTCCTCATCTAAAGAAGAATCTGACAGCTGTTCTGAGGATCCTTAAGACATTGGAAAGGAGCTTGCTATGCTTGTGAAGAAGTGAAGTTCACCAAGAAGAAAGGCTTCGAAAAGTCTTCAAGATCCAGCTCAAGAAATGATGAAGCTTTTCCTCGTAATTACAAGAAGAGAACATGCCACAAGTGCAAGAAACCTGGTCACTACATCAAGTGTCCACAGTGGGACAATGAGACCAAGAAGAAGAAGAAGAAGAAGAAGAAGAAGAAGAAGAAGAAGAAGAAGAAGAAGAAGAAGAGCAAGGAATATGATTCTGATGACAAGAAGAAGAAGAAGAAGAAGAAGAAGAAGAAGAAGAAGAAGAAGAAGAAGAAGAAGAGCAAGGAATATGATTCTGATGACAAGAAGAAGAAGAAATCCTTAAAGTCTTCTTCAAAGTCTTCATCAAATTCTTCATCACACAAGAAGAGCTCGTCTGGCAAGGCTCGTGCATTTATTGCCAAGGAGATGGATTCAGAGGAGGAGTCTGCTTCTAAGGAGGCAGAGGTGGAGTCTGAGGAGGAGTCCGATTCAGGCGTGGCAAGCCTGGCTCTAGCTACTGCTTATGTTGCCAAGTACATCTTCAACACTGAAGACAATGGCCCCGTCACCAACGCTGATGCTAATGATGAGGATGACTCTGCTCCCACCTACTGCTTCATGGCACGTGGTGCCAAGGTAAACTCACGTGATGCTTACTTTCAAACATCAAGTGAAGATGACTCTGACTGTGAATCTAAACCTAGCTACAAAACACTTGCTAAAATTGCAACTAAACAACAAACTGCTATGGAACATATTCAAAAGTTGTTAGACAAAAGCGATGACCTGTTGGACGCGGAAATGACCCGATCTCAGTCCTTAATTGAAGACATCAAAAATCTTCATGTTAAGTACGAGGAACTTGAAATTCGTCATGAAATGCTCTCAACAACTCATGAAAAGCTTTCCTATGATTATCTTCAAAGGAAGCAAGAACTTGAGAACTTGAGAGCGGCTCATGAAGATCTTCGAAAAGAGAACGAGTCACTTCGTGCTCAACAGATTAGTTCCGCTCAGGAAGGATTCGAACCACCATGTCTAAAATGTCTTGAGCGTGATAGCGTTGTCTCTATTGCTGAATGTTCTACTGCTGCTACTGTTGCAATATCTACAACTGCTGATGTGTTAACTAACCCCTCTACTGAGGATACCACTACAATTGTTGATGAGAATGCCAGGTTAAAGACATTGCTTGAGACAGGAATGTACAAAAGTCTCAAAGGTTATCAGACACTATGTGATGTCCTCAAAAAGAATATTCTGAACCGAAACCCTAGGAAAGAGGGTGTTGGGTTCGAGAGGAAAATGAATGTTGATGGTTCTTACTGGAAGCCTGAGCAATACCCCAAAACCACATGGGTTGCTGCAAAGGGACCTTCAGTGGATCCATCTACCTTATCTGGCTTCACTTGTGCTAACCCGATTATCATTGATGAATCCTTTGATGCAAACTGTAAACTGTTTAAAACTCAGAATGGTGAAGTTTTTGCCAGGTATATTGATACTAACTGCAGGAATGGGCCACCTACGAAGAAGATCTAGGTGCCCAAAAGTTGTCTTGAGAATCTTTCTGTGAATGTCATCATGACACCACCTAGGAAGAAGACAAACCCCAGACCAAAGGCTTCATACAGACAGAGGACTCACCAGAGTCACCTTAACGCCAATGTCTTGTAGGGAAACCATACTCAGACTTATGAATATGAGCATGTTTTGTCAAACTGCTATGTTCATAAGACCAAGAACTATTCTGCTTATTCTTATGAGTATTATTCACCTCCTGCAAGGCTATTTGCTAGGGCTCCAAAGCCGAAGTTCTCGGATGTTGCACTTAGACTCATTGCTTCTAAGCTACCGCTGAAAATGTGGGTGGTTAAGAAAAATTAACTCTCTTTTGCAGGGAAAGGTCTCCAGCCGGAAATTAGAGGCATCTGATGCTTATGCTGGGGACCTAAAACATCTTGTGGGGCACAAGATAAAATGCCCAAATGGTCTTACTATGTATTTTGTTCCAGGATTCCTTGACAATCATCCCCTTTATCCTAACCAAGATCTGAACTTTCATAATCCACTTGTTCGTCAAACGTTTATGCTTCACAATACCCTTGGTGAAGCCTATCCCCCAAACTGCACTGTAGAGTATGACACCAAAGGCTTTAGAATGGATTATAGATAGTGGATACACTAACCACATGACTGGTGATCGAAGTCTTCTGATGGACTCAACCCTACGTCCATCTGACAAGAGTCACATCACATTTGCTGACACTGGTAAAAGCAAGGTATTGGGTCTAGGTAGAGTTGCAATCTCAAAGGATCAGCACATGGATAAAGTGATGTTTGTTGAATCCCTTGGTTTCAACTTAACGTCTATCTCAATGCTTTGTGACTTGAACATGATTGTGATATTTGGAAAATATCATTTCCTTGTGCTTATGGAATCTGAAAAATCTCTACTCTTTGAAGGGTATCAAAAAGATGATCTGTACATGGTAGATTTCTCAGCAGGACCACAGTTGGTCGTATGTCTTCTAGCAAAAGCTTCAGAGTGCTGGCTCTGGCATCGAAGGCTAGGGCATGCTGACATGAGGAACGTGTACACGCTCGGGAAGAAGAAACATGTCATTGGCATCGAGGGCGTCAAGTTCAAGAAGGATCATCTGTGTGGTGCCTGCGAAGCTGGAAGATGACTAGGGCCAAGCATCCCTCGAAGACAATCATGACGACGACTCGTCCCTTCGAGCTGCTTCACATAGACTTATTTGGCCCTACTCACTACTCTACCCTTACTACCACTACTTGCCTCTATGGCTTCGTCATTGTTGATGATTACTCTAGATATACATGGGTACATATAATTCTCTACAAGAATAAAGTGCAGGATGTCTTCAGACGATTTGTCAATCGTGCCATGACGAACTATGGCATCAAGATCAAGCACATCAGAAGTGACAATGGCACAGAGTTCAAGAACACCGGCCGTGATACTTATCTTGATACATTGAGCATCACTCATGAGTTCTCAGCTCCATACACAGCTCAGCAGAATGGCATCGTGGAGCGCAAGAACAGAACACTCATTGAGATGGCTCGGATGATGCTTGATGAGTACAAGACTTCAAGGAAGTTCTAGCCTGAAGCCATTGATACTGCATGCCACGTCATCAACCGTGTTTATCTTCACAAGCTTCTAAAGAAGACATCCTATGAGCTCCTAACTGGTAAGAAGCCAAATGTCAGTTACTTCAGAGTATTTGGTGCTAGGTGCTGGATCACGAATCCACATCACACTTCAAAATTTGCAACGAAAGCACATGAAGGTTTTATGCTTGGCTACGGAAAGGATTCGCACTCCTACAGAGTCTTCAACCTCTTTCACTATAAAGTGGTTGAAACTATGGATGTGCGGTTCGATGAAACTAACGGCTCGCAAAGAGAGCACCTGCCAAATGTGCTAGATGAAGTCTCACCTAGTGAATCGATCAAGCTTATGGGTACTGGAGAAATCATACCTTCAGAGGCACAGGCTGAAGAAGAAATCATCATTTCTACACCTAATCAACCTGAAGACACTGCTCAGCCTGAAGCCAATGCTGAAGACAAAGACAATGATCAGTAAGGGCAAAGTCTTCATCCAGTTCAGCATCGTGTTCCAAATGAAGTACAGATTGAGAAGATAATTGATAGCATCAATGCACCTGGTCCACTCACTCGGTCAAGAGCAACACAGCTAGCAAATTTCTATGGGCACTTTGCATTTGTTTCTAAATCTGAACCCAAGCAAGTTGCTGAAGCCTTCATGGAACCTGAATGGATTCAAGCTACGCAAAAAGAGCTTCAACAGTTCGAGCTGAACAATGTGCGGGAATTGGTTAAGCGTCCTGATCCTTGCAAGCACAATATCATAGACACTAAATGGATCTATCACAACAAACAAGATGAGCATCGTCAAGTTGTCAGAAACAAGGCTCGTCTCGTTGCTCAAGGATACACTCAAGTTGAAGGGATTGACTTCGATGAAACATTTGCTCCGATGGCTAGGCTTGAAGCCATTCGCATACTGCTAGCCTATGCCAACCATCACAACATCCTCCTGTACCAAATGGATGTGAAGAGCGCTTTTCTCAATGGCAAGATTGAAGAAGTGTATGTTGCACAACCACCTGGCTTTGAGGACCCAAAACATCCTGACATAGTATACAAGCTCAACAAGGCACTATATGGCCTCAAACAAGCCCCTCGTGCTTGGTATGACACACTCAAAGACTTCCTGAAGAGCAAAGGCTTCAAACCTGGTTCCCTGGATCCCACTCTCTTCACGAAGACATACGATTGTGAACTATTTGTATGCCGGATATATGTGGATGACATTATCTTCGGCTGCACTGACAAGAGATACAGTGATGAGTTTGGACACATGATGCAAGAGCAATATCAGATGTCCATGATGGGTGAGCTGAAATTCTTCCTCGGTCTTCAAATCCGTCAGCAGAGCAATGACATCTTCATATCACAAGAGAAATACCTCAAGATTGCCTGAAAAAGTTTGGAATGCAAGACTGCAAAGGGTACATGACGCCAATGCCAACCAAAGGTCAATTGGGTCCCGATGACAATGGTAAAGAGTTCGATCAAAAGGTATACCGCTCCATGATTGGTTCTTTACTCTATTTATGTGCATCTAGGACAGATATAATGCTTAGCGTTTGCATGTGTGCCCGATTCCAAGCGGCACCAAAGGAATCGCATCACTTAGCAGTGAAGCAAATTCTTCGATATTTGGCTTACACCCCAACACTAAGATTATGGTATCCAAGGGGCTCAGAGTTTGATCTAGTTGGATTCTCAGATGCTGATTATGCTGGTGACAAGGTTGATCGCAAGTCCACATCAAGAACATGTCATTTTCTTGGACGATCTCCTGTCTGTTGGTCTTCAAAGAAGCAAAACTGTGTATCCCTCTCCACTTCTGAATCTGAATACATTGCTACTGGATCTTGCTGCGCTCAGCTTCTATGGATGAAGCAAACTCTCAAGGACTATGGCATCCACCTGAAGCAAGTGCCACTTTACTGTAACAATGAAAGCGCCATCAAGATTGCCAACAACCCAGTCCAGCACTCGAAGACAAAACACATTCAGATTCGTCATCACTTTCTCAGAGATCGTGTCATGAAGGAAGATATTGATATCATTCACGTCAACACTGAAGAGCAATTGGCAGATATCTTCACAAAGCCCTTGGATGAAAAAAGGTTTCGCAAGTTGCGGTGTGAGCTAAATATCTTAGAATCCTCGAATGTCCTGTAATTGGACACACATCCTAACGCTTATGCATATTGATGACTTATATGTGCAACACACGAAGTAACGTGTATCTTCAATCAATGAAGACATACACTCTAAGTGTGAATACATTAATGCGGAATTTGATTTCGGAGCGCCACGATAATTGTGCTCTGTCTGGGTCTAATACTTCCTATACGGTGGGTAACGCCACCACCATATTCTTTTGAAGTGTTTCTATTGGCTTCATAATTGTATAGTCTTCGCATTTGATTTGTCTTCAACCTTGATTTGACTTTACGTTTATCTTCACAATGTTGAGTTGGTCTTATGCTGATATATACATATATTCGTGTTCAGTCCTCTACAGCATTCACTTATAGCTATATCTTCATACTTGAATTTTTGATCTAAGTGAATGTGATCGGACCCCGACCCCTTCTGTGCTTCTACCTCAAATTCTATCTATCCAAATCATATGCATTCTATTGAAACCTGTCGATTGTCTTATCTGCATCCTTGTCAACAGAAGACAAATAGACAAAAGTTGAAATCTGATTTTAATGCTATATCCTTATTACCGGAGAAGCCGGAACGACCACCCGACAATCCAGGCGTGCGTGCGAACATGGAACAACTTCCAATAAGTTGCATGCATACCATGTTTCCTTCAGATGTGAACCGCCAGGGGCACCTGCGTAATTATGTTGTGTTGTCTGTTTCCTTATAAATATACACTCACCACGGTCATTATCTCTTATTCCACCTCACACAAACCCTAGCGCCTCCGCTAGCTCGCGTCAATGCCGGAGACGAATCGCTTAGCTGTCGCGACTTCTTCAACGCCGTCCTCACGCCGGTCGCGGACCTCGTCCTCTCCGCCGCCGCCGTAGGTTTCTTCCGCCGCCAAGTTAGGGCGCGGGAGATTGAACTGCTCGGCCTCTCTCTTCACCTCGTCTAGCAGTTTGTTAGCGGTAATTAAAACTTACTTTTTACTGCCTTTTTGATTCGTCAAATCTATCCACTTCAATCAAAAGTGGTTTCTTCACTATCAAATCTGGATCCGTCTTCATCTACATCTCATATCATGCCAAGTATATTCACTTATGCTTCACAACTAGTTAGATTCCTCACTCGTACTTATTCATGGATTCGTACAAATCTGGAACCAACTCTCATCAAATAAGTGAATGTCTTCGCACTATGAGGTCAATGTTTTCAAACTGATTTATCTTAAAAATCTCCTGAGAATGCATATGACCTCTTCCCCTTCCCTCGCACCTCTAATGTTGTCACAGATACATGTCCGTGGGAGAATCCCTTGGTTCTCAAAGTCTGCATTCATTTGCAGAGTTCTTACAGCATCATATTCACTCACCTGAAGCCAGTTCCTGTCTGGCCAGCAAAAGGAAGCCATTCACTGTCTTGAAGCCGTTCAGTCTGACTATAATGGCAACAGAGAAATCAGCTAGAAAGGGCGGCAGGCAGCGCCGTGGAGATACAGCTAAGGATTTACCTCCTGATCTGTTTGAGATGTACAAGACAGATCCTGAGAAAAGCTATGGCCAGTGCAAGACCCGAATCCAATGGATTCGAAGATATTGGGTGGAAGAATGGTTCAAGTACAGATTTGTGACTACTTAATATGCTGAAAATAACGCCATCAAGCGCCCATGGGGAGATATTCTATACAGAAATATGCAGCCCAAGTCCAAGTCTGATGCCATTGCTCAAGGATTCTACCCATGCATGGTCCGAGGACCACAGTCTGAGAATGCTGATCCGACATCAATGCTATGGTGTCGTGAAGACAATCTCTTCAAGCGCAATTTTCAGTTTGCAAAGGAGTCAGCGGGTAACAACAAGAAGGCATTTGGGCTCGACTTCAACCCTGGTCCGTCTGCTCCGAGGGCTGATGGCACCCGTGATGTAAATCCCAATGTCATCGACCCCTTTGACAACTTTGATGGCCTTCTCTCTCACATCGCAGCTCAGAGGGCCACAGTGGATCACTCTACTGATGACGCTGACTCTGAAGACGCGCCAGCACCCCCAAAGCCGCAGAAGAAGAAGAAAACAAAGACTTCGAAGCCCTCTACCTCACCAAAAGCTTTGCGTGTGAAGCCATTGGCCACTGCACCTCCTAAACCCAGTGTGCAATCTGAAGATCTGTCTCGTGTCTCTAAGAAGACTAAGAAGACAAAGAAAACCAAGAAGCCCAAGAAGATTTCTGGGCATGAACTGACTCATGCTTCCGTTCTGCGCAATGAGGATGACACCATTGATCTATCCAGCAATGAAGATCTTGGTGATGATGACTTTGAGCTACTGATCAAGAGCAAGAAAGAGGTGGAGATCTTCAACAATCTGCCCCTCTTTGATATTGATATACTGAACAACTTCATTGGTGAGTGGTTCGACGACTAGAGCATTAGCATTGATGATCTTCAGCTTCCTGTGGACATCAGTGTCACATTTCATGGAGCCATTGCAAATGAGTTGGCCTTGGCTCAGAAGATTGTCGAGCTCAAGAATAAAATTGACTATGAGAACACTCACTTAAAGAAGAACATGGCCAAGCTCAGCGTGGCAGATGTTCAGATCTTCAAGAAGATGTTGCATGAGCTCAAGGAACAGTTTCATAAGAAGCGTGAAGAAGCAAAAGGTTCAAGAGAGCGCATGAAGTACTTTGCGAAAAAATGTGTTCAAGCACACAATGAGGCTGAGAAGCGCAAGGCTCTTGGGCGTCCTGGCATCGACCCCAAGATGGCTGCCAAACAAAAGAAGAAGTCTGTTGAATCCCAAAGTGAAGCATCAAGGCAGGAAGAACCTCACATTGTCTTCCCTGCCAGCATGACAGGCTCGAAGCCTAAGGTCCCCTTAGTAGCTTCATAACTTAAGAAGATAAGGGCAGTTGAAGCCGAAGCCAAGAAATGCAAGCACAAGAATGCTTCTGATGATGCACCATCGAAGAAGAAATTGAAGACAAAGTCTTCAAACAAAGAGCCTGTTGAAGCCTCTGAACCCCTTGTTGCTGAGCCCATTTTTGTTGCCCGTCCAGCCTCCACCAACCAAGAACGTCGCCTTGTGAGTCACGAGCCTGCTTTCACAGAGGCTTTTGAAGATGACGAAGTTCCAGCTGTTGACCCCACCACAGCTGAAGACATTGGTCGGGAAGACAATGTAGAAGATGATGTAGTCCTTCCTCAACTTGAGCACCAAATGGTATCATCGCCTATTCTTACGAACAGCGAACTCATCAGCATTGGTCGTCCATTGACGCCAATTGCTCAGGATGATTCATGGGCCGATCGCCCTCCACAAGACACCCCCATTCATGATGAGACACCAAGAACTCCACCACCTTAGGTCACCACTCTAGTGCTTGAGGACGACAACTACATGGTGCAGACCACTCCATCACCACAGGCATCGCCAGCTTTCCGCAGGCTTCACAAAGGCCCCATGACGCAGGTCACCATGTCAAGCATTCCGGAAGGGGAAGCGCAACAAAGCTCAGTAGCACGTCAAGTGTTTCCTGAAGCCACCCCTACTGCGAATGTCTCTGAGTATGAAGCTAAAGCTGTTGAAGACATTCCTGCTGCATCAGCCGATGAAGATCAAGGAGAAAGAGAAGAAGAACAAGTTGCCACACCCCCTGGTACTAATCAAGTCATTCTCGAGGAGAATGTGACTGTGCCCAACCCTCCTGTCATTGAACGAACGGAGATTAACACCACTGAGGCTGCCACGAACAATGATGCTGAAGCTAATGACATCGTCATGGACGAAGACAATGTGGAGCCTGAAGCAAATGTGGCGCTGAAGCTAATGTGCAGCCTGAAGCCAATATCAGCGCTGAAGCCACTGTTCCACCTCCTCGGCCTCACACCATTGAACAGGCATTTGATCGTGGGCAGCTGGTCACTATGAAATGGACTATCTTGGTTCCTCCCACTGCTCCCGGACCACAATATGACTACCATGTGGAGCAGAGGCCTCAGGTCCAGAAGCCAAAGCCAAGGATGCCTAGGCTTCACGGTGCTGCAACATCGCCAGGATCATTCAGCGTCACTAGCTTTAGAGCACACAACACCTTCTTCGACAGTGCTAAGAATCCTTACTTGAAGCCAAAGATCTCTTTTGATCGATTCTGGAGCTATTGGCAGCGCAACTACTACTCCTGCATCCTATACAATCAAGAGTGAATCTTTCCACACATGCATCTTGATTGTGAAGCTATTGCTGGGCTGCCCTGTCTGGAAGAAGCTCTTGATTGCTTCAAGGAGGTTGGTCTTCTACAGTTCGTCACTGACAAGGAGCACTGGAATGAAGAGCTTCTGATGCAGTTCTATGCCACACTTCACATTCGTGGCTACAATAGGGATCCGAAGACATGGATCATTGAGTGGATGACAGGGGATGTGCATCATGAAGCCTAAGCTCAAGACATCATCGAGCTTACTTCCCTGCCCACTCTAGGTGAATTGTATGAGCATGGTTGTCAGCTTCACTGCAATGAACTGCGGAGTATATTTCAGAGGCCTGAACCCAATATGAGTCAGATGCTCAGTATGATGAAGCCACTGCCTCAAGATGCTGAATATCCCAAGGAATTCTTCGTCAAAGACCTTGAGTACTTGCCCTGCATAGTTTATCATATTCTACGGCGTACTCTATGGCCAATCAAGGGATGTTCTTCCGAAGCCAAACTTGAAGGAACCATGAAGACTTTAGTATTCTATATTGTCAATGGAATCAGATTCAACACCCAGGATTTCTTCATCAGACAACTTGTTGCAACTTGATCCTATCCTCTGGCTGGCAATATGCGTGTGCCCCATCGTGCAAACACCGAAGCCACTGACAGTACAATTGCTCAAAGGCCTCGGAAGCGTTCTCGTGTACTCAACGACCGAGAGCTTCTTGTGGCCTTACATCAGAAGCAGGATAAGCATCATGACTGGCTCAAGCGTCAGATGCAGAGCATCTTGGTGGATGTCAATCGCATTCAAAACATGGCCACCAAGAACTCGTTTGTTGCCCATGAAGCCTGTCAGTGGTCCTGGAAGAGTCTCACACTACTCTGTCTTGAAGCTGATCTTTGCGATGATGGCTTCACTGAGGGCTTCAAATTTGACTCCAGGCCTCCCCAAAATGCAAGTTGGCGTCGCACTCCCTCAATAGAAGATTCTGAGTATTCATCTTCGGCTGCAACTGTTGTTGCGAGAGTCGTCGATGAAGAAGACGATGCCACTTCACCAACCATGGCGTCACTGCATCTCGACACTGCATCAGGCCCGTCTGCACCACCAAACTCCAGCATCGACCCTGCACCTACATCTACTCCTGATGGGAACGAGTAGATACTCTATGTCTTTGAACCTTTTTGGTCATTACTGACAAAAGGGGGAGAAACTTATGAGTAGATAGTCTTCAAGCGGGTCCTTATGGGTGGTTGCATTATTTTTCGCTATGTTTTTTTACAACTCTCATCTTTTGAAACATTTGGTTCTCTGATACGTCTCCAACGAATCTATAATTTTTTATTGCTCCATGCTACTTTATCTACTATTTTGGACTATATTGGGCTTTATTTTCCACTTTTATATTATTTTTGGGACTAACCTATTAACCGGAGGCCCAGCCCAGAATTGTTGTTTTTTTGCCTATTTCAGTGTTTCAAAGAAACAGAATATCAAACGGAGTCCAAACGGAATGAAACCTTCGAATGTGATTTTCTCACGAACGTGATCCGAGAGGACTTGGACCCTACTCCAAGGAACGAAGAGGCGGTCACGAGGGTGGGGCGCCTCAGGGCGCGCCCCACCTCGTGGGCCCCTGTTGCTCCACCGACGCATTCCTTCCTCCTATATATACCCACGCACCCAAACAATCGAACAGGAGCCAAAACCTAATTCCACCGCCGCAACTTCCTGTATCCACGAGATCCCATCTTGGGGCCTGTTAGAGCTCACGAGGGGGCATCCACCACGAGGGCTTCTACATCATCACCATAGCCCTCCGATGAAGTGTGAGTAGTTTACTTCAGACCTTCGGTCCATAACTAGTAGCTAGATGGCTTATTCTCTTTTTGGATCTCAATACAATGTTCTCCCCTCTCTCGTGGAGATCTATTCGATGTAATCTTCTTTTTTGTGTGTTTGTTGAGACCGATGAATTGTGGGTTTATGATCCAGATTATCTATGAATAATATTTGAATCTTCTCTGAATTCTTTTATGTATGATTGGTTATCTTTGCAAGTCTCGTCGAATTATCCATTTGGTTTGGCCAACTAGATTGGTAGTTCTTGCAATGGGAGAAGTGTTTAGCTTTGGGTTCAATCTTGCGTGTCCTTACCCAAAGGATGTAAAGGGTTGCAAGGCACGTGTTGTATTGTTGCCATCGAGGATAACAAGATGGGGTATTTATCATATTGCATGAATTTATTCCTCTACATCATGTCATCTTGCTTAAGGCGTTACTCTGTTTTTTAACTTAATACTCTAGATGCATGCTGGATAGCGGTCGATGAGTGGAGTAATAGTAGTAGATGCGTAATCGTTTGGTCTACTTGTCTTGGACGTGATGCCTATATACATGATCATACCTAGATATACTCATAACTATGCTCAATTCTGTCAATTGCTCAACAGTAATTTGTTCACCCACCGTAGAATACTTATGCTCTTGAGAGAAGCCACTAGTGAAACCTATGGCCCCTGGGTCTATTCTCATCATATCAATCTCCATTACTTTAATACTTGCTTTGTTTTTACTTTGCCTTTTACTTTTCACTTTGCATCTATATACCAAAAATACCAAAAATATTATTTATCATCTCTATCAGATCTCACTCTCGTAAGTGACCGTGAAGGGATTGACAACCCCTAATTGCGTTGGTTGCGAGGAGCTATTGTTTTGTGCAGGTACGAGGGACTTGTGCGTGGCCTCCTACTGGATTGATACCTTGGTTCTCAAAAACTGAGGGAAATACTTATGCTATTTTGCTGCATCATCCTCTCCTCTTCGGGGAAATCCAACGCAGTGCTCAAGAGTTAGCAAGAAGAATTTCTGGCGCCGTTGCCGGGGAGGCTCACGCAAGAGCAAGTCAAGACATACCAAGTACTCATCACAATCCCTATCTCTCGCATTACATTATTTGCCTTGCCTCTCGTTTTCCTCTCCCCCACTTCACCCTTGCTATTTTATTTGCCCTATCTTTCCCAATCTCCTCCTCTCTTCCCGTTTGCCCTTTTCCTCGTCCGCTTGTTTTCTCGTGTGTTAGTGTAAGTGCATCTAGTGCCACCCCTACTTGGTTTTGGAGTATTGACGACAAATGTGGTTGAGGGACTAATGCGTTTGTGAGAATTGCAGGATAACGCAGGTGGTGTCCCCCATTGATTCGGTTTACCTACCGAAGATGACCCCTAAAAATGTATGAAGACATTGACGACTATGGTGGTATGTGAAGATATTCACATTGAAGACTATGACATGAGCGACATTGAGTGAAGACTATGGAGCCTTGATCGGCCATTTCGTTGTTTCCTTTTCTTCTTTGTTGAGTCATAGGAACCACCGTCATCGTTAAGTGGGGTCCAAGTGATCATAGTCGTAATGATCAAGTGATGCTCAACCTAAATCCTATGTCTTCGAGCGAAGACAATGAGAGCAAAACTTATCCAGAGCTGGATGAGTCGCTTTGCTTGTAGCCCAAGTAAAGTTGCCGTGTGTGTTTGAAATCGACCGTTGGAACACGTGTCGGTTCCTTAGTGACCCAGGTCATTTCGGACATAACAGGTCGGGTTGCCTAGTGGCTATAAATAGCCCACCCCCTACACCATAAATTGGTGGCTGCTCAGAGTTAGTACACGGCTTTTGTCGTTTGAGAGCAACCCACCTTGAAGCCTTTGAGAAAGAGAAATCCTTACGAGGACAAAGCCCAAACACCCAGAGCCAAAGAGTGTTAGGCATCACTAAAGTCTTTCTGTCTGTGTGACCTGAAGACTTATTACACTTGAGGACTGTGAATCCTCCAAATTGGTTAGGCGCCGCTCTGAGCATCCAAGAGTCATTGTGGATTGCCGGTGAACGCAGTCTGTGAAGGTTCGGAAGTCTACCTTGAAGACTTACCAGAGTGATTGGGCGAGGACTGTGTCCTTAGCTCAAGGGGAATAAGGTGAAGACGCGGTATTCTGAGTTGATCTCAGCCTCCCTAACCAGATGTACAGTTGTCACAACAACTGGAACTGGTCCAACAAATCCTGTGTCTTCAACAAGTGGCTGGTTCTATCTTCTCCCTCTCTTTACTTAGAGTTTGTCTTCGTGAAGTCATTGCCTATCTATCATACCTATTTGACTTCATTGCTTGACTACTTTTGTTCATTGGCTTCTCACTATCTTCCATCTTGATCCTTACTACCAAGCTGCTATTAGTCTTGTACTTTCACGTTATTGCATACTTGACTATGGTTTGCTTGTTGTAGTTTACCCTCCGCTGCATATCAATTAAGTCATTTCTATTGTTTGTCTTCGAAACATCCGTGTTTTGAAGACTTTCTTAAAAGTTGCCTATTCACCCCCCCCTCTAGTCGATAACTAGCACTTTCAATTGGTATCGAGCGAGGTACTCCTTGTTCTCGTGTGATTTGGTTTAACCACCGAGTTTTAGCTATGTCGATCGCAGGATAATCAAAGTCTCCGCTGCTTGCCCCGTGTTCGATGGAACCGACTATCCCTCATCGGAAGAATAAGATGCGATGCATCTTGAAGCCATTGATGTCGACCTACGGTATGTCGTCAAGAATGGCGCTCCCAAGTCTGGTGAAGGTGTCACCCTGCTGATGTCAAGAAGTTCATTCAACTGGACTCTACCGCAAAGAACATCATCTGTGGTCATCGACCAAAGGACAAGATGGCCGTGTGAGTGCTCTGAAACGCCGGGCTAGTCTGGGATGGCTATCCAAGGTCAACGAAGGCGCCTCAACCGGAGAGATCAAAGGATCGGTGTTCTTCGCAACCTCTTCAACCGCTTCAATAGAAACGACAATGAAAATGTCCAGCTCACGCTTGATCGCCTCACCGGCATCACAAATGAGCTTCATGCTCTCGAGCCACCGAGATCACCAAGCATGAAATCGTCAAGACACTACCGAGATCACTTGACAGCTCTTTTGACACCCTTGCCCTCATGATACAAGAACGCCCCGACTTCAAGACACTCGATCCGTCGATATACTTGAGAGGCTCAACACACATGAGTTCCAACTTTACGAGAAAAGAGATATCTATGGTCCCAACTATGGCCGAACTCGCGCTTTGAAGGCAAAAGTTGTTTCCTCATCTCAAGAAGAATCGATGCGGTTACGATGATCCGAAGACATTGGAAAGGAACTTTCTATGCTTGTGAAGAAGTTCCGAAGTTCACTAGGAAGAAAGGCTTCAAAGTCTTCACGATCCAGCTCAAGAAATGATGAAGCTTCCACTCATGACTACAAGAAGAGAACCTGTCACAAGTGCAAGAAAAATGGACACTATATCTCTGAGTGTCCACAGTGGGACAATGAGAAGAAGAAGAAGAAGAAGAAGAGCAAGGAATATGATTCTGATGACAAGAAGAAGAAGAAATCTTCAAAGTATTCTTCCAAGTCCTCATCAAAGTCTTCATCTCATAAGAAGAGCTCATCTGGCAAGGCTCGTGCTTTTGTTGGCAAGGAAATGGATTCAGAGGAGGAGTCTACTTACGAGGAGGTGGAGGTGGAGTCCAAGAGGTCCGACCGACCGGCGTTGCAAGTCTGGCTTTAGCCACAGCCTATGTTGCCAAGTCCATCTTCAACATCAAGACAATGACTTCTACACCAACGTGAAGCGATGACAAGGACGACCCTGCTCCCACTTTACTACTTCATGGCACGCGGTGCCAAGGTAAAATCACGTGATGCTTACTTTCAAACATCAAGTGAAGATGACTCGATTGTGAATCTAAACCCAGCTACAAAACACTTGCTAAAATTGCAACCGAACAACAAAGAGCTATGGAACATACTCAAAACTGTTAGACAAAAGCGATGACATGTTGGACGCGAAATGACACGCTCACAAATTCTTAGTTGAAGATATTAAAATCTTCATGCTAAGTACCAAGAACTTGAAAGTCGCCATGAAACGCCTCAACTACTCATGAAAAGCTCTCCTATGATTATCTTCAAAGGAAGCAAGAGCTTGAGAAATTGAGAGCGGCTCATGAAGATCTTCAAAAGAGAATAAGTCACTTTGCGCCAATGATCAGTTCCGCCAGATGGATTTGAACCACCATGTCTAAAATGTCTTGAGCGTGATATCGCTACCTCTGTTCTGAATGTTCAATGCTGCTACTATTGCATTGTCTTCAACTACTAATGTGGTAACTAACCCTCTCGGAGGATACCACTACTATTGCGATGAAAATGCTAGGTTGAAGACATTGCTTGAAACAGGATGTATAAAAGTCCGAAGGGCATCGACACTTTATGATGTCCTCAAAAGCAGATTCTGAACCAAACCCTAGGAAAGAGGGTGTTGGGTCTGAGAGGAAAATGAATGTTGATGCTTCCTCTCGGAAGCCCGAAAAGATCCCAAAACCACATGGGTTGCTGCAAAGGGACCTTCAGTGGATCCTTCCACCTTATCTGGCTTTACCTGTACTAACCCTATTATCATTGATGAATCCTTTGATGCAAACTCTAAGTTGTTCAAGAATCATAATGGTGAAGTGTTTGCCAGGTATATTGGTACTAACTGCAGGAATGGACCACCTATGAAGAAGATCTGGGTTCCCAAAAGCTGTCTTGAGAATCTTCCAAGAATGTCATCATGACACCACCGGGAAGAAGACAAACCCTGACCTAAGGCATCATATGGTCCAAAGGCTTCATACATGAGCATGAGGACTCACCCGAGTCACCCTAACGCCAATGTTTTGCAGGGAAACCGTACTCAAATTTATGAATATGAGCGTGTGTCTTCAAACCTCTATGTTCATAGAACTAAGAACTTTTCTGCTTATTCATATGAGTATCATTCATCTCCTGCAAGGCTATTTGCTAGGGCTCCAAAGTCAAGTTCTCGGATGCTGCACTTAGACTCATTGCTTCTAAGCCACCCTCAAGATGTGGGTGGTTAAGAAGAATTAACTTTCTTTTGCAGAAAGGGTCTCCACCGAAAATCAAATGCGTCGATGATATTGTTGGGGACCTAAAACATCTTGTAGGGCACAAGATCAAATTCCCAAATGGTCTCACTATGTATTTAGTTCCTGAATTGTTTGCCATCCATCCTATCAATCCTAATCTTGATTTAAGCTTCAATAATCCACTTGCCCGTCAAATGTTTATGCTTCACAATGCTCTTGGTGAAGCCTATCCCCTAACTGCATCAGAGGGTATGACACCTCATGCTTCGAATGGATTATGGACAATGGATGCACTAATCATATGATCGGTGATCGAAATCTTCTCATGGACTCAACCTTACGCCCATCGACAAGAGTCACATCACATTTGGTCGACCTTCGGTAAAAGCAAGGTATTGGGTCTAGGTAGAGTTGCAATCTCAAAGGATCAACACATGGATGAAGTGATGCTTGTTGAATCCCTTGGTTTCAACTTGATGTCCGCCTCAATGCTTTGTGACTTGAACATGATTGTGATATTCGGAAAATATCGCTGCCTTGTACTAATGGAATCGACAAGTCTCTAGTCTTTGAAGGGTATAGGAAAGATGATCTATACATGGTAGTTTTCTCAAGAGGTCCACAACTTGTCAGATGTCTTCTTGCAAAAGCTTCGAATCGTCGGCTCGCATCGGAGGTCAGGCATGTTGGCATGAGGAACTTACACACACTCGCCAAGGAGAAGCATGTCATAGGCATCAAGGTGTCAAGTTCAAGAAGGATCATTTGTGTGGTGCTCTGCAAGTCGGAAAGATGACTAGGGCAAAGCACCCTCAAGACAATCATGACGACATCTCAACCCTTCGAGCTGTTACTCATGGATTTGTTTGGCCCTACTCATTACTCTACCCTCACAACAACTGCTTGTCTCTATGGCTTCGTCGTTGTTGATGACTACTCAAGATACACATGGGTGCACATAATTCTCTACAAGACTGAAGTGCAAGATGTCTTCAGACGCTTCGCTAGTCGAGCAATGAACAATTATGGCGTCAAGATCAAGCATATCAGAAGTGATAATGGCACTGAATTCAAGAACACCGGACTTGATCTTTATCTGGATACCATGGGAATCACTCATGAGTTCTCTACTCCATACACACCTCAGCAAAATGGCATCGTGGACCGCAAGAACCGAACCCTCATTCAGATGGCTCAAACAATGCTCGACGAGTACAAGACACCAAGAAAGTTCTGGCCTGAAGCTATTGATACAGCATGTCACGTCATCAACCATGTTTACATCCATAAGCTTCTGAACAAAACATCCTATGAGCTCCTTCTTCGGCAAGAAGCCAAATGTCGCCTACTTGAGTATTTGGGGCTAAGTGCTGGATCAAGGATCCCCATCACAAGTCAAAATTTGAACCCAAAGCTCATGAAGGCTTCATGCTCGGTTACGGAAAGGACTCGCACTCCTACAGAGTCTTCAACCTTTATCTCTACAAAATCGTCGAAACTGTAGACGTGCGATTTGATGAAACCAATGGTTCACAAAGAGAGTTCCTGCCAAGTACACTAGACTAAGCTCCGCCCAGCGAATCTATCAAGCTGATGGGAACTGGTGAAATCATGCCTTCTGAAGCACAGCCTGAAGTAGAACTTATCATTTCTGCACTTAACCAAACTGAAGACAATGCTCAGCCTGAAGACAATCCTCCCAATGATGACAATGATCAGCATGAGCAAAGTCTTTGTCCAGTTCATCCTCGAGTTGCAAATGAAGTACAGATTGAGAAGATAATCGATAGCATCAATGCACCTGGTCCGCTTACTCGCTCAAGAGCAACACAGCTAGCAAATTTCGTGGGCACTTTTCTTTTGTGTCAATATCGTAACCCAAGAAAGTTGCTGAAGCCTTTATGGAACCAGAATGGATACAAGCTATGCAAGAAGAACTTCAACAGTTCAAGCTGAACAATGTTTGGGAACTTGTCAAGCGTCCTGACCCTCGCAAGCTGTCGTGGTTTTGTCACGGCAGTTGTCCTCATGAAAGGACTTAGTCGTGGAGCCATCGCTACGGGTTAACTTGAAGGGGTTAAAGCGGACGCAAAGACACAAGAGTTATACTAGTTCGGCCCCTTCGATAAAGGTAAAAGCCTACGTCTAGTTTGTAATGGGATTGATGTGGTCTCGATGACTAGGGAGCAAATAAGCTTCGCCTAGGCCTCGAGTTGTTGTTGTTCGTCCTTGAACCGCCCGGTCGTCCCTTATATACACGGGTGACGCCTCGTCGGTTGAGAGTCCCAATCTCCTGTTCATATTCAGTATCCGGTTGGTCTCTCTCTATTCTTAACTTACAATACAGGTTTACATATCAGGCCGGTTTACGGCTATAGGTTCTAAACCGACTACGTGCCTTGGGCCCTTACTTTCATGCCTCTTGGGCTTTTACACCATTGAACTCTCGATGAAGTTAACCCGCCCAGAGATAGGCGGTTTACGCCGATAGTAGTATCCCCAACATTAGGCCCCAGATTGATTTGAACAGGTTCATGTCAATCCTTGATAAAAAACCTTCATCTTCAATACCTTCTTGAAATCATTGAACCGTCGTGATGTCACCTTCTCCGGTTGCTGTAAACCGGCATGACGTCCTCATAAAGATAGCGTTCACGATATCTTCTTTGTTTAATAGATCCACAATAATCGAGGCGACAGCTCCGCTTCCTAGGTTTGTGGTTCCTTGATTCCCGCGCCTGAAACAGGTATCTTGCCTTATAAATAGGACCGAAGGGTCATTCCTTTTCTCCCCTCTGTCCTTTCTCTTCGTCTTCCTCGCGTCGTCAGCCTCGGAGCTCCGCCCGCCGTCGATCTCGTGATCGTCTTGGGTCATTGCATCAACCTCGAGCACACCGTGAGAAACGCAGACTCTTCCGCATCTCCTCAACTCAGGTAGGTCCTCGGTTCCCCTCGACCTAGATCCGTTCTAGGGTTTCTTGTTCTTGTCGTGCTCCATGAACTGCTGATGCTCATACCAGGCTCCTGTATGGATCTATGACACCTTGCTCTGATTTAGCGGTAGCCTTTAACATCCACCTGTAGTCTCGTGCTCACGTCCATAGATCTCGCACATCATCTCTGCTCATTGCATCAATACTACTCTGCTGTATTCCTTTTTGGATATTTTTCTTCTTTTCTGATCTGGCTTCAGATCCTTTGTTATAGAGAAATCCTGCGAAACCTATTTCTGCACACTTAGCCGTTTGCCACCTCAATTGTTTTCAATATTTAGACCTTAGACCAGGCGGTTTGACTTAACATAGAAAAAATTAGATAAACCGGTATACACCATTAGTCCCCTTGTTGAACCGCCAGAACTCCTTAACCAGATACTGTCCTTCATAGAACTCCGGTTTAGACGTATTTGCCTCCGATTTAGGATTGTACACCAGTTCTCTCTTTGTCCCAACACATTTCTTGAACCGGATTTATATATTTTTTGTAGATGGCCAAACAAGTATATGAGTGCAACTGGGCTCCTTCCCGCTTTCACCAAACTCAATTAAACAATCTGGTCCTGACCGCGCTTTAGCCAAGAAAATAGTATCCATTGGAGGGTTCCCTGCAAAGAGTGTCCACCCACGCCTCAAGAAGGAGAGGTTGTAGTTTTCACAGATCACCTAGCCCGGGTTTCAATCCGCCTGTTCAAAATTTTATCGAGATGTGCTAGCCAATTTTCAACTCCGTCCACAAGATACAGCCCCAATTACATTACCAATATCTGCACTTCCAAGTGCTCGTGGAGGCATACTTTCAAGAAGAACCTACAGCTTGAACTGTTTAGAGACTGCTTCCATCTAAACCGCCGCACAGAATTCACTGACGGGCCCAACACAGAATTGGGTGGTGTGGCGATTCAAAAAGAAAGGAGGTCACTTATCCTCATGCCAAACTGCACAGCCACCCCAAGGAATGGAATCAAACATGGTTTTATTGCGAGACACTTCACCGCCAACGAGAATCCCTTGCCGGTTTTCGTCCCGAGCGACTCAAGAACACACATCCCTTTCCGCAAAGATTAACTGCCAGTGAGAGAAGTAAATATGCTCCTCAACTCTCCAAGCTCAGAGCCTTCATGGCCAATGGTTTAACCGGAATTGATCTCGCGCGCTGTTGGATATCATGGAGAATACTGCCCCTCTCCCAGCGCTCCAGCTTAATGTGTGAGTACACTGGTAGTGTCGACGACCCCCTCCGACATATTAATATCCAGCTTACCAATGATGAGGTCACCGAGGCGGTGAAGAAGATGTTGAACGAACCGAAAACCTTCTACGTGCGGACCGGTCTGCTCCCCTTCTGTGCTACCAACAAACCGCCATCTGTAAGACTTCTAATTATTTTTACTGAATATATTATTACCATCCCGATATAACTTTTAACATCAACTGCTGCTTAACCTGGGTGATGATCCATTCTGGAGCAAGAAATGTCCACAAGAGAAACCAGAGAAGCCAGACAAACCAGGAAAACCACTTAGGCAAAAGACCAAAGCTGTCAAGAAGACTACTCATAAGAGGAAAACCACTGCATCTTCTGATCCGGCTGCGGATGATGATGTGGGTAATCCGGACCTTGAGGTAGAACTTGATTCACTTGGCTTACTTTTCACACGCCTAATTAATGATGATGTTTGTCAGGATGATGTTGAAACCAGTAATGCTGACGTTGTAGAGGTAACTATTCTCTCCTCTGACTCAAATCCTTTGCCTTCACTAAAAAACCGTCAGGCAAATCGGAAAATTAAATTTTCTCATCCCCTTGCTTACTTGGATCCCAAATTTCTTATGAAGACTCAACAACATGAAACTCGCCGCACAACTCGGCACAGCGTCCAGGTAGTTACCTCCATCGGTTTACCGAACAGTCCGTTCGAAACGCTGCTCGAGAGGTCTCTAATTTGCTTGTCGCTTTATCCTAAAGCAGGCTGGTTTCACAACCCCTTAATCCGTCTCGATTCTGATTATTAGGTCACTTCCCACTCCTCATCCGGCGAGTCATCACCACTCATTGCCGCCGCTAAAAACGGTGCTTGGGTAAGTTATACCTTTCATATTGTTTATACTGCATCATTGTGTAGTATATGCCGTATTTAACTATTGTTGTGCCTTTTCAGGGCCAAGCCTAGGCCGAGCAAAAAGGCTCGTCTGGATAAAGCGGCGACGAAGAGACTGCCTCGAACCGGCAAATACTCTAAATCTTGAAGCGCCATCCGTGAAGACACGCCCAATGATCCGCCACAGCAAGATGACGATTTTGTTGTCAAGAAAGGCTGCTGACACCGCCCTTCCTGCCGACCAGCCCGTAAGCCCGACCGGATTGAAAAATCCACCAGTCCAATCCGCCTCCGACAAATCGACGGCCCCGGTCAAACCGGTGACTCCAAGGACGATGACGTCAGAATTATTGGTTTTGGCCACAGCGAACCGGGTAATCCAGTCGCTTTATCCAAACATTCTGCCAAAGAAGAGTTTGCCACTATGATCAAGGGTAAGTGGGATGTTGATCTGGCAACTTATGCCGCTCTGAACCCCCAAGACCTTCATTCTGGCTACTTGAACCGGCTGTATACCAGCTGTGACTATGAAGCTGGCCTGGTGAAGATGATGAAAGAGAAATTCGAGGTAACCTCCATGTTCTTTTCTCGCCTGAATATTTCAATTTTTGTTAACTCTCCTAGTCCCAAGGGCCGGTTCAACTTAGCATAGTTAAACCGGGACTTAGTATAAACTCAATGCTTCGTAATCCACCGATGTAGCCCCAAGGGCCGTTCAACTTAGCATAGTTAAACCGGACTGTATTTTATATCGCCGATCCTAACATGTTCGAGCAAATAGCCATTAGCCCCCAAGTGCCAAGTTGAATACTTGTATTGAGCTTGGGACTTTGTGATTTGATTGATAGATGAAGATCAAATATGCATTAGCCCCCAAGTGCCAAGTGTATAACTGGTTATGCACTGGGGACTTTGAAATGACGATATTTAACATGCTCCCTTTTTGTTGCAGAGTGAGATACGTCAACAAGCCTCACAAATCCATGACCTTCAAGAAAATCTGAAATCTCAACAAGCAGAAACCTCCAAGGCCAAGGATGAACTGAAAACCGCTTTAACTACTATGGAGCAACTCAAGGAGTGGTTCAAGTCTGAGCGGGCCGGCTGGGACACTGAAAAGGCCGCTTTAACCAAAAAGGTTGAAAATGTTGAGGCTGCCCTTAAACCGGTGGTAGATGAGCTGACCAGCGTGAAGCGGCAAGTGCATTCCATGACTGCTGCCATCTTCGGTAAGTTTCCTTTGGCTTCTATTATAATCTTGACCTTCTTATGATAAGTCCGGTTTGTGATTTCTCTTGCAATGTTGTAGGCACACGCATTGGTCACTTGGGGTCAGATGTTCGGAAGAAATTGAAGGCTGCCTATACCTTAATAGAGCAGCTGTATACCGGAGCACAGCGGATCATCTCCACTGCATCACACAACAACCCAGCACCTTCCTTAATTCAAGATACTCTTAGGAGGTTGTCCATGCTTCCCGCCCGGATTGAAGAGCTGAAGAAATCTGCTGCTCGAACCGGCGCCATCAACGCCTTAATCTAGGCCAAAGCATGGGTGCCAGACTTCGATCCCGTTGAAGCAGCTCAGGGCTATCCCAGTCTGAAGGAAGACGGCTCAGACTTCAACGGTTGATTTGAGAGCGATAAACCGGCAAAGGCGCCCTCGGCTTGCCAACTAGTCAAGAAGCAAACTTGTCGCATTATCAAGCTCAGTATGACGATCAGAACAAGCGAGTAGCTGCACCTATTCCTGAAGCGGAGAACCTGATCCCTCCGATCCGTAAGCATACTTACACTCCTGATATTGACCCAACTTCCCTGATCCATGAGGAGGATGTCTTTCAAGCTTTAATGGGAATCGATCGACCATCGCTGACTTCCAGCAGCTGGGTAGAGATGAAGAAGTCAAGCGTGCAGGACGACCCACAACCATCAAACCGGGCGGCGAAAAGCATGAACCGAAGCCGGTTTGAAGATTTGCTTCATTACATTCCGCCAAGAAACAATGATCTTATTTGGGCACCATGTTGCCTTGTAATAGGATAGCCAACACTCTTGCTTTGAATATGCCTTCGCATAAGTGCCGATACTCTTGCTTGAATGATCAAACTTTCAATCTTATATTGCCTGCAGTCACAAAATCTTAAACCGCCACGGCGGTTTGTGCCACCAGCCGGCTTGTGACATTCATATATATATGAGATGAAATATTAAGGTATATAATCAAAACTTATGATACCAAATACCTACCATCGCTGGGCATAAAGTTGGCTTAGCCAATCTTGAATCGGAGGTCGTATAAACCCTTACCATCAAAGGAGAAAACAGCTCCTGCTATTTATAATGCCGGTTTACCACGTAAACCGTGCCGGGTCATGATAAGCCCCCTGTTACTCCATAATAGGATGTTAACAGAAAAAACATCAAACCGGTGAAATTATCTCCTGATTAAAAAATTGATCGAATTCCGTCAACTGACAGTTTTGAAACCGGTTTAAAAATGTTGTCGGTTTAAGAAACGCAACAAAAATCAAATAATAGTTATGAAAAAACATGGAAGCAAAGGCAATGATAAACCGCTTTGCAAAAAATAAGGCTTTATCGAGCCGATCGATGGTGTTACCATGGTCGGACACGACCAAGCTCCCTATAAGGTGTAGCCATGGTTCAAGTCAGCCAGTCCCCAATCAAACCGTGGCATTATGCCGATCAAGTGGCGTGGCAATGGTTCGGTTCACCAAGCCCCAAGTGACTTTATGGCCTTAGGCCGATCAAGAGGCGGACTGGTTCAGACTTGACCATGTCCCTAAGTGATCCGGTGGCTTTCGCTTATCAAAAGGTGTTGCATTGGTTCGACACCTACCAAGCCCCCAAGTGATATCACAAAGCTTTTGAAAAGCAAACTCAAGGGGTAAACCGGAGGCCGCTTTAAAATGTAACAACTCCATGTAACCACGCATGATGTAATGTAGCAGTATACCCCGCTTTAGCCGAGGCTCCGGTTTATTACTTCATTCATAATATATACACCGTCATAATATGTACATAAGTAGAGCCGATGGCTCGTATAATAAGGTCAAGATGAGCTATGTTCCACGGCCTGTTGGTCTCCTCCTCCGACGACGTGAGTCTTTATGCTCTCGAATATCGATCGATAGTACGACCCGTTGTGCGATTCTTGCTGACCACGAAAGGTCCCTCCCAAGGTGGGGATAGCTTGTGCATATCACCTGGTCTTGGATGAGCCAAGCACCAAATCTCCTTCTTGAAAAGTTCTGGTTACGACCGGCGACTATGATAACGACGAAGATCCTGTTGGTAAATCGCGGAGCGGCAGCTGCTATGTCACGCTCTTCATCCAACCGATCCAAAGCGCCCCGCCGTGCCGCCTCGTTGTCCGCTTCAACATAAGCTGCCACACGAGGTGAGTCATGACGGATGTCATTGGGAGAACCGCCCGCCCATAAACCATAAAGAACGGCGTGTATCCCGTGGATCTGTTAGGCATAGTATTTATACTCCATAACACGACGGTAGCTCTTCTACCCAACAACCCGGTGTCCTCTCGCAAAGGACCACAAGCCGGGCTTGATGCCTCTCAAGATCTCTTGATTGGCTCTTTCCACTTGACCATTGGACCGTGGGTGAGCTACTCAAGAAACGCTGCCGGATGTGCTCACGTCATAGAACTCCTTCATGGCACCATTGGACAAATTGGTACCATTATCGCTGATGATACTCGTGGAAAACCAAACCGGAAAATCACCTTTTTGATGAACTGAACCGCCGTGGCCGCATCACACTTGCTAACAGGTTCTGCCTCTACCCACTTTGTAAACTTGTCGACCGCCACCAGCAGGTGGGTCTTCTTGTCCTTGGACCTTTTGAAAGGTCCAACCATATCCAGCCCCCAAGTCGCAAATGGCCAAGTAATTGGAATCATCCTCAATTCTTGGGCCGGTACATGAGCACGTCTGGAAAACTTTTGGCAACCATCACATCGTCTGGCCCGATCTTCCGCATCAGCATGGGCAGTCAACCAATAGAAACCGTGGCGGAACGCTTTAGCCACCAAGGATTTTGAACCAGCGTGATGACCACAATCTCCTTCGTGGATCTCACGTAATATTTCACAACCTTCCTCAGGGGACACACAGCGTTGAAACGCCCCTGACACACTGCAATGATGCAATTCGCCATTAACAATGGTCATAGACTTAGATCGCCGAACTATCTGCCGGGCCAACGTCTCATCTTCTGGTAACTCGCTCGGTTCATGTACGCCAGATAAGGAAGCGTCCAATACGGAGTGACATGAAGAGCTGCCGCCAATTGAGCCTCCGGATCAGGAATAGCCAAATCCGCTTCACCAGGGAGCTTGACTGACGGGTTGTGCAGCACGTCCAGGAAAACATTGGGCGGGACCGGTTTGCGTTGAGAGCCCAATCGTCTTAAAGCGCCCGCCGCTTCATTTTTCCGACGGTCCACGTGGTCTACCTGATAGCCCTTGAAATGACCTGCAATAATATCCACCTCACGACGATATGCAGCCATGAGTGGGTCCTTTGAATCCCAAGTGCCAGACACCTGTTGAGCCACTAGGTCCGAGTCACCGAAGCACTTAACCTGGCTTAGATTCATCTCCTTAGCCATCCGGAGACCATGGAGCAAGGCTTCATATTCAGCTGCATTGTTAGTACAAGGGAACATTAAGCGGAGAACGTAACAAAACTTGTCACCTCGTGGGGAAGTTAGTATGACTCCAGCCCCCGAGCCCTCTAATTGCCTGGATCCGTCAAAATGAATGGTCCAATATGTGTGATCCGGCTTTTCTTCAGCTGCTTGCAACTCCGTCCAATCGTTAATGAAATCCACAAGTGCTTGAGACTTCACCGCCGTCCGGGGCACGTATTTCAGACCGTGCGGCCCAAGCTCTATAGCCCACTTGGCAATCCGCCTGCCGCTTCGCTCGTATGATATCACCTAAGGGAGCAGAACTGACCACCGTGATGGGGTGCCCTTGGAAATACCGCTTTAGCTTCCGGCTTGCCATAAAAACTCCATACACCAGCTTCTGCCAATGCGGATACCTTTGCTTAGATTCAATAAGCACCTCGCTGATATAATAAACCGGACATTGAACCGGATGCTCCTTCCCTGCCACCTTCCGCTCCACCACAATGGCCACGCTGACCGCCCTGGCATTAGCAGCAACATATAGTAGAAGCGGCTCCTTGTCAATGGGAGCGGCGAGCACAGGCGGGTTGGCCAATTGCCGCTTTAAGTCCTCCAACGCTTCATCGGCGGCTGGACTCCAAATAAACTGATCTGTTTTTTCAAAGATCTCGACACAAAGGGATGGCCTTCTCTCCGAGGCGGCCGATAAACCGCTCAACAAGGCAATCCGCCTGCCAAACGCTGGACATCATTAATACACTTCGCTTAGCCAGGAGGTGATAGCCGTAATATTCTCCGGATTAGCTTCAATTCCCTGTTGGACACGAAAACCTAATAACTTGCTCGCGGAACACCAAAAACACATTTGGTCGGGTTGAGCATCATCTTGTAAACCCGCAGGTTGTCAAAGGTTTCCTTCAAATCGCCAATCGTGTTTCTTCTTCCTTGACTTGACCACAATATCATCCACATAGGCGCGCACATTACGGCCGATCTGCTTATGCAGCAATTCTGCATACGCCACCGATAAGTTGCTTGGGCGCTCTTGAGCCCAAAAGGCATAGACACATAGCGAAGGCTCCAAAGGGAGTGATAAACGTTGTCTTCTCCTGGTCCTTAACTGCCATCTTGATCCGATGATACCCGTAATACGCATCCAAAAGCTCAAACGCCACAACCCACAAAGGGCATCAATAATCTGGTCAATGTGGGGGAGGGCAAAAGGATCTGCTGGGCAAGCCTTGTTAAGATCTGTGTAATCCACACACATGCGCCAAGTGCCGTTTTTCTTAAGAACCAGCACCGGATTAGCAAGCCACTCTGGATGGAAAACTTCAACGATAAAACCAGCCGCTAAGAGCCTGGCCACCTCCTCTCCAATGGCCTTACGCCTTTCTTCGTTAAACCGGCGGAGAAACTGCTTCACCGGTTTGTACTTGGGATCAACATTAAGAGTGTGCTCAGCGAGTTCCCTCGGTACACCTGGCATGTCAGAAGGCTTCCATGCAAAAATGTCCCGGTTCTCACGGATGAACTCGATGAGCGCGCTTTCCTATTTCGGATCCAAGTTGGCACTGATGCTGAACTGCTTGGATGAATTGCCAGGCACGAAGTCAACAAGCTTAGTCTCAGCTGCCGATTTGAATTTCAGGGCCGGATCATGCTCTGTAGTTGGCTTCTTCAACAGAGTCATGTCCGCCGGATCACCATTGTCCTTATAATACTTCAGCTCCTCGGTGGCACAAACCGACTCTGCGTAAGTCGCATCACCTTCATCACATTCCAAAGCGATCTTATGGCCCATGAACCGTTATTGTCCCTTGTGACCCGCATCTTGAGCTGCAAATATATATAACAAGGCCGTGCCATGAACTTGGTATAAGCCGGCCGCCCAAACAGGCGTGATATGGACTTTGGATTTTCACCACTTCAAACGCCAATGTTTCGATCCGAGTCATATTCATCTCCAAAGGCCACCTCCAGAGCTATTTTACCAACCGGATATGCTGACTTGCCGTGTACCACACCATGGAACACTGTATCGGACGGTTTGAGATGTTTATCTGTTAACCCCATACGACGGAAGGTCTCATAGTACGTGATGTTGATGCTGCTCCTCCATCCATAAGCACCTTGGTGAACTTATAACCTCCCACCTAAGGTGCCACCACGAGGGTTAGCTGACCCGGATTGTCAACCCGGGAGGATGATCCTCTTACTCCATACAATTGCCCGCTCGACCAGTGTAGGTAATGAGGCACGGCCGTTCAATAAAGTTGACTGCCCGCTCAAGCTTCCGGTCTAGCTTGTCTAAGCTAGTGGTGAAGACGGGTACTGCCCACTATTCAACCGCTTTGGGTTGCTCGATAACCCGATCGCTGCTGCTGCTGATTGTAACCACCTTGGTTATTCTGATTGTTCGATTGTTATGTCCGCCGGATTACCATTAAATCTTGAACCGAATTTCTCCACCGTAATCTGCCCGGATCCTGAACCGCCACGGAACCTTGATCATACGGAAAGCATTAGAACTCTTGAACTCCTGCATAATGTAACAATCCTTCCAGAGGTGATTTGTCGGCGCCTCCTTCGGCCCCATGCTTCGGACAGGGTTGATTCAATGATAGTTCAAGCGGTCCGGATTGGGATTAGGTGCACCACCTCGATTCGGCTGTTTACACTTGCGTTGTTGGCCCTTGTCCTGCGCATTGGTGTTGGCTACGAAGTCCATGTTGCCATTCGCTATACGCTTGCCTCCACCATTACCTGCCGAGTGATGTTGCTGCCCTTTAGAGTTGCCGTTCTTCTTTCCCTTCCCTGTCTCGTCATCATCAGACTCGGGATCCTTGGTACTATCAGAATCAGCATACTTCACCAAAGCGCCCATGAGAGTGCCCATGTCATTACAAAACCGCTTCATACGCCCCAACTTCAACTTCAAAGGCTTAAACCGCAATTGCCTCCGTGGTCAAGATCGCAGAGTCGGCGTTGATCCGGTCCGACGAAAGTGCAAGATCTCCAAACGCGCGCACTCCAATGGGTTGTTGACTCCTTCCCTGACACAAGCCGCCAAGTCCACCACGGACATGGGCTGCTTACAGGTATCTTTGAAATTCTGGATAAACCGGGTCCGAATCGGGCCCATGAATTGATAGAATTGGGTGGCAAGCTCTTCAACCAAGTACGGGCCGTGCCTTCAAGCATCATGGTGACGATTTTGCACACGCGCCTCATCCACATCCAGCATCTCCATGGCCATCTCATAACTCTCTATCCATGCTTCTGGAGCCAAATCGGCGGTGTAATTTGGCACCTTGCGCGGACCCTTGAAATCCTTGGGCAAGCGCACATTGCGTAAAGCGGTGGACGAGGCACGGCACCCCAAAGAGCTAGAGGTAACCCCTGTGCTCGACCGAGATGGTCGACAAACCGGCGTAAGCTGATAATCCCGATGCTGCGCTAACTCGGCCTCCTCACAGCGTGCTCGGCCCGGTCCACCACCTCCTGAGCGTTGTCGGCCACCGCCGGATTGTTGCCACGGGCGCACCCACGCCGCATTACTTGATACGGCCGGTTCATCCACGCGCCTACTATAGCTCCGGCTTGGGCGGGGGTAGAGTGGATTCGTCACGGCTGTATTTAATCGCTTCCTGTTGGACCAAAGCTTCCTAAGGAGCTCCTTGACCCGGCGCTGCCTCTACCGCCTCGTGGTGAATCGCCTTCAATTGAATAGCCTCCAGCCGTGCCGCAGCTGCAACAAGGTTATCCATCGGATTGGAGTAGTGACCTGTGGGTGTCTGCACAGCCCGAGGCGCACCGGTGTTATGGCGAGGTAGATCTATTAAGCGGGCTGAACTGCACGCTGTCCCAAAAGGCCCACCGGTTTACCACCGCGGATTACTGGTTCCCGCCCCGGGTGTTGAAGAGATCTCTTCCTCAAGACTGAAGGCAAACGGATCTGTATTTCTCTTCATGACTTCATGCGACGCGCTCGATCCAAAGATGAGCGTGATAAGCTCACGATCCAAAGCGGCCCGCTCCGCCGCCATCCTGGCGTCTGCAGCTGCCAGATCCGCTTTAGCCTGAGTGATTTGTTCCTTCACCTTCGCAATCTCCGCGTTATGAGCGTCCTGGTCCGCTGGGTTAACCTCTGCCATGAGCACAGCCAACGCATCGAATAGTTCTGATAAAACTTGAGCCGGCGGGCGCACAAGGCCTCCTGTCCCGGTAGCCGTCGCCGTTGTTGAACCGGCAATCATTGTCGCGGCGGTCGAAGAGTGAAGCATTGCTTGTGTACGGGCCATGAATATTCCAACCCGGTTGGGCAGATCAGAGGGGTCCGGAATACTTTCACCATCGGAACAGCCCCCAATCCGGCCATCTTGTAGCTGATATAGAGACTCGCCCGGCCGACGACTCACATCGAGGCATTTACGGTTTCGCCACCAGATTCTGATCCGCCTCATAACTTCCTCCGTGGATGACTCCCACAAAGGCACACTTTACGGCCGGTTTAGCTCTGGCAGGTCTCGACGCTGAGCCGCTCTCGACGAGGTCGGTGCGATGTACGGCCAGGCCCTGGCTCACCGATCTTGCCGATGAAAACGTGTATGCCACCAAAGGGGACCCGGTACCAGACTCAATCGAGCCGCCTCGGGCCCCAGCCTGCATCGTCGATGTAGAGCTTGCCGCGACGACTCTTGGTCATCCGCCCACAAAGATAGCCTTCGAGTCCTTCGAACTTGCTCTCCAAGATCATCAAACCATCGTGCAATAGCCCCATGGTGGGCGCCTAACCGTCGTGGTTTTGTCACGGCAGATGTCCTCATGAAAGGACTTAGTCGTGGAGCCATCGCCACGGGTTAACTTGAAGGGGTTAAAGCGGACGCAAAGACACAAGAGTTATACTAGTCCGCCCTTCGATGAAGGTAAAAGCCTACGTCTAGTTTGTAATGGGATTGATGTGGTCTCGGCGACTAGGGAGCAAATAAGCTTCGCTTAGGCCTCGAGTTGTTGTTGTTTGTCCGTTGAACCACCCCGGTCGCCCCTTATATACACGGGTGACGCCGTCGGTTCGTAGAGTCCCAATTCCGGTTCATATTCGTGATCCAGGTTGGTCTCTCTCTAATCCTAACTTACAATACAAGTTTACATATCGTGCCGCTTTACGCCATGTGTTCTAAACCGACTACAGTGCCTTGGGCCCTTACTTTCATGCCTCTTGGGCTTTTACACCATTGAACTACTGATGAAGTTAACCCGGCCCAGATAGGCCGGTTTACGCCCAGTAGTAATATCCCCGACACAAGCATAACATTATTGGCACCAAATGGATATATCGAAACAAGCAAGATGAGCATGGTTAAGTCGTCAGAAACAAAGCACGTCTTGTGGCTCAAGGATATACTCAAGTTGAAGGAATTGACTTGATGAAACATTTGCTCCTGTAGCTAGGCTTGAAGCTATTCGCATACTACTAGCCTATGCTAACCACCACAACATCTTGCTCTATCAAATGGATGTGAAGAGTGCATTTCAACGGCAAGATTGAAGAAGAAGTATATGTCGCTTCAACCCCCGACTTTGAAGATCCAAAACATCCCGATATGGTGTACAAGCTAAATAAAGCATCAGATGGCCTCAAACAAGCTCCTCGCCTCCTGGTATGATACGATCAAAGACTTCAAAGAACAAAGGCTTCAAACCCGATCCCTTGATCCCACACTCTTCACGAAGACATATGATGGTGAACTATTTGTATGCCAAATATATGTGGATGACATTATCTTCGGCTGCACCAACCAAGTATAGTGATGAATTTGGATACATGATGCAAGAACAATATCGATGTCCATGATGGAGAGCTCAAGTTCTTCCTTGGTCTTCAAATTCACAAGAAAGGAATGGCATCCTTATATCTCAAGAAAAATACCTCCAAGATTGTCTCAAGAAGTTTGGAATGCAAGAGTGCAAAGGATACACGACACCAATGCCAGCCAAACACCATCTAGGTCCCGACGACAATGGTAAAGAGTTCGATCAAAAGGTATACCGCCCATGATTGGTTCCTTACTTTACCTATGTGCATCTAGGCCAGATATTATGCTTAGTGTTTGCATGTGTGCTCGATTCCAAGCGGCACCAAAGGAATTGCATCACTTAGCTGTGAAGTTTAATTCTTCGATATTTGGCTCACACCCCAACACTCGGATTATGGTATCCAAAGGGCTCAAAATTTGATTTGGTTGATTTTTGGATGTTGATTATGCTGGTGACAAGGTGGATCGCAAGTCTACATCAGCACATGTCACTTTCTCGGGACGATCACTGTCTGTTGGTCTTCAAAGAAGCGTAACTGTATCACTCTCAACCGCTGAATCTGAATACATTGCTGCCGGATCTTGCTGTGCTCAGCTTCTATGGATGAAGCAAACTCTCAAGGACTATGGCATCAATCGACACAAGTACCTCTCTTCATGCGACAACGAAAGCGCCATCAAGATTGCCAACAATCCAGTCCAGACTCAAGACAAAGCACATTGAAATTGGCCATCATTTTCTCGTGGATCATGTCATGAAGAAAGATATTGACATCATTCACGCCAACATCAAGAGCAATCGCGATATCTTCACAAAGCCCTTGGATGAGAAAAGGTTTTGCAAGTTACGGCGTGAGCTAAATATCTTGGAATCCTCAAATGTCCTGTGATCAAGCACACATCCTAGCACTTATGCATGTTGATGACTTAGATGTGCAAGACACGAAGTAAAGTATATCTTCAATCAATGAAGACTTACATTCTGAGTGTGAATATATTAACGTGAATTTGACTTCGAGCGCCACGATAATTGTGCGCCGTGTCCGGTCTAATACTTCCTATACGGGGGTAACGCCACCACCAAATTTCTTTGTTTGAAGTGTTTCACTGCATGCTATTTCTGCAATATCTTCGCATTTGATTTGTCTTCAACTTCAACCTATCTTCATGATTTTCATCACTATGTTGATTTGGTTGTTGTCGATATATATATATATATATATATATATATATATATATATATATATATATATATATATATATATATATATATATATATATATATATATATATATATATGTTCTCGTCTCTACAAAGATTCACTTATTGCTATGTCTTCCAAGTTGAATCTTTGAACTAAGTGAATGTGATCGACCCTAATCTCTCTATGCTTTCTATCTCAAACTCTATCTCATTCAAATCATATGCATTCTATTGAAATCAGAGAATGTCTTCTCTCGTCCTTGTCGCTAGTAAGACAAAGAGACAAACTTTAAGTCTGTTTTAAATGATTCATCCTCATCGTTGAAATCACGAGAAGCCGGAACGACCATCCGGCAAACCTCGGGCGGGCGAGGAACGTGGGACAACTCGTAGTATGTTGCATGCTTGCCACGTGCCCCTCGATGTGAACCGCCAGGCACTGCAGAATTGCGCTGTGTGCGCACACCTCCTTATAAATACATGTCCCCGCGGTAAAGAAGACCTTCTTCCACCTCTCCACCTCATCAAAACCCTAGCGCCACCGCTTAGCTCTCGACGACGCCGGGCGAGGAAGCGCTTAGCTGCCGCGATTTCTCCGACGCCGCCTTCACGCCGCCGCCAACATCGCCATCTCCGCCGCCAGAGGTGTCCACCGTCGCCAAGTTAGGGCACGGTGATTGAACTGCTCGGATTCCTTTTCTTCCCGTCTAGCAGTTCTTCGAGTGGTAAATATAACTCTATTTTTACCATCTTTTTGATCTTCAATATTCATCCTACTTGCCAAAATTGGTGAGGGAGTCCCGGACTAGGGGGTGTCCGGATAGCCGGACTATCGTCATGGTCGGACTCCAAGACTATGAAGATACAAGATTGAAGACTTCGTCCCGTGTCCGGATGGGACTTTCCTTGGCGTGGAAGGCAAGCTTGGCGATACGGATATGTAGATCTCCTACCATTGTAACCGACTGCGGTAACCCTAACCTATCCGGTGTCTATATAAACCGAGGGTTTTAGTCCGTAGGGATCTAACAACAATCATACCATAGGCTAGCTTCTAGGGTTTAGCCTCCTTGATCTCGTGGTAGATCTACTCTTGTACTACCCATATCATCAATATTAATCAAGCAGGAGTAGGGTATTACCTCCATTGAGAGGGCCCAACCGGTAAAACATCGTCCCTTGTCTCCGTTACCATCCGCCTAGACGCACAGCCGAGACCCCCTACCGAGATCCGCCGGTTTTGACAATCGACATTGGTGCTTTCATTGAGAGTTCCTCTGTCGCCACCGATAGGGTCTGATGGCTCCTTCCGATCATCAATAACGACACGGTCCAGGGTGAGAATTTTCTCCCGGACAGATCTTCAGATTCGGCGGCTTTGCATGCGGGCCAATTCGCTGGCCATCCGGAGCAGATCGAAGTTACGCCCGCCATCAGTCAGATTTGAAGTTTGAACTATACGGCCGATATCCGCGGAGACTTGATCTTCGACAGATTCGAGCCGCAGCCTGCCGCCACACCGCTCCTCGATGGGCATGATCTAGCTCAGCAGCCGAACAAGGCCCGGAGGCCGCACTCAAGATCCGCCCCGACCCTTAATCCGAGCCGGATTCTGATCGAGGACGAGTGGTTGGACACCGCCGGGGCTACAATATCTACGGCGATTGAGCCAACTCCATCCCTCGTCCTTTGCGAAGAACTCGACTCTGTGGTGCCGGACTCCTCTCCGGACCAACCTCCGCTTCCCTGCTAATCGAATCCGATTACGCCCAAGCATGGAGTTCACGGCGCAGACATCTTTCAAAGACTCGCCTTTGGCGACATTCTGAATTCGCTAAAGTCTCTCTTTATCCGGAGAGCCCCGCCGGATCACGGACAGGAAGGATGGGATACGGACGACGAAATTCAACGCCCACCCACCACCCACTTTGTAGCCACCGCCGATGATTTAACCGACATGCTCGACTTCGACCAAGACGCCGACGGTATGGACGACGACGCCGAGACGACCAAGATCCAGCGCCATGGGGCACCGGAAGGCCACCTCGCCATATGACATATACATGGTGGACATCCCAAAAGATGGGAACGGTGATGGAACAACGGAGGATGACCCTCCAAGAAACAAATTAAGACCGACGCGCCGGGCGCCGCCTAAATCCCGCCACAATAAAAATGGTGATTCCGCACAGGAGATAATAACACCTGGATAGTGTCAAGAGAACCCCTCCAGCAGGACTCGGCACAGAGGAGGGAAAAGCAAGTCTGCACGACAAAGGCGGCAGAAAAGAGAGGTCGAGGACGATAATTATGCGCCCTTCAAGATGAGGCAAGCCTCGATAACGATTTAATTTGTCATGCCCGAGGATCCCGCCAACAGAGCATTTCAAACGCAGGCTTATAGCCACGGCAAGCAGCCTCAAGAAAGCAGCAACAGCTTAGAGCTGACCAGATCTACTAGTCGGCTGATGGACTCAAGTCCTGCAGCCAAGAGTATGAACTCGAACGCCTCCAAAGCTACCCCAAATGCAAGCCGCTGCTCGATCGAGGAGGAAGCACCTGTCACCAACGACGACATGGCAGATCGCCACCCCTGCGGTCACACAGAGAAGCCTCTCCCTCCGCCAAGCCACACCCCGACGCCGCAAAAGTACCAAGGCACGGAAAACGCTACCGGACTTGCGAGATATATTGGAGGATAAGGCAAAACATACAAGATCGATCTCACGGATCGCTGGGAGCCCAACGACGCTGGATGATTACCGTCAGCGCCGATACAAAGAAACCCGCCGGGCCGAACACAGTAGACAAAGCTCATATGAGCTACGTCGTGATATAGCCCAATACAGAGGCGCCACACACCCACTATGCTTCACAGATGAAGTAATGGATCATCAAATCCCTGAGGGCTTCAAACCCGTAAACATTGAATCATACGATGGTACCACAGATCCCGCGGTCTGGATCGAGGACTATCTCCTCCATATCCACATGGCCCGCGGTGATGATCTACATGCCATCAAATACCTCCCACTCAAGCTTAAAGGACCAGCTCGGCATTGGCTCAAAAGCTTGCCAACATAATCAATTGGTTGTTGGGAGGACCGAAGCCGGTTCCTCGATAACTTCCTGGGCACATATGCGCCGACCACCGACACCATGACCTTAGCCACATAATCCAGCAGCCGTAAGAATCGCCGCATAATTTCGACACGGTTCCTAACAAAGAAAAATCAAATCGTTGACTGTCCGGATGCAGAGGCCCTTGCATCCTTCAAACATAACATCCGCGACGAGTGGCTTGCCCGGCACCTAGGACAGGAAAAGCCAAAATCCATGGCAGCCCTCACAACACTCATGACCCGCTTTTGTGCGGGAGAGGACAGCTGGCTAGCTCAAGCAACAACTTGGCCAAACATCCCGATAGTTCGGATACCAAGGACAGCAATGGCAGGTCAAGGCCGCAACAAGAACAAGCGCCTCATTAACGGTGATAACACCAAGATACGGTTGCCAATGCCGGATTCAGAGGCTCTAAACCCGGTCAGCGGAAGAATCCATTCAAAAGAAATACCTGTGGCCCGGCCCAACTTGGACCGGATAATCGATCGCCAGCGATACATGGCACCCCGAAAACTAGCCAATCACACCAACAGGACTGTTGGGTGTTCAAGCAAGCAGCAAGTTAAGTACCGAGCACAATGACAAGGGCTGCATAGCGACGACGAGGAAGAGCCCGCCGCCGAACAATAGAGGATGAAGGGTTTTCCCACGCAAGTGCGGACGGTGGACATGATATACGCAACCCATATACCCAAAAGGGAGCGGAAGGCAGTAATCGAGGGACGATACGCTGATGGAGCCGCCGCTCAAGTTCAACCCATGGTCTTCATGTCCGATCACCTTCGATCAAGGGACCACCCCACTAGCATCCGCCACGGCGTTTCGCCGCATTGGTTATTGACCCAATTATCGACGGATTTCACCTAACCGAGTCCTCGATGGACGGCGACAAGAGCCTGAACCTGCTTTATCGTGATACAAAGGCGCAAAATGGGCATAGACCCTCAAGGATTAAACCTACAAAGACAACCTTTAAAGGCGCCATACCGGGTGTAGAGGCCAGTTGTACGGGCTCGTTTACACTCAAAGTGGTCTTCGATCCTCGGATAACTTCCGGCGAAGAGCTAATCTTCGACATCGCCCTGCTCCGCAGCGGCTATCATGCATCGCACGGACGAACCGCATTTGTAAAGTTGAATGCGGTGCCGCACCACGCATACCTCAAGCTCAAGATGCCAGGCCCTCGAGGAGTAATCACGGTCAATGGAAACACCGAACGCCTTCTCCGAACGGCGAGCACACGGCGCCCACGCGGGCGGAGGCGCAGCAGCCTCACAACACCTCGAGTCCGCCACTAAGCGCCCGGACACGGTCAAGCGCCGCTACCGTGTAACCTACAACAAGACCGCCTCGCACGATTCAAGCATCGCCAGAGTAATCCGCCCAACCCCAGCCCTCGCGAAATTGTGAAGCCAAGATTACGCTGCATATAACTACGCCTGAGATACCATGGGCATAAGGGGATCGCACGACCACGGGACGCCTGAATGCGCTCAACCACACCAGGTGCTCCCCGACAGTGTCATTCTTTTTCTTTTTTCTTTTTCTTCCTTTTTCTTACTTTCAGGACTCCGTTTTCAAGAAGTCCTGTCCGGCACTAGAATCGCCGAACTCACGATGCAACAGCCAGGGAAGCAAAAAGCCACATCGAGTGTTCAGTGGTCTCTATTACGAGCATTATACCTGTTTTACATACCATCCCGCAGCTTACCCCTGGAGGGGGACATGTTAGATAGTCCCATCCCTTGCTTACCACACTATTTGTATCGCTCGCTTTCATTGCAGTACCTTTTGAATAAACAATACATAGTTTTTGCTTATTATTGCTCTACTTCCTTTATCTATACATATGTTCATTTCATTTACATGTTGCAACTGCATACTTTGGTACGCCAATACACCAGGGGCTTAAGTATCCCAAAATTATGGTGTGAAAAGTCCAACACTTTCACAAGTGCGGCACCTTTAACTTATAGCATTATATGAATCGGCTCAATCATGTCTTGGGTCAATAGTTGGGTTTGCCTGCTCCCGTGTTTTGGTACCTTACGCCCATTATATCGCTAAGGTAGCACCGGGAGAACCATCGCATTGTGCCTCAGCTTGAGCTGGGTCGAGCACCTCAATGGAGAAAGCTAAAACTGACAAATATGATAGGGCGAGAGCCGGTCGCTGTTCGAGAGGTTTTTTCGGTCCTAAAGACTTATGCCGCTTAGAGCGAGGAACCGAATTGTCCGCCAAGGCATGGATAGCGCCTCAACTCGGTCTTTCGAATACTAGGGGCTTCACTAAATTTAAAATTATAGAATTCTATGGCTAAGGAGAGTGTTCAAGCATTATAAGTCCGGTTGCCTTGTTCGCTGTGTTGAGCGCCTCCTAGATGGACCCAAGAATGGAACAAGAGTGCTCAAGTTTATCCCTAACACCCCAAAGACTGTGGCATGGGGGCTGAAGCCAACGACTTGCCATCTTTCAAATTTGATAAACGGCCGCACGTAAGGTAATATTTTAAATTAATAAGCATTGCTTAGCGATATGAACAAGTTTTCAGCGACAGGATAACAAATGCGAGTTTATTCAAAATTACATCTTTGGAGCACTCATCCGCTATTCGGCTGGCACCTTCAGAGGCCCTCATAGTACATTTCGGGCGCATGATGCTCATGGCCCTTCGTGCGTCCGTCCGTCACAAACCTCTCCACATCCAGCTTGCCCCAAAGGCACTTTAGCACGGGCAAGGGCTCAACGGACACCTTCAATGCGCACGAAGCGCTTGATGACTTCAAGTCATGACAGCATCCACCACCAATTACCGCACTAAGCCAAGTAGCTCCTGCATGGCCTCCAATGGCCATAGCCGCTTATAAGGCCCTTCATGGCCTGTTCGGGCACCTTGTGGAGCTAGATCAGCTGCTTCAGCTGGTCGCCAGGGAACTGAATGTTCGGCCTCAGATACCGAGACCGTAACACCTTTTCCGTCGAGCTCCCTCCTTGGCGCAGTAGAATGCGCAGCATCGTATACACTACGGGAAAATCATGCGAATGCTCCCGAGAGCTCCAATCCGGGTAAGTAATAGGTAATTCACTTTCACATGCTTGCTTTGCATAAAGAATGCCTTACCCGCCGCTATCTTCTTTAAAGACTCAATTTCTTGAGGGCTTTTTGGCCTCGGCCTTAGCAGCTTTGGCACTCTCAAGAGCCGAGGCGAGCTTGACTCTCGAGTTCAGGAGTCACGCCCAAACTCTCGTGTTTTTCCACGAGAGCTTGAGCTCTTGCCGAGCCTTGGCCAGCTGCGCCCCCCTTCTCTCGCTTCGGTGCGCCCGCAGCTGCTGAGCCGCCCACGGACACCGCTTCTTCGTGGTCGCCACCTCGCTCGTGGCCCCCCGCAGCACTCCAAGTTATTCCTGTTATTTTTGCAACCAAAACCTTTTCTATAAGGTATTTCTTTAATAAGGTATTACTTACCTTCCTTGTCCTCGAGCTGCTTCTTGGCTTGTCCGAGCTCGCTCTCGCACCGCCGAGGTTGTGCTTCAATGCATTGACCTCCTAGCCAAGGCGGCAGAGGTCAAGAACAGAGCCTGCATTCCCATATTGACATACTTATGTTAGACTCCTGCAGATATCTTTTTAGATCCTTAGTCCGCTTTTCTTCCAACACCGAACTAAGCATCGTGGGCTACTGTCTATGCGGTAATATTTTTACATATTCTAAACTTACCTCAAAGCCTCGTTAGAAGGCTGGTACAAGCTTCGTCATCCGCTTGGCGATCGAATCGTCCAGATCACCGCACTCATCACAAAGGCGGTGCTCTCCTGATGGAAGCGCTGTTAAGCGCCCAAGAAGCTATCCGGTGCCTCCGGTTGGACGGAGGACACTGCCGCCTTTACCCTTCTTGGCGGCGGATCCGCTAGTCAACTTCGAACTGCTGATGGTTCCGCATGGAGTCCGTGACGAGGGTCGCGCTTAGAGCCCTCGGGGTCTTGCCCCTCGCTGCTGGAGTCCGGGAGGTTGCCTTGTGGCACCTCCTGCGCCACCTCCTCTGATCAAGCCTCTTGGGGCCCCACCGCTGACGTCAGTCTGCAGCGTGAGGCGAGGAGGCGGTCGGAGCGAGGTACTTCCATTTCCGACGAGCCTGTGGACCCGCTTGATGAATCGGCGAACTCGCCCTTGGGCGGGCTGCACGGTTGTTCGGCATTAGAGAACACTGCAATAATAAAAAGCCATGGGTATCCTGGACACTTACGATCTCGCCAGGGCTTGGCCCTTGTAGGCCAATCCTCCTCGCCGCCGCCGACAAGGTGGAGAAGTCCAAGGAAGGATTCTTCCTTCTGATTCCTCCGGCCTCCCCAGCTTGGGGCGGCCTTCCTTTTTTCTCCTCTCACTGGGAGGAGCTTCTTCTTCTTCCTCCTCGCTCTTCGTGGAGAAGATTCGCTTGAACCGACAAGACTGGCGCCGGGAGCTCCTTCGAGTTCCCCGTGGCCTCCTTCTTGGCCTTTCTTCTCCGCACCACATGGGGTGCCAGAGCCAGCAGCCCTGGCTAATCGGGCGCCCTTCGGTCTTCCGGCAAAGGAGCCGACGGCTTAATCTGTCCGCACGCCTTCACCAGTCCTCGCCAAAGATTAGGGAGTTTTAGATCCCGCCTAGAGTCAATCTATGAAAAAAGAGTCCCGTAAAGGTAATAACTTACTCGCCGCTTGACGCCGCGAGCGGTATCCGCGATCTTTGTTAGCGGATGCGGGGCTTCGGCGCTTTGAACAAAGACCTTCCAGCGCCTTCGTGACGTAGTGTTGAAGAGCCGCTCAAGGTTCGTGTTGTGCGGATCGAACTCCCACAAATTGAAGGCCCGTTGTTGGCAGGGAGAATCCGGAGGATGAGCATCACTGGATTACGCCGACAAGCCCGAGATTCTTGTCCATCGTTTTCGAGCATGTTTGAGTCCGATAGCTCTTCGAATTCCCCATGTCAGCCCGGCTCTTTCCATGACGAGAGCCGTGGGGGAAGCCAGATCTAAATTGGGGCCTCCACCTATTCGGGTCGCGTGGCTCGGTGATGTAGAACCACTCCGACACACCCCTTTATTGTCTCCACGAAGGCGCCTCGAGCCATGGGACTTTGGCCATCTTGCCAACCATGGCGCCCGACTCGCGCTGACGGCCGCCCATCACTACCTTCGCCGGACGTTGAAGATCTTCAGCCATAAGCCAAAGTGGGGCTGGATGCGAGGGAAGGCCTCACACACGATGATAAACGCCGAGATGTTGAGGATGAAATTGGGGCCAGGTCGTGGAAGTCCAGGCCGTAGTAGAACATGAGCCCCTGACAAATGGGTGAAGTGGAGAACGAGTCCGCGGAGGAAGTGGGGAGGAACACCACCCTCTCATGGGGCCCGGGTTGGAATGAGCTGCCCCAAGATCGGGCAGCTCAGGCGCTGGCGTCGCCGGACAAGTATCCGCCTCCCGCAGTCTTGTGATGTGCCCTCCGTGATGGAGGAGGCCATCCACCTGCCTCCCGCCTCCCGACATGGTTGGAGAAGGCTGAGGTGGGATGTGCGTGTTGGGGAACGCTGCAGAAAATTAAAATTTTCCCACGGTTTCACCAAGATCCATCTATGAGTTCATCTAGCAACGAGTCATGGGAGAGTGATTGCATCTACATACCACTTGTAGATCGCAGGCGGAAGCGCTCAATGGAACGGGATGATGGAGTCGACTCCGTGATTCAGATCACCATGACCTAGTGCCAACGGACAGCACCTCCGCTGCTCAACACACGAGACGGAGCGGATGACGCCTCCTTCTTGATCCAGCAAGGGGAAGGAGAGGTTGATGATGATCCAGCAGCACGACGGGCGGTGGTGGATGCATGCAGAACTCCCGCAGGCTTCGCCAAGCAACCACGGAGGAGGAGGAGGTGTGAGCAGAGGGAGGTGCCAAGGGCTTGAGGTGCGGCCACCCTCCCTCCCCCCCTTTATATAGGTGAAAGAGAGGGGAGGCGAGCCTTCCCTTCCTCCAAGGAAGGGTGCGGTTAAGAGGGGGAGGAGTCCATCCTCCCAAGGCACCCTGAGGTGCCTTCCCTTTAGGACTCTCCTCTCTCTTATCTCCAGGCGATGGGCCTTTAGGCTGGTGCCTGGCCCATATAGGCCAAGGCACCCCCACAGCCCATGTGGCCCCCGGGCAGGTGGACCCCTGGTGGACCCCCGGACCCCTTTCGCACTCCTGCACAATACCGATAAAGTGTGAAACTTTTCCGCACCAAAATAAGACTTCCCATATATAAATCTTTACCTCCGACCATTCCGAACTCCTCGTGACGTCCGGATCTCATCCGGACTCAACAACATTCGTTTGCTGCATACTCATATTCATACAACCCTAGGCCACCGAACCTTATGTGTAGACCCTACGGTCCGGGAGACATGCGACATGACCGAGACGGCTCTCGGGCAATAACCAACAGCGGATATGGATACCCATGTTGGCTCCTACATGCTCCTCGATGATATCATCGGATGAACCACGATGTCGAGGATTCAATCAACCCCGTGATACTATTCCCTTTGTCAATCGGTATTTTACTTGCCCGAGATTCGATCGCTTGGTATCCCAATACCTCGCTCAATCTCGCTATCGCAAGTCACTTTACTCGCATCAGTAATGTATGATCCCGTGATCAAACACTTTGATCACTTTGAGCTCATTATGATGATGCATTACCGAGTGGGCCCACCGATACCTCTCCGTTATATGGAGTGACAAATCCTAGCCTTGATCCGTGTCAACCCAATGACACTTTCGAGATACCTGTAGTGTACCTTTATAGTCACCCAGCTACGCCAGACGCTTGGTACACCCAAAGCACTCCTACGGTATCCGGAGTTACACGATCTCATGGTCTAAGGAAGAGATACTTGACATTGGAAAAGCGCTAGCAAAACGAACTACACGATCTTGTGCTATGCTTAGATTGGGTCTTGTCCATCACATCATTCTCCTAATGACGTGATCCCATTATCAATGACATCCAATGTCCATAGTCGAAACCATGACTATCTATTGATCAACGAGCTAGTCAACTAGAGGCTCACTAGGACATATTGTGGTCTATGTATTCACACGTATTACGATTTCCGATAATACAATTATAGCATGAATAAAAGACAATTATCATGAACAAGGAAATATAATAATAATACTTTTGTTATTGCCTCTAGGGAATATTTCCAACAGTCTCCCACTTGCACTAGAGTCAATAATCTAGTTACATTGTGATGAATCGAACACGCATAGAGTTCTGGTGTTGATCATGTTTTGCCCGCGGAAGAGGTTTAGTCAACGGATCTGCGACATTCAGATCCGTATGCACTTTGCAAATTTCTATGTCTCCATCTTGAACATTTTCACGGATGGAGTTGAAGCGTCGCTTGATGTGCCTGGTCTTCTTGTGAAACCTGGCCCTTGGCAAGTGCAATAGCTCCAGTGTTGTCACAGAAGAGTTTGATCGACCACGCATTGGGTATGACTCCTAGGTCGGTGATGAACTCCTTCACCCAAATTGCTTCATGTGCTGCCTCCGAGGCTGCCATGTACTCCGCTTCACATGTAGATCCCGCCACGACGCTTCGCTTGCAGCTGCACTAGCATCGCTCCACCATTCAACATATACACGATCCGGTTTGTGACTTTGAGTCATCCAGATCTGTGTCGGGTTAGCGCCGACGAACCTTTACGTAAGAGCTCTTCGTCACCTCCATAAACGAGAAACATGTCCTTTGTCCTTTTCGTGTACTTCAGGATATTCTTGACCGCTGTCCAGTTGTTCCTTGTCGGATTACTTTGGTACCTTCCTACCAAACTTACGGCAAGGTTTACATCAGGTCTGGTACACAGCATGGCATACATAATAGATCCTATGGCTGAGGCATAGGGATGACACTCATCTCTTCTTTATCTTTTGTCATGGTCGGGCATTGAGCTGAGCTCAATTTCACACCTTGCAAAACAGGAAGAACCCTTTCTTGACTGATCCATTTTGAACTTCTTCAAAATCTTATCAAGGTATGTGCTTTGTGAAAGACCTATGAGGCGCCTCGATCTATCCCTATAGATTTTGATGCCTAATATGTAAGCAGCTTCTCCAAGGTCCTTCATTGAAAAACTCTTATTCAAGTAGACCTTAATGTTGTCCAAGAGTTCTATATCATTTCCCATCAAAAGTATGTCATCTACATATAATATGAGAAATGCTACAGAGCTCCCACTCACTTTCTTGTAAACGCAGGCTTCTCCATAAGTCTGATAAACCCAAACTCTTGATCATCTCATCAAAGCGAATGTTCCAACTCCGAGATGCTTGCACCAGCCCATAAATGGATCGCTGGAGCTTGCATACTTTGTTAGCATTCTTAGGATCGACAAAACCTTCCGGCTGCATCATATACAGCTCTTCCTTAAGATAACCGTTATGAACGCTGTTTTGACGCCCATCTGCCATATCTCATAATCATAGTATGCGCAATTGCTAACATGATTCGGACGGACTTAAGCTTCGCCACGGAGAGAAAGTCTCATCGTAGTCAATCCCTTGAACTTGTCGATAACCCTTAGCGACAAGTCGAGCTTTATAGATGGTAACATTACCATCCGCGTCCGCCTTCTTCTTAAAGATCCATTTGTTTTCTATCGCCGCGATCATCGGGCAAGTCTGTCAAAGTCCATACTTTGTTTTCATACATGGATCCTATCTCGATTGCATGGCTTCAAGCCATTTGTTGGAATCTGGGCCCGCCATCGCTTCTTCATAGTTCAAGGTTCACCGTTGTTAACAACATGATTTCCGTGACAGGGTTGCTGCATTCACTGGTGCGGAACGTGTCCTAGTGGACCTATTAAGTTCAAGAGCAACTTGATCCAAGTACCTTGATCATCATCATTAATTTCTCCTGCCGGTGTAGGCACCACAGAACATTTTCCGAGCTGCACTACTTTCCGGTTCAAGAGGTAGTACTTCATCGAAGTTCTACTTTCCTCCCACTTACTCCTTTCGAGAGAAACTCTTTTCCGTGAAAGGATCCGTTCTGGCAACAAAGATCTTGCCTTCGATCTAAGGTAGAAGGTATACCCAATGGTTTCCTTAGGGTATCCTATGAAGACGCATTTTTCGACTTGGGTTCGAGCTTTTCAGTTGAAGTTTCTTGACATAAGCATCGCATCCCCAAACTTTTAGAAACGACAGCTTAGGTTTCTTCCCAAACCATAATTCATACGGTGTCATCTCAACGGATTTAGACGGTGCCCTATTTAAAGTGAATGTAGCTGTCTCTAGAGCGATCCCCAAAATGATAGCGGAATCGGTAAGAGACATCATAGATCGCACCATATCCAATAGAGTGCGACACGACGCTCGGACACACCGCTACACCGAGGTGTTCCAGCGGCGTGAGTTGTGAAACGATTCCACATTTCCTTAAGTGTGTACCAAATTGTGACTTAAATATTCTCCTCCACGATCTGATCGAAGAACTTTATTTTTCGTCACGCTGATTCTCTACCTCATTCTGAAATTCCTTGAACTTTTCAAAGGTCTCAGACTTGTGTTTCATCAAGTAGACATACCCATATCTACTCAAGTCATCGTGAGAGTGAGAACATAACGATATCCTCCATGAGCCTCAACGCCATTGGACCGCACACATCGGTATGTATGATTTCCAACAAGTTGGTTGCTCGCCCATTGTTCCGAGAACGGAGTCTTGGTCATTTTGCCCATGAGGCATGGTTCGTGATGTGTCAAATGATTCATAATCGAGAGACTCTAAAAGTCCATCGAATGGAGCTTCTTCATGCGCTTGACACCAATGTGACCAAGGCGCAAAGCCACAAGTATGTGGGACTATCGTTATCAACTTTACATCTTTTGGTATTCACACTATGAATATGTGTAACATTACACTCGAGATTCATTAAGAATAAACCATTGACCATCGGGACATGACCATAAAACATATCTCTCATATAAATAGAACAACCATTATTCTCGGATTTAAATGAGTAGCCATCTCGCATTAAACAAGATCCAGATACAATGTTCATGCTCAAACTTGGCACCAAATAACAATTATTGAGGTTTAAAACTAATCCCGTAGGTAAATGTAGAGGTAGCGTGTCGACGGCGATCACATCGACCTTGGAACCATTCCCGACGCATCGTCACCTCGCCCTTCGCCAGCCTCCGCTCATTCCGCAGCTCCCTGCTGTGAGTTACAAATATGAGCAACGGCACCGTATCAAATACCCGTGAGTTACTACGAGTACGGTAAGGTACACATCAATTACATGTATATCAAATATACCTTTAGTGTTGCCGGCCTTCTTGTCCGCTAAGTATTTGGGGCAGTTCCGCCCAAAGGGTTCCTTCCTTTGCAATAAAAGCACTCGTCCTCGTGCTTGGGTCCATTCTTTGACTTCTTCCGTGCAACTTGTTTACCGGGCGCGCAACATCTTTGCCGTCCTTCTTGAAGTTCTTATTACCCTTGCCCTTCTTGAACTTAGTGGTTTTATTGACCATCAACACTTGATGTTCTTTTCTCTCGTCCGGAGGTTGATGTCCAAATGGGACAAAGCGGTTGTGCAACCCGTACATTTTGAGTATGTGCTCACCGACAGAACTGTTTTCCTCCATCTTACAACTATAGAACTTGTCGGAGACTTCATATCTCTCGACCCGGGCATGAGCTTGGAAACCATTTTCAGCTCCTCGAACATCTCATATGCTCCGTGTTGCTCAAAACGCTTTTGGAGCCCCGGTTCTAAGCTGTAAAGCATGCCGCATTGAACGAGGGAGTAATCATCGACGAGACTGCCAAGCATTCATAATGTCTTGGTTCTCTCGATGGGTGCATCACCTAGCGGTGCTTCTAGGACATATTGTTTCTTGGCTGCTATGAGGATGATCTCGTGTTCCGACTCCAGTCCGAATAGTTGCTGCCATCATCTTTCAGCTTGGTTTTCTAGGAACGCGTTGAAGTTCATGTTGACATGAGCGCTGGCCATTTGATCTACAAGACATATTTGCAAAGATTTTAGACTAAGTTCATGATAATTAAGTTCATCTAATCAAATTATTTAATGAACTCCCACTCAGATTTAGACATCCCTCTAGTCATCTAAGTGTTACATGATCCGAGTCGACTAGGCCGTGTCCGATCATCACGTGAGACGGACTAGTCATCATCGGTGAACATCTCCATGTTGATCGATCTTCCATATGACTCATGTTCGACCTTTCGGTCTCCGTGTTCCGAGGCCATGTCCTGCATACATGCTAGGCTCGCAAGTTAACCCTAAGTGTTTTGCATGTGTAAAACTGTCTTACACCCGCTGTATGTGAACGTAAGGATCTATCACACCGATCATCACGTGGTGCTTCAAACGCATTTAACTTTAGCAACGGTGCATGCTTAGGGGAGAACACTTCTTGAAATTGTTATAAGGGATCATCTTATTTACTACCGTCGCTCTAAGTAAACAAGATGCATAAACATAATAAACATCACATGCAATTATATAGTAGTGACATGATATGGCCAATATCATATAGCTCCTTTGATCTCCATCTTCGGGCTCCATGATCATCTTGTCACCGCATGACACCATGATCTCCATCATCATGTCTTCATGAAGTTGTCACGCCAAACTATTACTTCTACTTCTATGGCTAACGCGCTTAGCAATAAAGTAAAGTAATTTACATGGCTCTTCAATGACACGCAGGTCATACAAAATAAAGACAACTCCTATATTCTCGCCGTTGTCATACTCATCAACATGCAAGTCGTGATTCCTATTACAAGAACATGATCTCATACATCACAATATATCATTCATCATTCATCACAACTTGGCCATATCACATCACATGACAATTGCTGCAAAACAAGTTAGACGCCCCTAATTGTTGTTGCATCTTTTACGTGGCTGCAATTGGGTTCTAGCAAGAACGCTTACCTACTTAATAACCACAACGTGATTTTGTCAACTTCTATTTACCCTTCATAAGGACCCTTTTCATCGAATCCGCCCCAACTAAAGTGGAGAGACAGACACCCGCCAGCCACCTTATGCAACTAGTGCATGTCACGGTGGAACCGTCTCACGAAGCGCACGGTAAGGTTGGTCCGGCCGCTCATCCCACAATACCGCTGAAGCAAGATAAGACTAGTAGCGGCAAGAAAGTTGACAAGATCTACGCCCACAACAAATTGTGTTCTACTCTGCAATAGAGAACTACGACAGACCTAGCTCATGATGCCACCGTTGGGGAACGCTGCAGAAAATTAAAATTTTCCCACGGTTTCACCAAGATCCATCTATGAGTTCATCTAGCAACGAGTCATGGAGAGTGATTGCATCTACATACCACTTGTAGATCAAGGCGGAAGCGCTCAATGGAACGGGATGATGGAGTCGACTGCGTGATTCAGATCACCGATGACCTAGTGCGAACGGACAGCACCTCCGCTCAACACACGACGAGCGGATGACGCCTCCTCCTTCTTGATCCAGCAAGGGGAAGGAGAGGTTGATGATGATCCAGCAGCACGACGGCGGGTGGTGATGCAGAAGAACAACGGCAGGCTTCGCAAGCAACCACGGAGGAGGAGGAGGTGTAGCAGAGGGAGGTGCCAAGGGCTTGCAGGTGCGCCACCCTCCCCCCCCTATATAGGTGAAAGAGAGGGGAGGGCGAGCCTGCCCCTTCCTCCAAGGAAGGGTGCGGTTAAGAGAGGGGAGGAGTCCATCTCCCCAAGGCACCTCTGGAGGTGCCTTCCCCTTAGGACTCTCCCCTCTCTCTTATCTCAGCGCATGGGCACTTATTGGGCTGGTGCCCTGGCCCATATAGGCCAAGGCGCCTTCACAGCCCATGTAGGCCCCGGCAGGTGGACCTCTCGTGGACCCCTGACCTCTTTCGCACTCCTGCACAATACCGATAAAGTGCGAAACTTTTCATGCACCAAAATAAGACTTCCCATATATAAATCTTTACCTCCCACCATTCCGAACTCCTCGTGACGCCCGGATCTCATCCGGACTCAACAACATTCGGTTTGCTGCATACTCATATTCATACAACCCTAGGCCACCGAACCTTATGTGTAGACCCTACGGTTCGGGAGACATGTGCATATGACCGAGACGGTTCTCGGGCAATAACCAACAGCGGGATCTGGATACCCATGTTGGTTCCTACATGCTCCTCGATGATATCATCGGATGAACCACGATGTCGAGGATTCAATCAACCCCGTGATACTATTCCCTTTGTCAATCGGTATTTTACTTGCCCGAGATTCGATCGCTTGTATCCCAATACCTCGCTCAATCTCGCATCGGCAAGTCACTTTACTCAGCATCAGAATGTGATGATCCCGTGACCAAACACTTGGTCACTTTGAGCTCATTATGATGATGCATTACCGAAAGGGCCCATCGATACCTCTCCGTTATACGGAGTGACAAATCCCAGCCTCGATCCGTGTCAACCCAATGACACTTTCGGAGATACATGTAGTGTACCTTTATAGTCACCCGCCACGCCAGGACGCTTGGTACACCCAAAGCACTCCTACGGTATCCGGAGTTACACGATCTCATGGTCTAAGGAAGAGATACTTGACATTGGAAAAGCTCTAGCAAAACGAACTACACGATCTTGTGCTATGCTTAGGATTGTCTTGTCCATCACATCATTCTCCTAATGATGTGATCCCGCTTATCAATGACATCCAATGTCCATAGTCGAAACCATGACTATCTATTGATCAACGAGCTAGTCAACTAGAGGCTCACTAGGACATATTGTGGTCTATGTATTCACACGTATTACGATTTCCTGATAATACAATTATAGCATGAATAAAAGACAATTATCATGAACAAGGAAATATAATAATAATACTTTTATTATTGCCTCTAGGGCATATTTCCAACTAAACGGACTTCTTGGTCCTTGGAGCCTTCCGGAAAGGCTGAAATGGAGAAGCAAAGGAGGAAGAAGGCGAAGTGAAAAGGTGGATCCTCATCCCTTATATGGACTCCGACGGAGCTATAGCGCCCCACCAGCCTCGGGTAAAATCACTTATCTCCAAGCTACTGAATTCAATGGCGGATGGGTTACCCAACGCCTCTATTGATGAGAACTCAGAATAAGGGGTACCGACTATGCTTTTGATAAGACATGCCAAGGAAACCGCCTCGCCAAACGTTGCTTAAGGTGGAACGGTAAAAAACTCGATTCATGTGGGCGCTCCCGCCATGGTGTGATGTCACGCAAGAGACATACGCCAAAGCAGACCTGCAAAAATTATTCTCTCTACAAGCTATATGTGGAACTTGTTTGCAGAGCCGACACCAACCTTGTGTTCATAACCTTCTATGAAGTATTCTGAGGAGGAACCCACCTCGAATGTCAAGACAATCAATGCGCTCTGACTCCAATCATTATTGAAGCCTGGTCTGTGGGGCTAATGAGGAGTCCCAGACTAGGGTGTCCGGACAGTCTGTATTATCGCCACGGCCCGACTCCAAGACTATGAAGATACAAGATTGAAGACTTCGCCCTGTCCTGATGGGACTTTCCTTGGCGGAAGGCAAGTTTGCTGATATGGATATGTAGATCTCCTACCATTGTAACCGCACTGCAGTAACCCTAACCTATCCGGGTGTCTATATAAACCGGAGAGTTTTAGTCCATAGATCAACAACAATCATACTCATAGGCTAGCTTCTAGGTTTTAGCCTCCTTGATCTCGCGGGTAGATCTACTCTTGTACTACCCATATCATCAATATTAATCGCAGTGAGTAGGGTATTACCTCCATCGAGAGGGCCCGAACTCCGTAAAAACATCGTGTCCCTTGTCTCCTCGTTACCATCCACCTAGACGCATCAGCCTGGGACCCCTACTCCGAGATCCGCTGATTTTTGATAACCATAAATTGGTTTCGCCTATACAATGTTAGATCTATTATGTCTGTATTTACATACGCTTAGTATATTCACTTAAGCTTCACAACTAGTTAGATTCCTCACTTGTACTTGTTTCACGGATTCGCATAAATCTGGAACCAACTCTCAGCAGTGATAAGTGAATGTCTTCGCATCATGAGGTCAATGTCTTCAAACTGATTTATCTTCAAAATCTTCTTCTCGAGAATGCATATGACCTCTTCCCCTTCCTCTCATCTTCTAATGCTGTCATTGTACATGTCCGTGGAGAATCCCTTGGTTCTCATAGTCTACATTCGCTATGCAGAATTCTTATAGCATCAAATTAACTCTCCAAGCCGTTCCTCGCTTGTCCAACAAATGCAAGCCTTTGAACGATTGAAGCCATTCAGTTTGAAGTTCATGGCCACAGAGCAAACCAGTCAGAAGGGCGCTTTATTGTGGGAAATCCCCAAAAGATTCGCCTGATGACTCGCAGAGTTTTACAAGATGATCCCAAGAGAATTACAATCAACAAGACGAATCCAATGGATTCGCCGATATTGGGCTGAATAATGGTTCAAGTACAATTTCGGACCCTCGAATATGTCGAGAAGAATGTTATCGTAAGCCCTTGGGGTGATATTCTCTTCGAGGCCTTCCACCCAAGAACATGGTCAAGCTATTGCACAAGCTCTCTATCCTTGTATGGTCCGGTGGACCTCGACTTGAAAATGCCAACCCAACATCATTGCTCTCGTGTCGGACGATAATCTCTTCAAGCTTAACTTCCAAAGACGCAGCGGTTTTCACCAAGGAAACAAGAAGTCATGGGATTAGACTTCAACCTGGTCCCTCCGGCCTCCCCCGGTCGACGGCTCACGGATGTCGAACCCAATGTCATCGGGTCCCTTTTCAAACCTTGATGGCCTCATCACTTACATCTTGGTCCAAGGTACCAAAGTGGATCACTCGATAACGATGCTGATTCCGGATGAAGCCCCAGCCTAGCCTCCTGCCTCGCTCCAAAGTCGCGTATAAAAGAAAGTCAAGGCTTCAAAGTCACCGCTCCTTCAAAAGCTTCACGCAGGAAGACATCGCACGTGCACTTCCTCGCTGCCAGCAGCGCCTCAAGATCAATCTCAGATTCCAAGAAGACGGAGAAGAGAAAGAAATTGTCAAGAATACCGAATCGACATCGACTTCGCGCCGCCATTCTCGCATGAAGAGCACATTGATCCGCCTAAGGATGAAGATCTTGCAGATGATGCTCTTGAGCAACTTATCAAGAGTAAAGAAGAAGCAGGAAATCTTTCAACAATTTGCCTCTCTTTGATGTGGCAATCATCCATCACTTCATTGATGAGTGGTTTGACACCCCAAACATCAGCTTTGAAGATCTGCAACTTCCTATTGGCCTCAATTCCTCTTTTCACGGACGCCATTGCTTCGAAGCTAGTTCTTGCTCAACGCATTGTTGAATCAAGAACAAAATTCGACTGCGAAAAGCCTCCGCTCTAAGATGCATATGGTTGCACTCCAGCGTGCAAGATGTCAAAAACTTCAAGGTCACATTGCACGACTCAAAGAAGCCTTTCTCAAGAAGCTTAGAAGAAGCCGAGGCTCTCGTGAGCGCATGAAGAGTCCGGCCGATAAGTGTGTGCTTGCTTACAATGAGGCCGAGAAGTTTAAGGCTCTTATCCGCCCCGGCATTGACCTTTAATGGCTGCAAAGAGGAAGAAGTCTTCAACCAATTAAGCTGCACCTTCATGGCGGAAGAACCCCGCATAGTCTTCCCAGCAGCATGATCTGCTCGGGCCAAAGGTCCGTCCAACCGCTCGAATGTAAGAAGACGAGGGCTGCCGAGGCTGAAGCCGTAAAAAGGAAACTTCAAGCTTCCTCATGCTGCTCCCTCCAAGAAGAAGCTTAAGACCAAGAAGAATCGGGCTGCTCCCACGTAGCTCTCGGGTTGTTGAACCCATTTCGGTTCATCCTCGATCCGCAACCCAAGAACCACGATGACCTGCTCATGAGCTCGCCTACAGAGGCTCCCAAGTCAAGAGATTCCAGCAGCTTGATCACATCACTGCTGAAGACATTGGTCACTATGACAATGTGTTGAAGATGATGAAGTTCTTCCTCAAATCGAAAGTACACAATGTGGTATCATCACTGCTTGTACTAACAAGCGTAAATCATCTGCTGGTCATTCCCTTCGACGCCAATTGCTCAGATGCCTAACGGGCTGATCGCCTCAACAAGAAGACTCCAAGTACTCCTAACAACAAGAGGAAGACTTTGAGGCCAGACAACCCCATCTCCAAAGGCGCATAGCATTTCACAGGCTTCGCAAAGGTCAAAGGCCTCAAGTACCTCTCTCGAGCTGCCCAGTATGAAGTGCACCACCAACCATGTTGCACGCCGCGTTTTCGGCCACTCAACCGTGAATGTCTCCGAACCGCCAAAGCTGCTGAAGACAATCCGTCGCATCACCAAGACACCCAAGAAGAAGAAGAACGTGTCCTACACCCCCAGAATTGAAGAAGTTATTCACGATATCAGCGTGCGATGCCCGACCCTCCACCTCCTCAAGTGGAGGTTGAAAACATTGAGGCTGCCACCTCCAACACCAATGAATCCAATGGCGTGGTCATGGCTGAAGCAAATGTGGACTGCACCAACAGCTCACGAAGCCAATGAAGGAAATGTGCCCGAAGCCAATGAGGGCAAGCTGCTCCCGAAGCATCTGCTGAGCAGCACTGAAAGCCTCGCTTGTTGCCATCGCTCAGTTCCGCCACAAGGCCCTACACAATTGAGCAAGCATACACCTATGGTCACCTAATCACGATAAGATGGCCTGTTACGGTCCCTCCGCCTCATGCCTCGGTCCTCGGTTTGAATATCATATTGCGCATAGGCCTTAGGTCCGAAGCGAAGCCAAGGCGCCATAGGTTTCGAGCCACGCCACCTCTGAGTTCTTTCAATGCAAATGGCTTCAAAGCCCACAACACTTTCTTTGTCAGAGCAAAGAACCCCTACACAAGGCCAAGGATATCATCGGATCGTTTACGGAGCTATCAGCAATGAAACTATTACTCATGTGTTACTGTATGATCAAGGCGCATTTTCCCTCATATCGCCTCGACATTTGAAGCCATTGCGGACTGCCGTGCTTAGAAGAAGCACTTGATTTCTTTTCGTGATGCAGTCTGCTCGGCCGTTCTGGACAAAAACCTTTGGAATGAAGAACTTGCTTCAATTCTATGCTACCCTCCACATCAGCAGCTACTCTGAGATCACGAAGACATGGGTTCTCGAGTGGATGACAGAAATGTTCATCATGAAGCCAAAGCTCTTGGCGTCATTGAGCTCACAGGCCTACCCACTCCGGAGAACTGTTTGAACCTGGTTGTCAACTCCACCGATGATGCCAGGAGAGCATATTTCATAAGCGAGAACCCAACATGAGTCGGATGTTGAGCATGATGAAGCTACGCCACATGGCGTGAATACCCTCGGGACTTCTTTGTTGATGGCCTTGAGTATCGCTCGTACAATATATCACATCATCAAGCGAACTCTACCAGAGGTTGATATGTCGATTGAAGCCATATACCACAGGCACCGCCAAAAGCCCACTTTGTCTTGAAATGCGATCACCATAGCTTCTCTCAACCTATGGGCGTCGGCAGTATCTAAGTGTCTATCCTCGGCCGGGAACACTTCGTGCATTTTCGCCCAGGCACAAAGCCAGAAGCTCTTTGAGAGCACTATTGCTACAAAAGGCCTGTGGCGCTCGTCACGAATAACCAACGAGAACTTCTTGTGGAATCGCGCCGAAACAAGATAAGCATCACTCTGGCTCAGCGACAAATGCAAAGCCTCTTGGTGGATGTCAATCATATTGAAACCTTGCCACCAAGAATGCCTTTGTCACTCCACGAGACACTTCGGCGATCATGGAAGAGTTTGACCACCTTTCGGTCTGAAGCGGATCTTCAAGGCGATGGCTTCCTTCGAGCACTTCAAGTTTGACTCCACTCCTCCACGAATGCAGTCCTACGACGAACTCCATCACTTGAAGACTCGACTATTCTTCCTCGCGGCAGTGTCAATGCGAGAGTGATCAATGATGAAGATGATGCTACTTCACCGCCCCTACTTACTGCAGACGACGACATCAAGCACCAAGTTGATGCAGACGCCAACCAACAATGACATCCTGCAGCATCATCTACTTGAAGAGGACGGTACACGCTCTATGTCTTCAAACCTTTTGGTCCTTCTTGACAAAAAGGGGAGAAGCATATGAGTTTGATAGTCTTCAAAGCGGGTTCATAAGGCGGTTGCATAATATTTTGCCTAGTGTTTACAACTCTCGCTTCGATACATTTGGTTCTTTGAGTTGTAACACTTAAACTCGATGATTAGCTGCTACTTATTTGCTTTACTTCGATGCGATGATAAATTCCGCATGCGCGATTTATAACTTCCGTGACTTAGATCATTCTGCAAGCGTCCATTTTCATTATGCATGTCATTCTCT